>CM053812.1:36780000-37187500 GCA_028671895.1 Oenanthe sinensis | reverse complement strand
CCCTAAACCCTAAACCCTAAACCCTAAACCCTAAACCCTAAACCCTAAACCCTAAACCCTAAACCCTAAACCCTAAACCCTAAACCCTAAACCCTAAACCCTAAACCCTAAACCCTAAACCCTAAACCCTAAACCCTAAACCCTAAACCCTAAACCCTAAACCCTAAACCCTAAACCCTAAACCCTAAACCCTAAACCCTAAACCCTAAACCCTAAACCCTAAACCCTAAACCCTAAACCCTAAACCCTAAACCCTAAACCCTAAACCCTAAACCCTAAACCCTAAACCCTAAACCCTAAACCCTAAACCCTAAACCCTAAACCCTAAACCCTAAACCCTAAACCCTAAACCCTAAACCCTAAACCCTAAACCCTAAACCCTAAACCCTAAACCCTAAACCCTAAACCCTAAACCCTAAACCCTAAACCCTAAACCCTAAACCCTAAACCCTAAACCCTAAACCCTAAACCCTAAACCCTAAACCCTAAACCCTAAACCCTAAACCCTAAACCCTAAACCCTAAACCCTAAACCCTAAACCCTAAACCCTAAACCCTAAACCCTAAACCCTAAACCCTAAACCCTAAACCCTAAACCCTAAACCCTAAACCCTAAACCCTAAACCCTAAACCCTAAACCCTAAACCCTAAACCCTAAACCCTAAACCCTAAACCCTAAACCCTAAACCCTAAACCCTAAACCCTAAACCCTAAACCCTAAACCCTAAACCCTAAACCCTAAACCCTAAACCCTAAACCCTAAACCCTAAACCCTAAACCCTAAACCCTAAACCCTAAACCCTAAACCCTAAACCCTAAACCCTAAACCCTAAACCCTAAACCCTAAACCCTAAACCCTAAACCCTAAACCCTAAACCCTAAACCCTAAACCCTAAACCCTAAACCCTAAACCCTAAACCCTAAACCCTAAACCCTAAACCCTAAACCCTAAACCCTAAACCCTAAACCCTAAACCCTAAACCCTAAACCCTAAACCCTAAACCCTAAACCCTAAACCCTAAACCCTAAACCCTAAACCCTAAACCCTAAACCCTAAACCCTAAACCCTAAACCCTAAACCCTAAACCCTAAACCCTAAACCCTAAACCCTAAACCCTAAACCCTAAACCCTAAACCCTAAACCCTAAACCCTAAACCCTAAACCCTAAACCCTAAACCCTAAACCCTAAACCCTAAACCCTAAACCCTAAACCCTAAACCCTAAACCCTAAACCCTAAACCCTAAACCCTAAACCCTAAACCCTAAACCCTAAACCCTAAACCCTAAACCCTAAACCCTAAACCCTAAACCCTAAACCCTAAACCCTAAACCCTAAACCCTAAACCCTAAACCCTAAACCCTAAACCCTAAACCCTAAACCCTAAACCCTAAACCCTAAACCCTAAACCCTAAACCCTAAACCCTAAACCCTAAACCCTAAACCCTAAACCCTAAACCCTAAACCCTAAACCCTAAACCCTAAACCCTAAACCCTAAACCCTAAACCCTAAACCCTAAACCCTAAACCCTAAACCCTAAACCCTAAACCCTAAACCCTAAACCCTAAACCCTAAACCCTAAACCCTAAACCCTAAACCCTAAACCCTAAACCCTAAACCCTAAACCCTAAACCCTAAACCCTAAACCCTAAACCCTAAACCCTAAACCCTAAACCCTAAACCCTAAACCCTAAACCCTAAACCCTAAACCCTAAACCCTAAACCCTAAACCCTAAACCCTAAACCCTAAACCCTAAACCCTAAACCCTAAACCCTAAACCCTAAACCCTAAACCCTAAACCCTAAACCCTAAACCCTAAACCCTAAACCCTAAACCCTAAACCCTAAACCCTAAACCCTAAACCCTAAACCCTAAACCCTAAACCCTAAACCCTAAACCCTAAACCCTAAACCCTAAACCCTAAACCCTAAACCCTAAACCCTAAACCCTAAACCCTAAACCCTAAACCCTAAACCCTAAACCCTAAACCCTAAACCCTAAACCCTAAACCCTAAACCCTAAACCCTAAACCCTAAACCCTAAACCCTAAACCCTAAACCCTAAACCCTAAACCCTAAACCCTAAACCCTAAACCCTAAACCCTAAACCCTAAACCCTAAACCCTAAACCCTAAACCCTAAACCCTAAACCCTAAACCCTAAACCCTAAACCCTAAACCCTAAACCCTAAACCCTAAACCCTAAACCCTAAACCCTAAACCCTAAACCCTAAACCCTAAACCCTAAACCCTAAACCCTAAACCCTAAACCCTAAACCCTAAACCCTAAACCCTAAACCCTAAACCCTAAACCCTAAACCCTAAACCCTAAACCCTAAACCCTAAACCCTAAACCCTAAACCCTAAACCCTAAACCCTAAACCCTAAACCCTAAACCCTAAACCCTAAACCCTAAACCCTAAACCCTAAACCCTAAACCCTAAAACCCTAAACCCTAAACCCTAAACCCTAAACCCTAAACCCTAAACCCTAAACCCTAAACCCTAAACCCTAAACCCTAAACCCTAAACCCTAAACCCTAAACCCTAAACCCTAAACCCTAAACCCTAAACCCTAAACCCTAAACCCTATATATATATATATATATATATATATATATATATATCAACATCCCAGCAATCCCATGTGAGTTGCCCATGACATTTGAAACAGTTTCTTTACTTGGTAACCTCCGTCAACCACCTATCACAAGCCATGCATATGTTTTGCCTTCTGGACCCCCACTTCATTTTGGATCACTTCTGACCTATTTTAAACAAGCCCAATAATCCTCTTTGAAAGCCCAAGTACTTAAGCCACGCCCATTTAAATTGCACATAATAATGTTAAGGCTGTCACCATCAAAATAGCCCAGCGCCAAGCTAATTTGACTTGGCTCACATCTAACCAAGTAGACCAGCTTCTATCCTATTTAGTGCCTGTGTCCAACCCATATTTCTTTTGAATATTCCTAACCTGATTATGTCCTTACCTTGGCCAACTTTGCATAATTGGACCTGGCGCCCAATTCTAGCTAGCGTCGCGTCACTCAAAACTTGTCACCAAACTAACTGCGGCCAGCTGACTAAACCCACAATCTGACCCTGCCTTGATCAATAGCCCAACTACGTGTCACCCCCACGTGTATAAAGCCAACGAAACCAGCTCCCACTTTGACACTCATGCACTAGTGTCATGTCATGGCGAAGATGACTTATACTAGGCTACTAGGCCCCTAATTTCTTAGCCTTGAAGCCCCTAGCCACGAGGTCATTATGCTTAATTCCCCTATGCTCTTGGCCCCTAATCGCCCATAGTCACCTAACCCCTGAGATGTGTAAGACTCCTTAGTGTAAATATTATTTTGTCACGGCGTAGAAAAGGTTCATGGCATAGTTTAGGTTTTAGCACAGCTTAGTACATGGTGCAGGTGGGTGAATGGCATTGGTATCAAAGTTGGAAGCGACGCCTAGTTGGATTAATTTAAGCTGGTTAGCAGAGGTGATTTGAAGTAAAATAAAGTGAGCTAAAAGGTGGGCATTCATGTAGGCTAGTGTTAGACCCTTAGGCTTTTGAGACTAAGTCTGGTACTACGGGTCGGGGCAGTACCTTACTTGAGAGGCTTAAGACGTTAAGTTTCAGCACCAGAGTTGCAAGCCAGGCATGGGGCTTAGCATTGAGATGAAGTTGGGGCACATGGGGCACATGAGGCACACATGGGGCGCATGGGGAACTTGTTATGAGGGCACTTGTACGAGTTGGATATGTCAAAGGCTTAGATCATGACAACGGAGGCAAAGGAATGCATGGCCAGGCACAGACACAGGGAACATGCATTGTGGGCACACTTTATTCTAGAGGGGTCACGCAGCATGGCGCAAGGGTAAGAGAGGCAGGATTGGGTGAGACTTGAACAAGGGCACGGCCGACTTAAGGGAGAGTTATCATTCACCATTAGTCCTCAATGACACAGAGGCGACATGGCAGACTAGTCTTAAGGAGTCAGATATGGTGGGCTTAGCTAAGGCATGGTTCTATGGTGGAGCTGGATAGGTAATGTAATTAGTTGGGCTAGGGTTGGAGTATGATGCATGCATGATATGGATTCAATGTGCAAGATGGAATTGGGCGTATACATATCATATGGATGGGCTTTATTTGATATGGTATAAGACAATATCTTCTAAGGGCGAAAATCAAGGGATACGATTCAGCATATCCTAGAGAATATTCTAGAATGAGGATTATCCTTGGGAATATTCCAAAAGGAGGATTGTGTGGGAGTGTATCAAGGAAGATCTTCGCCATAGATTGAAAGTTTGGATGGGCTTGAGTCATCCAAAGCCCGCTTAGCTGCCTATATAAGGAGGAACTACTTCATTTTCAAATCATTCATACATAGAGCAATTCACTCATAGTTGAGAGACACACTTGTAGAGAGAAGTGAGAGCAAAATACAAAGAGAGCTATATAGAGTTCTAGAGAGAGAAAGAGCTTTGTATTGAGGCACTCTTGTATTACTAGAAGTTAGTGGGTAGCTGTGCTGAGCTGTGGCTAGCAGGCCTAGATTGTTAAATCCTTTTTATGGAGTAATAAAAAGTTTGGGGGTTCCCCGTATATGCTCGTCTCGTTTATATTGTGAAATTGTTACTAACCCATTTTGCAGGCATCGAGTTGTGAAGACTAAGGCCCAAGGGTTAGCTACGCATTGCTGGCCAGGCTCTAGGCGTAGAGTTGACGCATCACTCAGCCAAAAGTTTGAAAAATTAGTCGTTAGTCGACGCTTCCGCACGGTTGTGTGACAACTAGTATTGTGGGCTATTTTGAGGATCATGACTTATGTTGGCAAACTTGGCTTAAAGGATTTCAGCCCCTACCCTCTAATCACCTAAGCCCCTAATCATAATTCCCCAAATACCCTAGGCGCTTAGGACATTATGCCCTAGGTAACTATGCCTTAGGCTCCTAACTGCCCAATTTTAAAAGCCCCTAAATCTAGCCAATATGCCCCTAGGCCCAAACCCCAAACCACAAACCCCAAAGCCTAACCCCCTAGGCAATAAGACCCATGGTCTAGCCCCTAAACCCCATGCCCCTAAGCACTTATCCTAAAAGCCCTCAAGTCCCTAGCCCCGGGATCCATATCCTCGAGGCCATTATGACCAATATGCTAGACACATAGCACTAAATCATAGTCCCCTAGGCAATTACGCCCTATACCCATAGGCCATTATTCCCTAGCCCAAAGGCCCTTGGCCCCTAGGCCATTAAGCCCTAAGCCCCTAAGCGCCCAAGCCCATATACCCCTGTACCCTAGCCTCAAGGACATTACGCCCTAGGCCCCTACAATCTAAGCCCCTATACCCTAGTCCCCTAAGCCTCATGCCCCTCCGCCCTAGTCCCCAACTCCCCACGTCCTTACTTCTAATCCCTTAAGCCCCAAATCCCCAGTCACCTAATACCCTAGGCTTTTAAGCCATCACGCCCTAGCACGAACACAATAAGACTCTAGGTCCCAAGACCATTACACCCTAGGCCTATAAGTGGACATAGCCACATAGCCCTTGAGCCCCTAACCTTGAGACCATTATGCTTAATGCCCCTATGCTCTAGGCCCCTAGGCCCTTAAGTGCCCATAGTCACCTAACTCCTGATCCCCTAGCCTCGGGGCCATTGTACCCTAGTACCCTACGCCCCTAGTCCCCTACGCCCCTAGTCACCTCACCCATAATTCCCAATCTCCTATGCCCTTAGATCATTATGACCTACGCCCTATGCCCTAGGCCCCTAAGTTCCCAATCCTATAAGCCCTTAAGTCCCTAGCCCCGGATCCCCTAGCCTTGAGGCCATTACGCCAAATTCCCCTATGCTCTAGGCCCCTAGACCCTAGGCACTTAGGTCTAGGCCCCTACGTCCTAGGCCCCTTAGTGCCCAATCATATAAGCCCCAGAGCCCCTAGCCTTGAGGTCATTACGCCCAATGTCCCTATTCTTTAGGCCCTTAGACCCCTAAATGTACTAGCATATAAACCCTCATGTCCCTAGTCCCGGGTCCCCTATACTACAGGCAATCACGACCAATAATCTTAACATTTAGGTACCTATCACCAGGACCAATAGTCTTTGGCCCCTAAGTGCCCTGAGCCTCTAAGCCTTCACGCCTTTGTGTCCCCACTCTTGTGGCAATTATGCCCTAGACCCTTATACCCTAATCCCCTAGGCTCTAGGCCCCTAAGCTGCATGCCCCTAAGCCCTTGACCCCAACTTTTTATACCCCTACTCTCTAATCTCATAAGCCCCTAATCCTCATGCCCCAAATCCCCTAGGCCTTTAGGCCATTATGCCCTAACACCTTCACCATAATCCCCTAGGCCATTATGCCCTAGGCCCCTAAGTGGCCATAGCCACCTGAACCCCTAACCTCGAGGCCATTACACCCTAAACCCCTATGCCCTAGGCCCCTATATCTAACTCTACTAGGCCCCTAATTTTTTAGACTTGGTTCCCCTATCCTCGAGGCCATTATGCTTAATTCCCCTATGCTCTAGGCCTCTAATAGCCCATAGTCACCTCACCCTTGAGCCCCTAGTGTAAGACTCCTTAGTGCAAAGATTATTTTCTCACGGTGTAGGTAAGGCGCATGGTGTAGTTTGGGTTTTAGCTTAGTTTGGCATATGGCGCAGTTTAGTACATGGCGCAGGTGGGTGAATGGCATGGGTGTCAAAGTTGAAACATGGATGAAATATGGATCTTGGCTCACTAGAAAGATTTCAAGAAATATTTTCCGAATTAATAGTTAGCGCTATTAGTTTGATAAAAATAGTGAGAGGTATATGGTGATATACCATAATCACTTAAACATAATTAATATTAAATTTGCAATCTAGTTTATTTTATACACTTTAATATTGTAGATATCAAATGATAAACACAAACAACTTCTCTATGCGATCAGTTCTTGAGAAGGACAAGTTGACGAAAATATATTTCCTTGATTGACATAGGAGCTTGAGGATAGTCCTCGGACACCACGATGTTAGTCAAATCTCTTCCCCTGCTCTTAAAGTTGAGAATGTAACATGTGCAAATCATAGTGCTTATTGGAAGCAAATTGATATTGCGACTGATGTTTCATGTCTCATGCTCGCAAATATGTGTGCTGAGCTTAAGAAGCAACACGAGCATATAGATGCTTATGAGACGATTGAGCACAAGATATATTTGAAAATAAAAGGGAACTATACACTTACAAGTAGGGAGAGTGAGACCCGGTTACACCACATGTTCTAAAGATTATAGGGTATAATGAGCACCTTTGATATTTTGGGTTTCCAGAATGGTCTGGAGACTTAGTTAGATTTTATCTTACAATCTTCGGACAAATATTATTCTTAGTTTGTTATGAACAATAAAATGAATAAGATTGGTAAAACACCCATTGTGTTGCTAAGCATGTTGAGAACTGCTGAAAGCAATATGATAAATGTATGAACTACTACTATATTGATGGTAAACATAGGGAATGCAAAAGGGAAAGGAAAATAGAAAGACAAGGAGAAGATTTGATCTAGTTCCGTTGTCAAACCAAAGTCCAATCCCTAAAGTAGACTCTAAAGTCTGAATGAGGTGTTGATAAAGAAGACGATTGTCGCTTCTATGGAAAATTGGGAGATTGGAAATTAAACTGTCATGCTTATTTGGAAGATCTGAAAAAGATGATCAATAAGGGTCAAGCTTTAGGTATCGGGTTGGAATTGGAGTAAAAGTAGTTGCTCTAATTAAAGGAACTCGTTACTTAACTTTTAACCTATAAGGAAAATTTAGAACTTGATAATTATTATAACGTGCTTGCAATTGACAGAGACATTATTTTAGTTTCTTGTTTGGACAAGAAAGGCTTTTTCATTTTAATTAAATAACAATAGTTGTTTATTCTATTTTGATGATGAGACTTATAATGTTGCACAACTAATTAACAATTTATATGTTCTAAAGTGACTCAAATCAAATATTACCTTTGGCACTGTTGTTGAGGCCATATTAATGAGAAACGCATTTCCAGAATACATAAGGATGCATTCATGGATAAGTTTGATTATGAATTATACAAAAGGATGCGAATCTTGATTTATTTGGCAAAATGACTAAAGCTCCTTTTACCGGACATAGTGAAGGGGTCATTGAACGGGTATGACTTATACATAGTGATGTATGTGGTCATATGTGTACGATGACAAAAGGTAGATTTTATTAACTTCATAAAACTTACTAATTATTTTAGTAGATACGGATATATGTATCTTTTGAAGAACTAATCTGAATCATTTGAAAAGTTCTAAGACTATAAAGATAAAGTAGAAAATATCAAAGAAAAGTTTTTTTGATAGGAGGGATCACACCTTGTTGGACATGGTGCGATCAATGCTGAGTCAAGGAATCTTCCAATTAGTTTCTGGGGTTGTACCCTGGAAACGGCTCCACATACACTTAACCATGTTCCTACTAAAATGGTTCAAAAGACTCCTTATGAGATATGGACTAAGAAACGTCACAGCATGTCATTTATGAAAATTTAGGGATGTAAAGCGTTTGTGAAACGTCTAATCTCTGACAAGCTAGGACCAAAATCAGATAAATGTAATTTTGTGGGATACCCAACTGAAACAGGGGATTATTCTTTCTATAATCCTTCCGAGAATAAAGTGTTTGTTGCTTTAACTGCTATGTTCCTTGAGAGAGATGCTCTCTAAGAAAGACAGTGGGAGGATAATAGATCTCGATGAAGTTCGAGACCCACATGATAACATTGAACCAATGGAGGAACCTAAGCAGAATGTACAAGAAAACAATATTGCTCAAGAAACACAGGTTGTTCGTAGGTCTTGTAGGATTCACCATGAACCCAAGAGATATTATGGATTTCTCTTGACTCAAGATGGTGATGTGATGCTTGTGGATGAAGATGAGCCTCTCACCTACCAAGACGCTATGAACACTCCAGATTCTAAGAGATGGAACATTTATTTTCATGAAACAGTCAAAAAGATTTTGACTTTATTCAGAATGAAGATGAAACTTGTGTTTACAAGAAGTTTAGTGGGAGCCATGTGGCATTCCTAGTATTATATGTTGATGATATATTACTAATAGGGAATGACATTCTTTCTCTATAGACTGTGGGGACTTGGTTGAGAAATAATTTCTCAATGAAAGACTTAGGCGATGCGACCTATATATTATGGATCATGATCTATAGAGATAGATCAAGGAGATTGATCGGCCTAAGTTATAGTACATACATTGACAAATTTTTACATCGATTTCGAATGCAAAGAGGCTAAATAGATATGTCCCAATGTCTCATGGGATAATGATCTCAAAATAAAATTTGTCATAAATCATTGGATGATAAGGACTGCATGAGTAAAGTTCCATATGCGTTAGCAATTGGTTTTATAATGTATGCAATAATATGTACTCATCCTGATGTCTCGTATGCTTTAAGCATGACGAGTAGATACCGGTCTAATCCAGGTGAAGGTCACTGAATGGCAGTCAAGAATATTCTTAAGTACTTGAAGAGGACTAAAGATTCATTCTTGTTATATGGAGGATATGTGAAGCTAGTTGTAAGAGGTTTCAGTGATGCTAGTTTCTAGACAAACAACGATGATTTAATGTTTCTGTCTGGCTTTGTGTTTTATCTATTTTTATTGAGATGTTGTATGCTGGAATGGTTCACAGTAGAGACATTTGTTGATTCTACAATAGAGCCTGAGTATATTGATGCTTGCGAGGCAGCCAAGGAGGCTGTTTGGGCATGTACTTAGGAGATATCACCTAATTAATGAAATTAATGATCAAGGAGATATACATATATGTAAAGTGCATACTAATAATAATATTGCAGACCCGCTGACTAAGTCTTTGTCACAGCAGAAGCACGAAAGTCAAACTAGTTCCATGAGTATTGGATACTTGGGTAATTAGCTCTAGTGCAAGTGGGAGATTGTTAGTAATTGTGCTCTAGAGACAATACTTTTTATATTTTAAGGAAAATATTTATTATTAAGGATTATGTTTTATTGATTTTTATTTATTTATTATGTTTTATTTGCTGCGTAATAAATTTAAAGCATAATAAATGTCCTTGGAATTTTGATACGTATTATATATCTTTAAGTATGTGACTTAAAAATGAGATTATATGAATAGTATCTTCTTCCTAAAGTTCCCTAGTCGAGTATTATTATTTAAGGACAATAATAATACACAAAGACTAGTATGTTTCTTGACAGATGACCACATCTCATTGGTCATATGTATGGTGATACTAAAGTCAAGAACATAAGTGCATGTCTCAATGCATGGCACTGGAATGACCCGCCGTGAGATTCTACATGTTAAATAAGTGTCATAAGTAATTCTCACTGTGATAATGGTGTAATGATCCTTAGACCTGAAATCATTATATTTCTATACGAGAATTAATATACTTTGATTACATTAAAAGTTACCTTTGACCGGGTGATGATAAAAGTGGACATTGAGTATATTATGAATAGTATAAGAAATATGAATGATCTAGATGTGATTTTATCTTCCTAATTTTAGGAGTGATATTATTGGCCTTTTGTTTTAGTGAGACTATGAAATGCACGGCCGTGCTCAAATGTTGATTTGATTTTAATAGTCTTCTCATCGATCAAGAAAATAAAGATTAAATTATGAAGAGGATGACACGAGACATGCCTTGAGTTTAATCTATAATATCAAGATTAAAGGGATTATATTACATGGAACATTATTCACGAAAGGCTTAATCGAATCACCGATTTATTATTATTACTTGGGTAGCAATGATGTATTACTAGATGCCGCTCATTGTTTACAATTTTAATTAGATATTAAAATTATTGCCAACGTAATAATAACCTACAGGGTCACACACAAAGAACGCTTGAAAGAGAAATAATTTAAATTATGAATTTAAATTAAATAAGTAATTTATTTTATTTATGATACTAATTAAGTATGACTTAATTAATTATATAAATAGAATAAATGAATTATTTAAACTAATTCCAAAATTAATAATTAATTAATTAAGTGAGACTTAATTAAATAATTTAGAATTTTGGATTAGTATTAATTATAATTGGATTATAATTAGAAAACTTATTCCTCTCTCTATATAATCTCTTTATGGGCTGATTTAATTTATGAGACAGATTTTTACTAAAACCCTAGCCGTTTTGAGAAAAGAGGAAGATATAGAGAGAGAGAAGCAGTTTTCGGGTGCTAGTACACATCAATCCTTCATGAAAAGTGTTCGTGTGGATACCGTAGAGCATAGATCGCGAGAGCGGGATATGTGGTGATTAAACAAGCTTTGGACCTCCATTAATCTTCCATTAATGAACTGTTAAAGCTTCTAAAGGTATTTATTCTTTATCTCCGAATAAAATCTTTTATTTTCGCATGGATCATGCGGAGGGTTTCGCTATTTTGATTTATTTTTCGCGTTTATTCCGTTGCGTTTGTGCCTCGAAACCCTTCAATAATTATACAAGGCAAGTGTTAATACTTGCATTAGTTGGTGTAAATAAGAAGCTAGTAGTAACCTTGACGAAAGTCAAGTAGTCTTTGTTGACTTGACCCTTGGTGGATTAAAAAGACAAAGGCCAAGCTAGATATTTCCATAACAAAAGAAAAAAAAATAAGGCAAGCACTTCCCCCATTTGAAGAAACATTCGGCCAAGCTAGGGAAGAAGGAAGAAAAATTCAAGAACTCCACTCACACTTGCTAGATCATTGTGTTTAGTAGCTTAAATCGAAGGTATGATCCTTACCTAGCTTTCATATGAATCTTAAGCCTAGTTATCCATGAAATCTCTTGATTTTCATGAAAAACCAAGAACATGAATAGTAACTTTTCATAAAAAATAAAATCTTAAATTCATGTTTTATAATTTCTTAGCTTTGGTAGATGATTGTTTAGTGTTCTTTATGCTATGGGTAGTTGTTTAAGAGCATGTTAGATCATAGAATACTTGAAACACTTGTGTGGTAGTTGTAGAATGTGTTATGCCATGTTGGGTTATGATCTTTGAGTAAATCATGGTAAATTTGTGATCTTAGTTGTTAAACAAGTATCTTGATTGGTTAGGGTTTGGGTGATGGAAATTGTATGGGTTGATTATGAAATGAATTGGTTGTTATGGAGTAGTATAAATTGTGGTTTGAATGAGTAAAGTTAGTGACTGCATTTTGATGATTTATTGGTAATATTTGGAGGTTAAAATAAATGTGAATTGGCTTGGGATGTCTTGAGTACATGCCCAAGCATTGGTATAAAATGTTTAAGAGTTGTGAGAGTTGATTTGAGCAAGTAAAGAAGTGGTAAATGATGAGCATACAAACAGGTCATGTCTGCCCTGTTTCTGCCTCCCAACTGATTAAGGGACCTGACGGGGCTATATTGCCATTCTTAATCAGTTATGGACCTGGTTAGAAAGAGGGTAGTCTCTAGATCGTTTATGCGCAAAAATCTTGTCAATCAGAGTTACGAGCTAAAAGATATGGCCAAAATGGTAGGGGTAGTGCAGAAACACAGCAATTCTGTTTTTACTGAACTTTTGAGCTGTGATCACCCTATTTAGAGGACTCCATAAATCTTGAAACTTTTATTTAAAATACTAGGGACATCTGAGAGTATCTGGGAATAAGAATTGCTTTAAAAAGAGTAAAACCTGATTTGTTAAAATTGTTTGAACCAGGTAGGTGCAAGTGAAAAATTCAGGGGAATGCTAGTGCTTTGGTCTTAACTATTCCTTGTCATAAGTGACGTTCGAGACGAGATTAGCGAACGAGCTCTTAATGAAAAATGTCACATAACGACATGAGAATGTTATGAGCTAATGAACCTAAATAAAATATGTCGATTGGAAGAGTCAATGTAGTTGTAAAAGTTAATACAATAAGTGTTAATCGTGAATGGTTCTTATAGCTAACGACGATTCTATTTCCGTTCGTAGCAGCTTGAGCCGGACACGGAACAAGCACACATCCACTCAAATACTCAGGCAAGTATCTGACGCTTTGTCATGTTGATTCTTGTATATCACAAGATTGTGTATAAGTTGTTGAAGTTGCATATCTCATGTTTATCTTGAATTGCTTCGAGTCTTTTCAATTTAATTCTGAGACTGCTCTGGACTTCTCGAAAAGTAGAGCATGTCTGAAACCCGAGTGAACATCTTTTTCGTGAAACGAATGATTCTTCGGGATACTTAACGACTAACCGGGGAGAGTAGGTTATTCTATCGACGGTAGTCGATAATTATCAAACTATTTGATTCAAACTGTATTGAAAATTTTATGATGATCACTGAGGATCATCAACTTAACTTTGATGATTATTTTAATTATTTAAATAGTATTTAAGAATTAATTAAATATTATTTAACAAGGTTGAATAGTGTTTCAACATTTATGAATTATTTTAAAATCCATTTCGAAAAATATTTAAATATTATTTAAATATTATTTAAATATTATGAAGCATTCAAAACGAGATCATTCAATTATATTAGCAGTATTTAATTATTTTAAATAATATTAAATATTATTTTAATATTATTCAAATATTGGGAAATTTAAAAAGACAATTATTGCCAACTACTTTTATCCATAGCCCTATTTTACAATGATTTTACTTTGATTCTTTTATTATCCCGATTTACTGAGATTCGAGGGTTAACCAAGTACCTGAATCACTACTGAAATATTTTGATGATCTCTAAAAATATTTTGGAGCTTTCGAGAATTCTTTAAATATTGTTTTTAATTAATTATTGGTTATTTAATTACCAATAAAATATTCTGCGAGTATTTTTGGGCTAACAACCCCACACTAGGGAAGGCATGAATAATCCTAACATTCTTCCCATATATACTTGAGTCTTTCGGAACTAGTATAGTGTTCCAATTAAATACTCTTTATTAAGGTGGTTTTCTAGCGACTCTCCGGTTGTGTTCTGGACTCTTCTCGAACCGAGTACCTTGTTTTGTTAATTCGTTGACTAAGAGTCAACCCACACCGATACGATTACTTCCACCAAAGTTCGGAAGTGAATCTATGATCTGATGATTGAAATCTAGATAGGATAATTATTAGTCCAAAAATTTCGAATATACTGTTCCTTCCAGACTGAGTTATAGTGTTACGTATTCACCAGGGACTAGAGTAAGGTTGCGTAAGAGGTCGAGTAACGCACGACCCAGCGTAATTAAAGGCCCATGAGTTGCCTAGGGTGACGTCCCAATAAGGGGTTGTCCTTCTACTAGTAGAGAAAGTGACTGGTTCTTCTATTGTACAATGCGACTGATCATCGCGTACAGTAGGGCATTGAAAAATCTCCAATCACAGTCCCCTCTTCCAATTGAAATTTGACGTTGCACTGTAACGAAAGCCTAGGTGCTGAGTTACTGATGGTGTCGACGGGAAGTATAATCAACTCTGATTTTGTTGGTTGCTTTGAGTACTGTTTTATTCGCATATGTCAGTTTCATTGATATCTTGATATTATATTATGTTATTGTTTCACTACCTTGATATACTGTTATCTATTACTTGCTGAGCATTTGTAGCTCATTCTTGCTTGTTGTCCTTTTCCCCACATTACAGTTGCTGACCATGCCCAGCCGTGTGCACCAAACCCTACGCAAGCGGGTAACAAGGGCAAGGGCCCCGTATGAGAGGATCCACATTACTGTCCCTGAGGTATGAAAGCTTAGTAGAATAGGCTTTCAGCTTTTGCTAATCAGGTTTATTTATAAGTATGACCTATGCAAGTCTATGAAACATGTGTAAGCTAATCAACTTTTGACTGTTGTATAGTTTCCTCAGGAAGCTATAGTCAGTAGTACAACTCCAGTTTGTAATAACCATATAATGTAACAGTTAAGACTTAATTATGTAAATTATGATAACTCCGTTTCTGAGACTATGGCTCATGTGTGTGTGTGATAAGGTGTTGGGGTCATTAGCATGTCAGTTACCTTGCGATTATTATATTGTTGTTTGTTATTATTGGATTACAAGTGTGCGTATATACTGGAAATTGGATAGTGGCAACCTGGATCTCCGATCCCGGGTCTGGGGGTGTCACATAGAGAAAGTGACTGGTTCTTTTATTGTACAATGCGACTGATTATCGCGTACAGTAGGGCGTTGAAAAATCTCCAATTATAGTCCCCTCTTCCAATTGAAATTTGACGTTGCACTGTAACGCAAGCCTAGGTGCTGAGTTACTGATGGTGTTAACGGGAAGTATAATCAACTCTGATTCTGTTGTGTTACTTTAAGTACTGTTTAATTCACATATCAGTTTCATTGATATCTTTATATTATATCCTGTTATTGTTTCATTACCTTGATATACTGTTATCTATTACTTGCTGAGCATTTGTAGCTCATTCTTGCTTGTTGCCCTTTTATCCCACATTACAGTTGCTGACCATGTCCAGTCGTGTGCACCGAACCCTACGCAAGCGGGTAACAAGGGCAAGGACCCCGTATGAGAGGATCCACATTATTGTCCCTGAGGTAGGAAAGCTTAGTAGGATAGGCTTTCAGCTTTTACTAGTCAGGTTTATTTATAAGTATGACCTATGTAAGTATATGCAACGTATGTAAGCTAATCAACTTTTAATTGCTGTATTTCCTCATGAAGCTATAGTCAGTAGTACAACTCCAGTTTGTAATAACCATATAACGTAACAGTTAAGACTTATTTATGTAAATTATGATAACTCCGTTTCTGAGACTATGGTTCATGTTTATGTGTGATAAGGTGTTGGGGTCATCGGCATGTCATTTACCTTGTGATTATTATATTGTTGTTTATTATTATTGGATTACAAGTGTGCGTATATATACTGGAAATTGGATAGTGGCAGCCTGGATCTCCGACCTCGGCTCTGGGGCTGTCACAAGCCGACCCCTTTCCATTTCTTCATTTCACCGATTGAAAAGAAAAGAGAGAAAGAGGAAGAGGAAAAAGAGAGAAGATGCAAACTCCTCCCCATCTCCATGGAAGTAGCTGGATATGAAGAAGAAAAAGAGAGAAAGAGAAGACCAAGTTTAGTTTTAAGGAAAAAAGGTATACAAATTTTGATTTGAAATCTTAATTTCAGATTTTCTGTAAGGTTATTGCATTGTCTTATATGTAAAATTCGGGAGCTTTAAAAGTCTAATTAAGTGATGGTTAAAACATAAAAGTTGTTGAAAATTGTATTCTTTATAGTTCTGTAAAATATCATAGTTGTTGAACATGCGTAGGAAAAGTTATGAGGGATAAACTGAGCACCATTCTCATGAAATTATGCTTTCTGGTTGGAACCTATCCTATTCGGAATTACGCTAAATAAAAAAATAACGAATCTCAGACGCAGCCCTTATGATTATGGAGAATCAGATGTGTACCTTATTAAAGCTTTACTTATGATGATTACAGAGGTCCAGAAGCGATGAATCACAGCAGCCCTTCACAAAAATCTGCTTTCTATCGGTATCCACACGAATGTCGTATCTTCTAATGATCACCGGAGTTAGGTACTAGCCTATTTTTGCCTCTTTGTCTGTCTCTTTCTCTAGCCTCTCAAAAACGTAGAGCTGCTAGGGTTTTTTCTCAAAAACGAAATTATAAAAATTATAACCCTAAACTATACATCTTTATGTATATACAGGGGAGAGAGGGACTTGGGCCAAAACCCTAATCTGATTGGACCTTTTAAAACCCATTCAGATTTCAGATTTATATTATTATTAAATTCGAATTCTAGTATGTATATAATTAATCAAGTCTCATTTAATTAATTAAATAAATAAATTCGAATTAATAATAATAACAGTATTTAAATTCATAATTTAAATAACACTCCGTTTAAACGTTCTTTGTGTGTGACCCTTTAGGTTATTATTACGTTGGCAATAATTTTATTTTCTAATAATAAAATTATAAACAATGAGCGGCATCTAGTAATACATCATTGTTACCCAAGTAATAATAATAATTGGTAATTCAATTAAACCTTTCGTCAATAATGTACAATGTAATATAATCCTTTTAACCTTATATTATAGATCAAACTCGAGGCGTGTATTGTGTAATCATCTTCAACGTTTAATCCGGGTTTCCTTGATCAATGAGTAGACTATTAATCAAATCAACATTTGAGCATGGGCATGCATTTTATAGTCTCACTCAATCAAGAGGTCAATAATATCACTCCTAAAATAGGAGGGTTAAATCCTATATCTATCATTCATATTTCTCATACGATTCATAGCATACCCAATGTCCACCTTTATCATTACCCGGTTAAAGGTAACTTTGATTGTAATCAAAGTATATTAATTCTCATATAAAAATATAATGATTTCAAGTCAAATGATCAATACATCATTATCACAGTGAGAATTTCTTACGACACTTATACCTATACTAACATTTCCAGTGTCATGCATTGAGACATGCATTTATATTTTTGACTTTAGTATCACCATACCTATGACCAATGAGATGCGGTCATCTGTCAACAAACATACTAGTCTTATTGCATTATTATTGTCCTTAAATAATAATACTCGACTAGGGAATTTTAAGAATAAAATACTCTTAATATAATCTTATTTTTAAGTCACATACTTAAAGGTATATAATGCGTATTAATATTCTAAGGACATTTATTATGCTTTCAATTTATAACGCAGTAAATAAAGACATAATAAATATTAATTAAATAATCAAATAAAACATAATCCTCAATTATTTTCAATAAAATATAAAAGTATTTTCTCTAGGACACCAATACTAACATATTCTAGTGGACCAAATCATATTCGAAGAATGAAATCTAATTCTATTAGGTTTCGTGCTCCACAAGAACTACATTGGGTTTAATCCTTATATAAAGGATACGTAAGCACATTGCGAGGGTTATTGAATTGTCATTGGCATTCAAGACCTCTCATGATCTTGTGTGTTATTGTCTATTCAACCTAAGCAATCTCTACCAATCACTACCGTAATTCCAGCAACTCTCCGAAATTTGTTATCACCAAATTCCTACATTAATATTCCGATAAGTCATGAACGACCCTGCCACAAACCTCGGCTAGTAAATTGTTTCTGCATGAATAAATCCATGTTAGTGTTTTGTAATCAGTTGAAGGAATTAAAAGTTTGCAGGAACTTTAGTGGTAGATCGAGAGTATGAAATATGGTTTGAGTTATAACAGAGGCGTGGAAAGAACTAGCCATGTCTTGGTGATTTCTAAAAATATGCAGCTTGCCCAAAATAGGTAGCTAATCTGTAGCACATCGCACGTGTAGTACCTATGTATATACTAGAATAAGAGTTATTTATTTAAAAAATAAAATAAATAATATTTCAATAATTATATAAAATGCAATCTATTTTTTTAATGTAATAGAGTTGAATTTCTAAATAAAATAAAATTATAGGTAAAATTATAATTTATTAATATAAAAGATCAATATATATATATATTTAAAATTAATATTTAAAAAAGTTCATTCAATAATTATTATATTTAATATATTATAAAGCAAAATTAACATATGCATGACTAAAATTATTATTTAATCATTCAAATTTATATTAATATAATAAATTGGATTTGAAAAAAGCTTTCAAGACAGAAAATTTCGATCAAAGCATGCCGATTCAATTCCTTGACTTTGAAGTAGAGCAATTCTAGGCGGTAGGTGGCCTCACTAAATTGCTTAGCCTTTACTAGCATCGGTGATGTTCTTAAACTAAAGCACCCTCATACTCTACGCAACCCCGATATAAGTATGTGTATGTGCATAGATGTACTATTAACTTAATTTACCTAATTATTAGCTAGTACAATTGTATATTTCTGAAGTTCTTAAGATGTTTGAGCTAGGTAGTACCCATAGAAGTAGCAGCATTCCAAGAATTGCACTATCGAAGTGCTTGCTTTTGGCAGCATACGTGCTGGTGGGTAGTAGTCCTCCAGAAAATCCTATAAGGTGTACAACGTTGAACAACTCGTCAAAATGCACCATTACAAACTCATATGGTGCTTTCCCTGACCGAAGTACTTGCCACGCAGCTGATGTTGCTTACCCCCAAACAGAAGAAGAACTTGTCTCTGTAGTGGCCATGGCAACAAAGAGTAGGAGAAAAATGAAGGTGGTGACTCGCTTCTCCCACAGTATTCCCAAGTTGGTTTGTGCAGATGGGGATCAAGGCCTGCTCATAAGCACCATGTATCTCAACCATACTTTACATGTTAATAAATCGAGTGGGACAATGAGAGTTGAGAGCGGTGTAACGTTGATGCAGCTGATTGAAGTAGCAGCCACGGCAGGGCTTGCACTTCCATATGCACCCTATTGGTGGGGATTAACTATTGGTGGACTCATTGGCACTGGTGCACACGGCAGCACCCTTTGGGGAAAGGGGAGTTCTGTTCACGACTATGTTGTACAGCTACGCATAGTTACTCCAGCTGAACATGTTGATGGCTATGCCAATGTTCGGAATCTTGATAATTATAATCAACTGGAGTTCAATGCGGCTAAGGTCTCCCTAGGAGTTCTGGGAGTTATCACCGAGGTATACATACTCTCTCTCACGCGCGCACATAGTCACACACACTGGATTAGATGCACCTTTATCAACCTTCTTCACATGTGTAACTATATCAATACTCTCATATAAATCCTTGTATATATATATATATATAATGATACATACAAAGTAGGAATATAATAAATGTGTTAGCTCCAACTATGCTTCTCTTCGTGTCCAGAATACCGGAAAAAGTACTGATCAAGCTTGCATATTCTACAATACATTAGTAATGAAAACTATGTCAAATGAAACTTGCAATATAGTATTATATATGTATGTAAGCGGGAGTAAATTGTTACAACACTAATTCCTAAACCGTAGAACGCAACAGAAACAAAGTTTCATAAAGAAAACCACACCAACACATTGCAAGCTGGCCTGGAGTCTAATAAATAATAATTTTCCAGGCATGGTTGTCACGGCGCTCGACTAGTCGCGACTAGTCGAGCAGTCGAGGTGGAAGAGTCGACTGAAACTGCCATCCTGAAAAAAATGATATTTCGGGCGACTGGTCGACTAGTTGCTTGACTGGTCGACTAGTCGACTGGTTCAAAAAAAATTCAATTTTCAATTTTCTGTCTTTGTTCCAAGCAGTAAGCAGAACACTGAGCTTGAGTGGAGTACATTGTGGGAGTAAATTACAAGTTTTGGATAACTCATAAATTTAAAAAGTTGGAATTATATAACATATATAATCTAATAGATATAATATATATAAATTTATTAATTAAATTATATATATATATATATAATTTGTCGACTAGTCGACGACTAATCAGACTAGTCGACTAGCCGGACCTTTGTCGACTTGACTCGACTGACCGCCGTGACAACCATGTTTCCAGGTTACTCTGAAGCTAGAGCCAATATTCAAACGATCTATCACCTTCATAGAGAAGAATGATTCAGACTTAGCAGAAGAAGTTAGCAAGTTCGGGAAGCAGCATGAATTTGCAGACCTGATTTGGTACCCAAGTCAACGTAAGACCATCTATAGAATGGATGATCGAGTCCCCTATAACACCTCTGGTAATGCTTTGCTTGACTTCCCTGGATTTCGATCCACCCCCTCGGTTGCACTAACAATTTTACGGCTAGCAGGTTGATAAGCTATTCTCTAATTCTTGTAAGGATTTCCGGTTTAATACTATAATTACATATACTTATAGTTAATTACGTACATAAAATTGAATAAATATTTTTATTGTTTCACTTTGATGAATATATAAAGAGGAAGGTGAAGAATCTAAAGCTGATGCTGATGCAAAATGCCGGAGCGCCAAGCTTACTACATCTGCACTCAAGCTTAGTGGTTACGGATTTACAAATAATGGTATGCATATGATGTGTTCAGTCTGCTTTATCATACCTCTAAGGCTAGATATAAGTAAACTCTTATCTTTCTTATGTAGTTAAAGTTTGTCTAGTTTCATAATCACTTCCACATCACGAATGCAAGAGATTGCTAAAGTAAAAACGATGTTCGGCCAGATCCCACATTTAAATTTTTATTATTAACGATATTTTAGGGGGGTTTCATGCTATTTCATTCAAACAGGTATAGCATTTACAGGATACCCTATAGTTGGATACCACAACCGCCTCCAAGCATCAGGAACTTGCCTCAATAGCCCTGAAAATGCACTAATCACTGTATGTCCATGGGACCATCGTATTAAGGGTCTGTTCTTTCATCAAACGACCTTCAGCATTGGTTTATCCAAGGTTAATGGTTTTATACGAGATGTCCAGAAGCTGGTAGATTTAGCACCAAAGTCCTTGTGCGTCGTTGAAATGTACAATGGTATCCTAATGAGATATGTAACCAGTTCCAGTGCTTTTTTGGGCAAAAAAGAAGATGCACTAGACTTTGATATCACTTACTACAGAAGCAAGGACCCACTTAAGCCTAGGCTTTTCCAAGATATACTCGAAGAGATAGAGCAACTTGGAATGTTTAAATATGGAGGGCTGCCCCACTGGGGAAAGAATCGGAATCTAGCATTTCACGGAGCAATCGACAAGTATGAAAAGGCAGCAGATTTTATGAAGGTTAAGGAAATGTATGATCCCCTGGGACTCTTCTCTAGTGAGTGGAGTGACCAAGTTTTGGGGTTAAAAGGTGGCTTAATGATAGTAAAAGAAGGATGTGCCCTGGAAGGCTTGTGTATATGTTCACAAGATAGTCATTGTGCACCAGATAAGGGATACTTCTGTCAACAAGGCAAAGTATACGAGGATGCTAAGGTTTGTGTACTAGCAACTTAATTCTCACACACCCTAGCCAGCTACAAGGATCCACAACCTAGGACACGTACGATTTAATTAATAATTTCTTAGAAGTATACCAAATGTGGCACAGTCCTATACAGCAGCTTATCCGATTTTAATTCTAATATTGTAAAAAGTGAATTGTTGTTCAAATTTAGAGCAGGAAAACATTAATCAAGGATTGATACCTAAAAATGTACGCATGCATTTGGTGAAGCGGCTGAAGCCTGATCAGATAAATGAGTTTGCCATATACGTAATTGTATTACATTATATGGATAGGGTTCTATAAATATTTTTTCAGTTAATTTTTTTTCAAATACATAATTTATTACTAAGTACTATCCTACAGACATACTAAAATAACTAAATACATGGGAGACCTGAGAAGCGAGCTGTCCCGACACTTGTCTCTCGCTACGCTTGCTAGAACTGCTAAAATAGTTCATACTGACAGTCATGATTTAGATAAAAAACAAGAGTGAGATGTGTATAGAGAACGGAATATAAAACAGTTTATTATAAAAACTGAACATAAATAAATCACAGTTTATCTCAACTGAAACAATGTCGTATGTCATCAAAATGAACCAACTGCTCAAAATCAATATATAATAGTCACACAGACAATATGGATTGGATACACACAAATAAACACTATTGTCCACCGATCAGATTTCAAAAGCAATATGACCCCTTTATAGCTCATCGGTACATTTCTATACCCATAAATATAACAAGGATTTCAAAATATAGGTACCAAAATAGGCAAGTAATGTTAGCATATAGGAAGATGGATTGGTTATCATATCTTCCTCAAATGCGGGACTCTTATATTCGAGTCTCTTACATTAAAATTTCAATTCAATAGAGTAACCCAAATAAAATAAATGTATACTTAGTTTTAAATACAGATCATATCCTCATTATTTACTACGATAACACAAGATATGATGTGTTTATTATAATCAACTTCCAATATTCAGAGTACGAATAACAAGTAACTCTGATGCACAGAATAAAACATGAATCATAAATAGTTCTGAACAATAACTATTTATCATGATATGAATAATCGAAACAGTAAAATAAAAGTGTTAGGATGATCAAGGAGAAAATACTTGCCTGATATAGATGCGGTCCTAAGCTCGAATGGGTCGACTACACTGTCCGTCTCACGGTATCACCTTTTAATATTTTTTTAATCCGACGTTCATGCGGGTACTACGAGTCTGAACTATTGAGATCGGGTCAGCGCGTCTACATCTATAGTCAAATATAATACGGTATTTTAGTCATTGAAGTATCTCGCTATATTCTACGAGCATTTATAACTTAATTATACTTATATAGTTATCTGAGTCTAATTAACAAGAGAACTCACATCAAACCCAACGAATCAATAAATAAAAATATATACTCAACTATTAACTAATCCTCAAACAACTAGTTAACCCTCAAGACTCAATTATAAAACAACAATTAATCATCGAGACACGAATATAAATAAACAATTAACTCTCGAGACTCGAATATAAATAAACAATCAATCCTCGAGACTCGCATATAAATAAACAATTAATTCTTGAGACTCGAATATAAATAAACAATTAATCCTCGAACAAAAAGGAATAAAAACTAACAATTATAATTCATACTTTAAAACTTATAACGTCTACCCTCAATGATGTTATCAAATTAAATAATTAAACATAACATTAAACATTTTAAAAAAATATTTTTAATCAAATAATAGTTGAAATCTGAAATAAATATCATATTACAAGAAAAAAAATTAAAATAATATCTTTGTAAAATGAACTTTTCCCGGGTTCACAACCCCTCAAAATCAATCTCAAATAATACAATCCAACTATACTAAGATAAAGTACACAAATTTAACCCACAAAATAAATTATACATATACACATAAAATTGCCGAAAACGAGAAATACAGTCACCTAAACCCAAAAGTCTGACTAACAAATAACTTTCCGGAGTATAAAAATAATCTCTAAAAATTATGAAATTAATATATATAAACCAACATGCCTGAATATTTACAAGTGTCAAGTCAGGATCTTAAAAGCTTTAACGTAAGATCAATTACGGGCATCCCATGAGTCTTTTCTGATGGCCGGAAAACATTTTCAGAAAATTCTGAAATTAATCACCATGTACAAACGCATATCGTACTGCTTCCTAATTTGATTACTATCATCAAATTTCCTTTTTATACATCCTAAATAAATTAAAAAGGAAAACATGCTCAGAAAATAATTTTTTCAAAAATTATTCAAAATTAAATCTATGTATAGGTCTTAAAGTATTGGTCACTTATATATATAAATATCGAATATTTGGATGCATGATTTGTAAGTAATGAAATTTGAAAAGTTTAGATATAAATAAATATGTACCGTAGAAAGACAAGACACAGTAGGCTGCGCGACCAAAAGAAAACATAAGGGGTGTGTAGTGCTGCTGCGGCCGGAGGAATTGAGAAAAAACAGAGGAAGGTATTAGTGAAGATATTTATTCGCCCTTTCACTTTAATTCAACTCTAATTTTTTATTATTTACTAATATCAAATGTATAATTCAAATTGTTATTAATACGTCTACTCATTCTTTTAAATAAAATAATATGATATTTCACTTAAAACTCAATTTAATAATTCAATTTAAATCTTACAATTATTATCCAAAAAAAATTCTCTCCCCATGTAATATAAACTAAAGCCTCAAGTCTTAAACAAAATAAATCTTTTAATCATTGAATATTCTCATCTCCATCTATTCTCAATTTCATATACAAAAAGTACATCATCATTTCTAATCCAATTTAACATCCAAAAAATTATATACACTCCATTAATTTTAATTCTCCAAAATTAAATCCCAAAAATAGCAAAATTCATGTTTTATCTCAAACTTCATTTTAAATTCACCAAATATTATTACTAAAATATTTAACTCATAAATAAATTTCAATAATCAACTTCCACTTTATTCGTTATTTTAAGTTTTCAAAATACTTCTTTTAAGATTTTTAATCCAAAATTGAGCATACAAATTATCTCCCAAAATTATTCTCCAAAATAAATTAAATACAACTAAATCTCTAATTTTATTTTAATTCCACAAAATAATATTATTTTATTATTATTACACGATCACCCATACATCACCATCTCCGCACTCTCTCTATCCATTTCTCCCTTCCCCTTCTCCCCCTCCATGTTCAATCACTCAATCTTTCTTTTCATCTCTCTCTCTCTTTCTCGACACACATATAGTTACATCCCACATCACATAAAATGTGTTTAAATCTTTTTTAAAGATAAGTTAACAATTAATGTATATCAAATTGTTACTCTTTCTATCTCATTTTATGTGACCATTTGACTCTTTCACCCATTTCAATGCGTCCGGTTGAGCTACTTGTAAATGATATTTTTAATTTTTTTATCTTGTATAAAAATATAAAGTTTAAAGTTTTATACAAAATTAAAAAATTGAAAAAATATTATTTATAAGTACCTCTATCGAACGCATTGAAATACGTGCAAAAACAAGTGTATCACATAAAATTGGACGGAGAGAGTAGTTTTTATGAGAGACATGTGGTGAGTTGTTGGGTTCGGTATCCATTCAATTAGAGGTTTATATTGTTATAAATGGTATCAAAGTCAGGTTAATTCAGACCCACAACTAAATGCATATCGGATCTAACAAGCCATCACATGTCAGTTCATAAAACAATCTACCAAATTGCTAGTTTTTATGGACTGACATGTGATGTGTTGTTAGTTTTGTTATATATTCAATTGTGTGTTTAAGTCGTAATGTATAGAAGCATACATCCCACAACATACATATGAGAAGTATAGAATTGTATTCTATTTGAGATCAAGAATTCAATAATAAAATATTAAAAATAGTCTAAACCACGTGAAAATCACGTTAATTACTAAAAAAGATAAGCTCTTTCAGTATAGTACTTGAAAGTGTGTTCGCATCTACTTCCCAAAATGCAACGAACAAAGCCGATTTAAACAAACTACATACAATTTAATTTTATTCCTGTAATCCAACAATACATACACACATGAAACAATACATCCTCTCTCTGTAGTACACCATCATCACATCTCCCATCATTCATTCACGTCTCAAAATCAATTTATAAACATTCATAATATTTTTTTGATAAATAAATTCAAATTACGTATTTTAAAAAGGCTTAAAAAGCTAGTAATCGTGTGGGTTTCTCTCATTTACAAGAACTTACCATCTAACTGAAAATTGTACTTGACTAATCAATTTATATATGTATTGTATTTTATTTTTCTATTTATATATATATTTATTGAAAATAAAATTTGTCCATTTGTATTTTAAAAATAAAATTTGTCCTTTTTATACATGTTTATCTCTCTTTTAAAAACAAATTTCTGTGTATATTTTTAAAATTATTCTATATTTATTATTTACAAAGTTTGACTATTTTAAAACTTAATTTTATCCTCATTTTTTAATATAATAATTAAAAGTATATATTAAAAAAATATCAAAAATAAATTTTTTATTAAAATACATATTTTTTTCAAAATATACATATAAAAAAGTTTATGAAATTAACTTTTTTTTATCAAAATGCATACTTTTTCAATTTTTTTCAAAATCTATACTATATTATTAAAGCCGAAACATTAAAAGTTTAGTACCCGGTCGGTATTTGGGCCTAATTTTTAAATATTAATATTTTAACTAAAAAGTATCTCATATTAATCTCTTAATTGAAACACACATCTAAACAAAATGCACAAACATTATTTTATTAAAATATAAATAAAATATATGAAAAAATAAAATATATACATATAAAGTTAAATTAAAATTATTATTATAAAAATAAAAATAAATTATCATTCGTTATTTGAATTATTTGAGCATAATATTTTTATTTTTTAAAACCTATTTATAACACATGTGTTTTAATTAAATAACTATTTTTCAATATCTTAATTGAAACACATGTTACGCATGCATTCATAGAATAAAATTATTGGACGGAGTGAATACATTCACCGCCCTTTTATATGCTTTAATTAATAATAAGCAAAATTTCATGAATTTTTCGAGCATTAGGTACTTTTTTCAATGATTTACTTTTTATTTTGATAAAAATTATCTATACGCTATAAATTACTCATAAGTCAGTTTTATTTTTATTTTTATATTTTTTAAAACTCATAAGTCACTTATAATTCAAAATTACTCAAACATACATTTTAACCTCTCGACTTATCACTTTAATCCACTTTAAGTCATAAGTCACAATTTTAAATTTAGCCAAACGGGCTCCAAATCACTCCGTAAGTATTGTCAACCGGTTGGTATTTGTGCCGCATAAATATTTTATTATTAGTCTAATTTTTAAATATTAATTTTTTAATTAAAACATATTTCTAAATAAAACACATAAAAATATCCTTTTAAAAAATAAATATAAACAAAATATATAAATATATTTAAACATATAATATTAAATAAATTTTAAATTATTAATATAAAAATATGAGAAAATTTAAATCATATAAAAATATTAAAATTAAAATATAAAAATATTTAAAAAAATTGATTCGTGCATCGCATGTGATATATACCTATAAAATTAAATAAAATTTAAATTATTATAAAAGTAAAACTAAATTCAAATTATGTAAAAATTATTAAAATAAAAATATTAAAATACTAAAAAAATAGATCCGTGCAGGGCATATAAGCCATTATACATATAATTTAGTAAAAAAAATATTCGTGCCCCCTCCTAGGAGTGAGCAAAAAACCGAATTGAAACCGAAACCGAACCGAAACCGGCGAAAATCGAACCGAAAAAACCGAAACCGAACCCGAACCGGCGGTTGCGGTTTTTTATTTTTAAAAACCGAGACTTTCGGTTCCGGTTCCGGTTATAGGTCAAAACCGAACCAAAAAAAACCGAACCGAACCGATCATTAAAATAAATAAATTTATTATAATATATATATATATATATATATATATATATATATAATTTAAGTATTAAATTTCCCTAGAACATAGTTTTTTCAATTATATTTCATATTACAACATCAACTATACTAATATTGAATGTGAGAATATGACAACCCCTTTACAACATTTTATTCATCTATTTTCCAATTAAAAGCATATAATCAGGAGTAAATATCATTAGACATGGTTATATGCTTTTTAGATTGCATACTACGATAAAGAACATTCACATTTTGTTGATTCAACCTTAAAATTTGATTGTTAAAGTTTCTTACCTTTCTTTTGTAGTGTTATTATGCAGAATGCGATCAAATATTTGATTGTATAAAATTTGAATGTAAAAATATAATGATTTAAATTATATATTTTTTTCATTTTTATTTATTTGGTTTTTTAACCGAAACCGAACCGATAAAAACCGAACCGGTCTTTTTAAAACCGAAACCGAAACCGATGGTTCGGTTGCGGTTGCGGTTTTCAATTTTTAAAACCGAAGATATGCGGTTCCGGTTCCGGTTTCGGTCAAAAACCGAACCGAACCGAACCGTGCTCACCCCTGCCCCCTCCATCCGATCTCTGGCTCTGCGACTGCGCACGCCCATATTTTTTATCAATCTTCCCTCCCGCCTCCTTTGCTTCTTCTTTAATCTTGTTCATAATTTCTCATTCCATTTCATTCTTCACAAGCAGACGAAGCATTAGTGGTTGGTGTCTAGTTCCTTACACTGTTTCTAAACAAGTGTATAATAGCATTTTGATCTTTTAATTGATGGAATCCTTTGGCCCAGCGTGTCCAGATATAAGAGGGAGGTCGGCGGATCAGTTATTACATAATCAGGAGCCATTTTATAATCCTCCCCGCTAGCTTGCTTCTAATTAATAAAAGGTCTCTGGAGACTGGACTAATAATCTTCTGTTAATAGCCTAAAGAGTTCCTAATAAAAAAGAATACAGTAAAGCCCTTTCCAAAGAAAATTAGATAATAAGGTAATTTATTAAAGTAACTGGACAAGATGATATACATATCAAGGATTAAACAACAGATTGCAAGTAGAATGGCAATGTCAATAGGTTCTTGTAACAATATAAGTATGAAACATAGCAGAGTAAAGAACATCATTAAACACTTGATTTACAACGGTATGTATATGACAATGTCTATTTACTGACAAATCCTATGCCATCATACCATGCGCACTAGATAATTATATAAAAACAACAAAAGGGATGTAAAAGAACTAATTTTGTAGATGAAGTGAAAGCTAATCAGAGAAGAAAGAGCTCACGTTTAAATGATCAAGGCCATTTAGTGAATTCGAACACTTTCAGAACTATATCAAGTCCTGTGGGGATCTGCCATATAAAGAGCAGCACATTGACTGCATTTAGTGCAATGTGAAGACTTCTAGCGGTCTCATCTCCTTTCTGCATAGGAGGTACAAGAGCTGCGGCAGCTGCCCACAGCACTGTTATAGCTGTTCCAGGAAAGCACAAGCCAACAAAGTTAGGGCTGACATACAAATGGAAAACATAAAAGAAATTAAACAATGAGCATATTTTGATTTACAGAAGAAGCTTGGAATGGTTAATTGTGACTACTAGCCAAGTGATTTGAAGCGTAGCATGTTACTAGTTAATAGAAGTCACAGTTTACCTGCCCCTGCAAAAAGATGAGGCCCTGGAAACAGCTTTCCTGTCCTTAACCAGGTGTTGAATCCTCCGCCGATCGACTCAACTACTCCAAATGCAAGTAGAATTGAACCAGCATTGAAGTGTTTGTCCCTATATGATCCTTTAATTAATTCCTTGCGCTCCTAGTTTTAGATAAAATAAATGGCTCAGCTATCCCACAATTTGCAAGCTTATAAGATTGGTTACCGTATTTTTAAGAACAAGAAGATAAAATGTTTTGTGGGTCAGAAAAATGGCAAGGCAGTGTCAGACTACACCAAATAACAAAATAGTACAAGTGTAGATCTCTTATCAAATGTCCAGAATGTTAGAATATAAGATCATGATAAATCAGTCTTCTAACACCTTGGGGTTTTAGGAGAACTGATAACTTAACACAGAAAATTGTAGTCTTATAACAATTTTGGTGTCAATTGATTACCGTTTTGTGGAGTGTTAATTAATAATTCACTAATGCTACATACACTCTTTAGTATGTGCTTGAAGTTTGAAGATGTTTAAATAGTTAGTATTGCTCTGTAATAAAATGCACGGTTGACTGAATATGTAAAAATTGTCACCTCGGCGAGATGCTGAATTTTGGACTCAATAGGTGAAGGTATAAGAGGCTGTGGTGGGATACCATCAGGTGTAACAGGAACGGGCTTTACTTCCTTCTTTAGCTCACTAATCTCATTCTGAATAGTTCGAACTCGACGCCATTGCCAACCCAGATAACCAGTATACATTGTGTAGGCAAATAAAACTCCCATCACAATGGGGTGAATTAAAGCAATTGATCTTCCTTCCAGCAATCCAAACTCCCCACCAGCAGCCAATGCATCCTGTTTCATCAAAAGTAGTCAAAAGTAGTCGCAGTAAAAAAAATGGAATCAAGAATTGTTGTTGTGGATTGGGTGCTTGTAATATGATCTTGCCTTTGAATCTAGAAAGAAGGGTAGTGTGATTGCAGAGAGAGGAAAAGAAGCAGATTTTAGGTGGTGAATAATAGAGTGAGTGAGGAGTGGCGTTTGATGAGAAGATGAATGTTTGGAAAGGAGAAGATTGATGGTGTTTTTGGTGGTGATATTATTATTTTTCACTGGTAGAAGCTGTGGTGGGAGTTTTACAAGGCTGAGCGTGGCTGCCATGTTTCTTTTTCTTGCCTTCTTTTGCTGCTTCCCTAAACTGAAGAAGGACGCACTTTTAATGGGATAGGAAACTGGAGTGCTCTTTTTTTTGTGTGGTCATGACATAATTTGGAAGATAGTTCTCTATTCTTGCATGCAAGAACATCTCACATGGGATGTAAAAAAGAGTATCAAAGTGGCACATGACATGATATGACATAATACTCTTGTTGACACTTTATCGGAGTGAGAGGGGTGTCAATCAAAATTGTCAACTTTTGGCACTTTCCCAGAATGGTAAAAATGGATTATATCACATTAAAGTCATAAATATTTATACCTAGTATTAGTATATATGTATCAAAGATTGACAATTTTGAGTGTTAACCATTGGAGTAAAATTTTCTAGAAAGAGTGACAAAATATTATTGAAGAAAAAGAAAATATTTTATTAATTTTTTTGATGATTTGTCAATATTGACAATTTTAGTTAGCACCCTCAATTGGACATGCACTAAGAACATCTCTGAAGTGGAGGACTTAAAATAGTTAAAAAAATATGTAAAATAGATATTATATAAAATTTATTCAATCAGTAAGAGCATCTCCAAGATGATATGCAAAATTGTTACTTAAAATGGTCTTCTATAATTATTATGTAAAATTTTAGTTAAACGGAAAGACATTCACTACAATTGTATTATTTATAATAATCATCATATAAAATTATATATAAGAGATTTATTGATTCGACAAATATAGAAGATCAAATATTTTGGGTGAAACACACGATTACCTTTTAAGTATGGGCTCATATACACACTGAAAAAATAAAATGAACGGTCCAGCCCTTTAATTATGGACCGGTAGACACATCAAGCACAATTCACCGTGTTTTGGCAAGTGGGATGTACAACTCAACTCGGTGAGAGTGGGTAACAAACCTAAAAAAACCTCGATTCAATTCACCCCATCTCTCCCCTTTCTCCCCTCTCTCACCCCTCTTTCACTTCATCTCTCTCCTGCATTTCTCTCATTTATCTTTCTCCCTCTCTATTATCACCTCGTCTCTCTCTCACATCACTCTCAAAACAAACTTGTCATGAACCCAATTGCAAATTTTCTTTGCATGGATTGTAAGGGTAAAACTTGCGAGGTCGAGGAGTTATTTTCCGGGCAGGAAAGGAGATATTCAAGGTTACCAAATGATGATATCGCACAAAGCATGATATTAAAGGAGGTATGAAATTTCTTCATTTCTACCTTGTGTGTGCATATATATATATATATATATATATATATATATATATATATATATATATATATATATATATATATATATATATATATATATATATATGTGTGTGTGTGTGTGTGTGTGTGAGAGAGAGAGAGAGATAAAGTATGTATTTATATACTCCCCTGTCCAACTTATTTGTTTACGTTTCGGATAGAGGGTCCGTCACACATTTTAAGTTGCATATAAAGTATAGTTCCGTAACTTATTTTTACAATTTTTTATTTTTGAATAAAAATTGAATGTTTAAATTTTTATTCAGAAAAAAATAATTAAAAATAAGTTATGGAACTATACTTTATATGCACCTTAAAATGTGTGCCGGACCTTCTCTTCGAAACGTAAACAAATGGGTGGAACTAAGGGAATATATTTTATATGATTTTATTCTCATATTTCTAGTATTTTGTATGTAATTGGATATTTATTAATTAGAGTTTAATGTTTTATTATAGGAAATAAAGAAATCCTAAATTTGGAAGAATTGGAGAATAAAGACTCTAATTTGGAGATAAAATATAAGGAAATTCAGATTTAATGTGTAGCTCACACACCAATCACTGTTTGGGTCATATCTTGAATTCTAGATATCATAATTGGACGATTTTATAACTCACGCGAGGATAACAGAAAAATCTATAATTCAAAGGTTGTCCAACACACATATCTCAACTGGAATAGCTCAGAAACAGGTCTCAAAGGCAGCTACGAATTTCAATATTAGAGTCCAACTCATTATAGAAAATTGCTTGTGTTTTCTTGTAAAGTATTAAAATTATTATATATTAGGGTAATATATATTATTAGAGACAACCACCACCATATATCATCATATTATATTATTAATTAGTCATACTTTCGAGAGAAAATGGAGAGAAGCAATTAGAGAGGAAGATTAAAGGAAGGAGTGAAAGGATTCATCCGAACTTCAAACGAGTTCTTCAAGTTGTATTTTTTATACTTAAACTCTTATGCTCATGGATTGTATTATTAATATATATATATATATATATATATATATATATATATATATATATATATATATATATATATATATATTGTTAAGGATTGTGGTGTTAACAATGTAATCGACTAATATTTTACTTAGATTAATTAGAAACTAACCAAGTAAAATATATTGTCATATACATATTGACAGTATGTTTAAATGTTACTTGTAATAATATATACAAAAAGCCAAATAGGTGACAATAAGTATCAATGGTTAATGTCTTGTAAAAATGTAATAAATGATCTATGAAGTAGAAGTTCACAAAATGTTCATGCACAGCATGGATCAAATCATTAACAGTAACATTCTGCAAACTGAAGTCTATGACGGCATATTCAAGTAACAGCACATTTTGGAACAGACGACAGCAACTATTCCTTGATGGTAAACTTGACGGAGAATGAAGATTCTAAGACATCAAGTTTTACTGACAACAACTATTCCTCGACAGTAAACTTGATAGAGATTGAAGAATCGGAGACAACAAGTTTCTAGACAGTAACTTTGGCGGGGATAATTGACAGCATGTTTGGCGGGATAGTTGACAGTACCTTTGGACGACAACATGTTTTAGAAGACTAGCAAGCTTGACAGTAAAGTATGCGGAGTCGAAGATGTTGTCACCAAAGAGAAGCTAAAGATTGATAATAACCTTTTGGTGGAGCTGACAGTTTATTTCAAGAAGCAGACTAGGTAATGTTAATTCACTGATTGATCTTGAAAATTTTGCCTAGTCTGTCAAGTATACTACTGCAACTTGAGAAAAAGCAAGCAAAAAGATAAAGTGTGCTCAAGGAGTCAAGAATATCAAATCTTCTCATAGCAACTCTATCTACAAATGGAATGAAGACAAATTTGAATAGAAAAAATGGAGTTTCTATTTCAATTATTGTCCAAGGAACAAGGAAAAGTACACTTGTAAGTGGAATATGTGTTTTAGCATAAATACACATATCTCACAAACACTTTCCCTTATGCAACTGAGCTTAACATTTCTCAAGCATAGAAACATTAGCAATCTCTTCTTATTGTATCTATTGAAGCTGAAAACATCTTCCAGTCAGTTGTAGCAAAACAAAATTAATAAAATTAATTTTTATAGCTAAACATTTTTTTAATTGCTTACTGTTGTTTGCATCGGTTACTTGAATTTATTATTTCTTGTTTATTGTTAGCAAGATAAGTGATAAATTATCAAGTTACATTCAACCCCCCTTCTGCAACACTCATACTGTTTAACATATATATATATATATATGTGTGTGTGTGTGTGTGTGTGTGTGTGTTTGTGTTTTATCCATCATGAGTAGCTAATCCCTTAATTCAGAAATTTGGTAGTATTCGTTGGTTTATCATGTTTGCTTGATTATATTGTGATTTATCTTGGTTTGCTTATCTATCATTGAGAGTTTTATACAATTAAAATAATAGCTAACTTTTAATTAAATTTGTAGGAATTATACCAAATCGGGAGAGGGGTTGAAATTCTAGTACATGATATGATAGACACAATTTCAGTATTAGATCGGGAGATTGATATGTGAATTGTGAGACTTATAATTCTTGATGCTTAATAGTCTATGGATGTACTTTGTTTGACCATGAGAGTGGCTTTTAAGGTGTAATTGTAGGCATTATAGGTTACCTTGGGAGAGGAATTTATAAATATTAGAATGATTGTTTTTAGCAAAACAAGAGACACAAATTAGACAATTATGATAATCAATTGGAGAAACCTTATTCCTGGATTATCTTGTGTCATATTTATTATATAATTGTTTATTTATTTATTAGATTAATTTAGTTAATAATTAAACATCCACAAATTCTTCATCACACTTCTAGATTGTAAGAAATAAAAGACTTGAAATTGATATTGATAACAGTCTTTCCCTGCGAACGATACCCTCCAAAATACTCGACAACAATGTATGTTTAATTATGTGCTTAATTTGTGTTATTGGTATTGATTTAATGATCTAGGGTTTGACTTAATTGTGTGACAGAGTACTGATTTGCATGTGTTTGATTTGGTTATTTGTTTATACATCTGTCTTGTTGTTTGAGAAATTTTTATCTGTTTTCTGAATTTGGTTCTTTATGTATTTCAATTGAAGGTTTCTGTTAATACTTTGAATTTGGTTCTTTATGAATTTGGTTATTTATCTTTTTATTGGGGCCTTCCCGAAGGAAGTTGACATCTGCCCAGTTCAATTATTTTGGTCTCTCTCTTGACTATTGATCCTCCTAATAAAATCATGACCCGCATTTGTTACTGTAAACATTAGGTATTAATTTATTTTTATGCTTACTGGACTTTACTTGCAGACTATAGTACCCCCCCCCCCCCTCAATTAAAAATAAGATATAAATTGGTGTTAATTTTGTGTAAATTGGTGTCTTAATTTGTTATAGTAGTGTTTGATTACTGTCTACATTGGTGTTGATTTTGTGTAGCTATTTTTTCATGGATATGCATTAAGTAAGGGTTTTGATTAGTGAGAAAAAGACATTTAAATCCTCACAAATTATAAAAATGGATTGATATTCATAGTGGATTTACAATGTGGTTTTTATGGCAATTAAATTTTCTCATTTTATCTCTAGCTGATCTGAATTGGTAAATAAATAATGTATGTATATATGTTTGTGTGCATTGAGAATTTTGTCTACCACTAAAGTTATCAAAACCCAGGCTTATCTATCATTTATAAGGGTATTCCCTTGTTCTTAAGCTTAATTGCCTCGAATATTGTAGGAAAAAACCTAACTAGAAGATGGGCAATGTAGCAGAAAGGCTAGACCAGACTATAACTAGAGTGGTTTCTCAAGAGGATTCTGATGATGAATTTTGAACCTCTGTTGTGGGGTAAGTTCCATCTATTAGATATAATACTTACTAATTTATCTTGATTTTCTTAACTCTGCTATGAGAGTCTAAGTATATATAAGATAACATTTATAATCAGAACTGTATAAACCAATTTTAGATTGTTGCTTTCAAGCTATAAACAACAGCTTAAACAAGGTTGAGTAAATTTTAGGATGGGTACAATATCTTGTATCTGACTTAACTTTGCAAAAATGTTAGTCTGGCCCACATGCTAGGAACAGATAAAAGTATATACTTGGTATTGGTAGCAAGAGTTCATTTTCGACACAATTGCAAGAACACACATGATTTGTTTCAACTTGCAAGAGTTCAAATTTGACATAATTGCAAGATGAGTATAAATTTAAAAATCAAAACACTTGAATAATTTAATATATAAACTAGTTCTTGATATTATCAGCAGTAGTGTTTACTTGTTTAATGATTATTATAAAAAATCTTTATAGGCATAAACATGAGCAACCAATTATGATAGGAGATGTTGCAAATAGTGTTTCTTTGCACATTGATGACGATATGGAGGATGAAGTAAAAAAATTCAGCAGGAAATCTACAACAAATAGGGATGATCAACTGCATCATCAGGATTTTCATGATAAATTAGGCGATGAATTGGCTGATTTGAACTAGATAAACACGGTGGATCAAGAAGGAAACTGAGAATGATTTTGGACCTTGACGATGACTAAATTATGCCTTGCAAGAAATGTTGAATGTATTGGATGATATTTGGATAATTGAAATGACCTAACTGATTGTGAACTGTTTTAGCTATTTGGATTTGGATTTTGAGAGTTTGTGTTAAGTATATTTGGATGAATTGAGCAAGTGGATTCTTACCTATGGTCTAGTTTCTGTTAATTAAATTAGAGAGTTTGGTTTTTGGTGTCTAGTTGCAGTGAATTGGATGAATGAATTGATAATTTTTTAGTATAATTTATGTTTTTATGGTTCATGTGTATGTTTTCTATTACTTTGATGGTTTTCTGTTACTTTGATGGTTTAAGTGTATACATGTTTCAATTTTTTGCCTCCACTCCCTATTATCGGAGAGTGATTACACTCTCCCCATTTCAGGTCAACAAAATCAAAATCATGGCTCATGTGTTCATTTCTTATACATGGATGGTTGAACCGTCCAAAAAATTCTTTAGTGGCTAGTGTGTCTATCACCCCATACTTCGATAGTAATAATGTGTTTTACCCATAATTTTTTACTAAGGGGAAGAAGGTTGGAGTGTATCGATTTTTAGATATTCTCTAAATAGTGATACATAGATGTCACATATGCGCCACATAGATGTCAAATGTACGAGGAACCATGGATAGAAGTCAATAATACAACTGTACCATTGAGAAAAATCAATTGGATAAGGGTACCATAGAGAATATATCTAATATTTATAACCAATATATATATTACAATTTTGTAAAATATGATTCTATTATTGTCTACTTCTTGTTAAAATTTAAAGTTTCTTGAAGCACATCTCTAATTTTCCTTATTGCATACAAAAGCTCTAGTATAATGATTTCGAACTGTATCAAAAAATTGTTAAGTGGCTTCGATGAGATGAGTGCTTCCTTATGGGCTCCAAAGATATTGTGTTGTCATCAACATCATCTTCAACACTATTTTCAAAAATGGTACTTGCAATTTTTTCAAAACTCTGGACCTCTTGTCATTTTCAATATAATATGCTATTGATATCGAAATCTCTCTATAAATTAATAATTATTAATTTATCGATTAATTAATACCTCTCTAAATTAATAAAATTCTCTGGTCACAACTATATTAATTTATAGAGGTTTTACTGTACCATTTTATAATATCCACAACTTAAAAAAATAACAAATTTATGATCCTTATATGGTCACTATTTATCTATAATTATTATTTTTGCGACTATTTACGAGACATATCGTATGACCATCATCACATGAAAAATACTTTCATCTCCAACTGTAATTCAAACCAGGGACGAGGCTTCATAGGGTCAGAGGTGGCCATGACCCGTTGTAATATTGTTATATGTATGTTATAATTTTTAAAAAAATATATATTTCAATTTATATATTTAAATAAATATAATACTTGGCCCATGTAGAAAAATTTTGATCCCTATAAAAAAAATTAGTCTTTATAAAATAGAAATTTTAGTTCATTAAATTTCTCTCATTAATTTATTAGATCAAATTTAAATTAAAATAAGTTGGTGTTGGTCTTGCCAGTTTTAAATTTTAGTTCATTAAATTTTCTCTTACTTTGATGGTTTAAGTGTACACATGTTTCAATTTTTTGCCTCCACTCCACATTGTCGGAGAGTGATTTACACTCTCTCCATTTCAGGTCAAAAAAAACCAAAATCATGGCTCACGTGTTCATTTCTCATACATGGATGGTTGAACCGTCCAAAAAATTTCTTTAATGGCTAGTGTGTCTATCACCCCATACTTCGATAGTAATAGTGTGTTTCACCCATAATTTTTTGCTAAGGGGAAGAAGGTTGAAGTGTATCGATTTTTAGATATTCTCTAAATAGTGACACATATTTAAATAGTGACACATAGATGTCACATATGTGCCACCTAGATAATTTAGCTAACATGCTTTCACTCCTTGGAGATGCTCTAAGTAATTCACTTCAATGATATTAGTTATAATCAATATATAATTCAATAATTTAATATCAATTATAAGGATAAAGTAAGATTACCATAAATATCATATACCACGTTAATAGTAATTATTAAAATGAGTTAATTAATAATATGGATCTTGTTCGAACCTAAAACGGATTATTCAATGGATCAAATTAAAATTATAAATTTCATCCGAACCTAAATATAGATACCAAACCTAAGAAATGAGTTATCTAGTAATTTATAATATATATATATATATATATATGTATATATATATATATATATTAAAACCATGCGTTGGAGTGTGCAATCTAATATTAAAATATAATTTTTGATTTCATATGACAATAGAAACATATATCGTATAGCAATTCCGGTTGACCTCTCTGATGCGAGAGCTGATGAGAGTGCTATTGATAAGATAAACTTCATATTTTAACTAATCAATCAATCTTTTATCTATTATATACTCCCTCCGTTTTTTATGGATCGTTTTAACTTTTGACACATAATTTTATATGTTTTGATCACATAGTAAAAGTTATTATTTTTTAAATCTTCTATCTATTCTATATTTTAATTCATAAAAAAACTAAAAATTAATAATTTTTGTTATGCGGTCAAAACACATAAAATTGTGTGTCAAATTGTCAAAATAACATATAAAAATGGAAGGAGTATATAATGTTGTAACATAAAATTCTTTGAAGTCATTTTAATTATTAATACACTTACTAATATTTATGAAACATTTAAAATTTTCTTTTTTTAATAAAAATATTAATTACATATTTTAATACAGCACCCAACTTTTTCAGACCTCCTCAACTTTAGACAAATTCGGAAATCCCGGTTAAGAAGTGAACCAATCGGGGTTTAAGTTTGATAATTACCCCTCAAGAAATTTGTGGTTGTAGATAACCTAGGTAGGAATGAGACAACGAGAAACATCGTCCCCTACCAACCTTCAATAATATATGCATATAGATTTATGATTTTTTGACAGAAAAGGGAAATCTTTTAATTTGTTCTGATATATATGTAGACCTGAGATTGTGTACCTTCTGGTCTGCCTATCCATGATTTATTTTACATTATTCCTCCTGATTATTAGTATTAGTTTCTCCTCATTCGTACGCTGGACTACGTTGGTTTACGTTGTAAAACAATTGTTGCATAGTATTGAAGATCATGTATACGTTCATCAACTGTTCAAAGTTCCGGAATTGAATGAAAATCTTCAGGAAAATCAATTTTACAGCAAGGTTTCAACTTATGTTAACTCATTATCATCATCAATTGAAGACTCAGATTTCACCAATTTGTTCTCCTCCTCAGGGGGCAATGATATTATCCTGTATTTGGATGATAATCAGATTGTCCACGACACGTTCCTTGGTGCTAGAATTTCTTGGAAAAATCAAGTACTAGTTGAAGATGATTTTCAAAAAAAGAAGACTTTTGTGTTAAAGATGAAAAAGAATGATAAACGTAGAATTCTCCAATCTTATCTTGAACATATTCACACGATCTCTGACAAAATCGAACAGAGATGTAGGAGAGAGCTTAAACTTTTCATCAACACCGAATCACATCAGCATCGACGGTGGAGATCTGCCCCCTTGGCACATCCCGCCACCCTCGATACAATTGTAATGGATTCAGATCTCAAAACCAGAATTATGTCTGATCTCGAATCATTCCTAAACTCCAAAGAGTATTATCACCGATTAGGCCGTGTTTGGAAGCGAAGTTATCTTCTCTACGGGCCTTCCGGTACAGGAAAATCTAGTTTCGTTGCCGCTATGGCCAAATCAATGAATTACGACGTCTACGACCTCGATCTCTCTAATATTTCTGACGATTCTGATCTCAAAATGCTTCTGGTACAAACGAAACGAAAGTCTTTGATCGTGGTTGAAGCTCTTGATCGGTTTTTAAATGATAATTCTTCTTCATCATCAGTGAGTTTATCAGGTTTGCTAAATTTCATGGACGGGATAGTAAATTCGTGCTGCGGCGATGAGAAAATTATGGTCTTTACGATGAATTATAAAGAATTAATTGATCCTCCGGTTTTAAGACCGGGACGAGTTGATGTTCATATATATTTTCCACTTTGTGATTTTAATATGTTTATGACTTTAGCCAATAGTTATTTGGGATTAAAAGATCATAAATTGTTTCCGCATGTAGAGGAAATATTTAAGATTACGGGTGCAACGATGAGTCCAGCAGAGGTAGCAGAGCTGATGGTTATGAACCGGAGTTCGCCTACCAGGGCGTTCAAGTCGGTGATGACTGCTTTGCAAATCAACAGAGCTGCTGCTTCTAGTAAGTTGGGAAGGTGGGTGGGTGAGAGTAGTGAGCACTCTGAAAGTAGCAGCAGCGGTATATTGAATTGGAAGGATGTTAGTTCGCCGGCAATCAAAGAAATTCGAAAATTTTACGGGGTACTGAGTGCTAAAATTAGGGCTGAAAACGAATCCGAATAATTCGGATTCGACTTGTTAAAAACGAATATAACTTGTATTCGTATAAAAAATGAGCGAATTCGAATCTTATTTTATAATTCGAACGAATATCGAGTCGGATCTTAACACTATGATATTCGATCATATTTATTTTGAGTAGTTCGAGTAATTTTAGTGTACTCGAATACATATTTATTATACATACTCGACTCGAATTTGTAAATTATATATAAACCAAACCAAACCAAAGAATAGGGAGATTGTTTCTGTGAAGACCCATCGCGTATTACATAACAAAATATAGTGAGTGATATATATCTACAGACTACTCATACACACATATCTCTGCCCAAATACATACCCATCTTAATAAAAATTGTAAACAAACACACATTCAAGCTGAATCGATTATGCACACATAAACCCAATCGATTATGCACACATAGTATAAAATAATTTTATACAGCCAAGATTACATATACAAATATAATAATTTGAAAAATAATAAAACATTTTATGTAGTCAAGATCGTAAAATATAGATGAACATAAAGTTTTAATAAATTTTGAGAGTTAAGAGACATGTACCTTTTACTAGATGAAAATCTAATACATATATATATCGAATTCAGAAAATAATTGAATGTTACCGATTGTTCGTAGAAACTCTGATGCCCATTGATGGTAGTTACATAATAAATTAGCGCTCTGACATGGTTGTTAATCCCTAAAACTAACCAAATCACAACCACTTTGTAAATGATCACCGTACTAATACTATAGTGCTTCATTCAAAATACAAATCAAAGTCAATATAAATTTTGTCCAACAAAACGCAGACGGTTAAATGGCAGAGTATGCACATTGATGATGTAATATGTCCATTGAAGTAACGTTGGCCATCAATTGATATGAGAAATGATGACAGATACAAACACAGAGCGGTTGGAAACTTTTGTATTTGTAAGTTATATATATTATATAAAATTTATAATATTTATATTAAAATAATACTCTACAAAATGATCACATTTTAATTTTTAGTGAACAATTATTTCAGTATTTTTAATTTTATAAAATTATTACATCCAAATTCGAATTCGAATATGCTAAAACGAGTAGTTCGGTATCAATTCGAGTCGAGCCTAACCAAATACGAATTTTGATATTCAAACTCGAGCCGAATATGAGCAAAATGTTAAAAAAATTATTCGAATCTGGACCGAATTTGAACAAATAATTATAAATTCGAGCTGAATATGCTATTCACACTTATTCAACTCGATTTCATCCCTAGCTAAAATATGGGATAATTAATTGAACGATTGGTCATATATTTTTTGTTTGTTGTAATAGTATTAATATTAATGGTAAAAATACGGTCACATACAAAAACTCTTTGAAACCGAGTTGCTCATGTCATTAATCCATTGTAAATTCGTTCAACAATCTCAAACATCAATTTCCCTAAAATTCTTTATTATATTTTTTATCATATTCATTGGTTACTGCGTCGATTGTTTCTTCGTATTTAAGCAATTAACTGTTTACCAAAACAACTTTAAATGTTAATTAATAATTCAACTTATTACACACTCAATTTGTATAAAAATCAATATTCTAAAAATGTTAGGCGTGCTAGGACGGTCGTGGTACCTTCTGGCGATTAATCGGTAAATCGGGGATTAATCAGAATGATTAATCGGGACATTAATAAGATGTATTTAAATAGTATTTTTAAATTTTATAATTGTATCAACTCATTTTGACAGTATTTGGTTAGTAAGAATCGAATGAAATTAAAGAGATATAATGGAGGTCAGAAGAAATTTGGGGGTTAAGAATTAGTAGTACAAATTTGTTATAGTAAAAAAATGTGAAGAAAATGGAAATAATGGGTATTAAAGCATTTTTTTCTTAAAGGGTTTCAACTTTAGTTTATGCGGTTTAAAATGGAATGGAGAAAGAATAAATTTTTAAACAATTACTCTCATGTTATAATTTAAATTTAATTTCATTCCCCACATTTCGTTCTTTCGGACTACACACAACAATATTAGTCTTTCGTGTAAACATAGATCATCTTATTAAACTGCATTTGATCTCTTTTTCTGGACATTGTATTCATGAAAGAACCAGAATTTACGATCATCTAATAAAGAGAAGATTTCAGGTCTCGAGGATGAAGATAGTTTCAAGGTCTACACAATTACTTCGCATTGCTATGCAACCGGCAGCTGTCTTTCTTTAGATCTACTGTTGCTGGCTAAACTGAACTCCGCTTGATCTGCTAGCTGGTCCACTTCTTTGACGATCGCTTCAATTCTTGCTGCCAGTTCGACCAGCAATGATGCTACTTTTGCCAGCGGAAGAATTTCCAGAAGAGGTCTTGTATCGGTCGTTTCTCCCTTGGTGCCGTCATTGCAAGCTTGAAGTATCTGTACAACTACTTGATTAGGAACATTCTTTAATGCATCTTGAAGTTCATGTACAGCAATGTTCATCTGTCTGATTGACATGTGTATGCGTGATGATTTTTTCATAGTTTTCATTATAACTGCCAATTCTTTTATGACATTGGACGAGCAAGAACTTAACCTAACACACATATCATTCAAATGCTTCTTTAGAGTCTCGGGTGCCTGTAGCAATTCAAGATATGGATAAGTAAGAAGTCTTAACGAGAAATTGACTCTAAGCACAACTGATATCACTCTCGTCAAACTTCATTTTACCCTGATATCCAAGTTGATGCAACCATTTAGGGTCTCAATGCAATAAGCACAACTGCGTATTGCAGCCCCAACTTTAAGATACTGTTTCCATGGATGTCGAAATTTGAAGTCACCATGTGCAGGTTCCCATCTAGCGAAATTGGCCTGCACAGATACATCAATTTTGATAATATAAATGGAGCAGGAAATTCGTTTTATGAATCTATATTTACCTAGTAATCATCCTGAAATGAGCATTGACATACCATTGATTCTTCTGATGCTTTTGAATTTAGTACACATTTGTATGCCTGGTTCATTTTGTTGGGATATCCATTGCGGACATTTTTAACCCCTTTATCTGCAAAGAAGTCTGTGATACATCCATCCAGTGATTCAGATAACTTTTCCAGGTTACGATTGATAAGAATATGAAGTTCTTGACCAGCCCAAATAGGGCATACAAGCATGCTTGTGATGATGCATATAGAGGCTCCAAGGGCAACTGTTAATAACCTGCGGTGAGCCATTTCAAATAACTGATCAACACGGTAGCCAGATATTGAGACAAGGCAGAAAGTGAGGATGAAGACCATGGCACCATAATCAAATCGAGCTTTTACTGTAGGAATGAATCGAGAAAAGGTAGCTGCTGCCGCTGCAAGAAATTTTTGTCAGCTTATCCAGGTAACTGGTAAGTACATAAAAAACGCTCATAAAGGCATAGTTTTGGGCCCGTAAATGAACCAAGTCAAATCGAGTGTTTCCTTATCAAACTCAAGTTCCATTTTTTCCTTATCGATTCAAACCAAGCTCGTTAAGCTTATCAAACATATCTTTTTGTTCGAACTCGAGCCTGTTAACAAACAAGTTGAGTTTGAGTTGCTCGCAAACATTTCAGGTCGAGTTCGAGTTCCTCAATAATATATACAAATTTTTACTCTTTCTTTAAAAAATATTATAGAATTGTTATATTTAAAAATTGAACCAATACCACTCATAATAGGAACAGCTTGCAAAATCCAACCACTTCACCTATTTCATTACCTCTAACCCTTTCTTGTAACATATTATTATATTTTATATTTATCATATCTATACTATATTATTATAATCGAAAAATTAAAAATTTTGCTCCAATGTGAACCATAGAAAAGATCTTAACCGTCCAATTTTAGGTGAACCATAGAAACAATCTTCACCATTCAATTTTAATAAAATCTAATTTTAAAAAGAATATATATCATACATATAACTCTAACCCCCAATAATCTTCTTTTTATACAACTCCTCACGGATAATATTATATTATATTTAAATTATATTCTATATTTTCTATTTTCTATTTTAAAAATCATACTTATCCTATAATTTTTATTTAATATATCATTAAAGTTTATAAATATTAATATATAAATATCATTATATAATAACATACAACTCTAACTCGCGATAGTCCTCTTTTATACAATTACTCACAGATAATATTATGTTATATTAACATAAATTTTTAACGTTATAAAATTTTATAGTAAATATATCAATAAAATATAATATAAAAATAAATTGACCTAAATATTAGTCATTCATCCCGTGTTTAGCACGAGTTATAAACTTGTATATATTATAGCTTATAAAACTCAAAACTTGACTCAATAAGTTTATCGAATAACTTTTTTTGTTCAAACTTAAACTCTAATTCTTATCAAACCAAGTCTAACCGAATAACATATTCATCAAAGGTACCGAAAATAGGTACAAATAGACATACCTAAAAGGAAAACTGATATTTCAAGAATTATAGGTTCAGCATTTTCTCCACATTGTATTGCGATCCAATGAACACCAAAACCAAGAGTCCCTGCTAGAAGAGTTCCGGTTGCTCTGTTAACACATTTATATAGTGTTGCACCTACAGTAAATAAGTAATTAATAAGAATTTCACAAAGTTATTTCAAAACACGAGTAAGAAAGTTAAATTAGAAGGAAAATGATATAATATAATTACCAATACTGTATTCGAGAACTACCACAACAGTCATAACTGCCCACATAGCATTTCCTCCTACACCTTCATATAAAGTCCTCATGTAATAGAAGAGCGAAACAAATGAAAGAGCTGTTCCTACTTTGAGGCAGTGGATAAATTTTCTAGGATCATTAACTCCTATATTCCACGCCTTCATCATGAATCTCCATAGTTTTATTATAAATCCCACAACTAAACAATGTATTAATCCAAAAAATCTCCACTTTGGACCTGATTCTTGCACTAATATTTCCACCGTCCCATCAGGTGCATGTACTCTCCACTCTAACGTGCTGGGAAGCTCTTTACCAGCAGTCATCTTTTCAGAATCAGCACAAGGAAAGAAAATTGCTGCGGTTGAACTCAATTGTTAGAGAAAGTACAAGTAATTAGCTGGCTAGTAAGCTGATGTTTTGAAACCTAGTAATAATAGTAATATATACATAGGCTAGTGATGGAAGTGATACTTTCCTATGCAAGCAACTATTGTTTAAAATTGGTATAGGTAGGTACACTCTTGTATTTTATAGACACTTGTATAGGTAGGTAAAATTTGAATAAATTTAATAATCGTATATAATTTATACTCATTAATAAATAAATAAACGTAATTGCCGAACTTACAAGTGCAAAAAATTGCTGGTATTTTTTGTTAGAGGGGGAAAAATTAGGTAGGGATGACACAGATCGATTGAATTTTATAAAATTTAAATATTTTTAGATTTGAAAAGTAAATTTAAATTCAAATTAAATTTCAAACCGAAACTTTAAAATGTAATAATTAAAATTATAAATTATTAAGTTAAATAAGCAACCAAGTATAATATATTGTATGAAATCTAAAATATATTAATTCAGTAAAAAAAGTATATACTAATAAGGAAATAATAAGATAAAAGTATTTATATTATTTTTCCTATATCTAAAATATTATATATCATAATTTATGAATTATAATATTATATTAAATATATGTTATATAGAATTCCTATTGAATTTTGGATTTGGATATGATTTGAATCAAATTTCACATATTGGATTGGGTATAGTTCGGTACACCTGATATTCAAATTCAAATTTAAATTTTTTCGGATTTAAAAATTAAATTCAAATTCAAAAATTTGAATTCAATAAAATTCGTTTAGATTGGAATAAATGGGATATTCATCGAATCATCTCTAAAATTAGGTTTTTAAATACTCGCTCTCTAAAATTGGATTGACACAATTTTGATTAAATTTTTTAAAAAAAGTTATAACTTTAAAAATTGGAAAATATATCTTAAAATAAATTAAATATACTTTTTTATGATATATTTTTTATAATTTTTAATCAAATTTTAATTAATTTAATCATAAAAAAATCAAATAAAATTGTTAGTTTAGAAGAAAAGGAATATAAAACGAGTGACCTAATTAATGCACTATACACCATAATGTCGAGCTAATGCGATTAGCCTAGTAGATGTACGTGCAAGGCTGGACAAAATAATGGAAACCAAAGCAAGTGGATCGGCCTTGGGCATTTTAGTTAGTTATGTAACCACTTATGTAAAGCATGAGCTTATATGTGTTTTAAATTTAAACTAAGAAATAGTGATATGCTAGCTAGCTTCTGATACTTGGTGGTTACCTGAATTCTCTTTCGAATTTCGATAAACTAAAATAGTTATACGTAGGCATGCACATGGTACGGTTTGAGCTTCAAACCTCACATACGCATCGTAACCACTTATGTGCGGTTTAAAAAAATACAAATCAAAACCGGACAAAAAATAATCGATTCGGTTCGGTTCGGTTTTAAAAAGTGTGGTTCGATTTTCAAATGGTTTAGTTTCAGTTTTAAAACCATTACTATTTTATTATACTCATTATCTTACATAAATTGAAATTTGAAAAAAATAATTATTATCAAATTCAATCTCAGATTCATAAAACAAGAAACTAAAAATAAATTAGTGGTCACTTAAATTACTTACCTATTTTATTATAATTGCAAAAAAATGAAAAGAAAGTACATTCAATTTATTCAATTTAGCACAAAAACAAAACATATACTCGCTTAGTGTTTAGTAAGAGGACGATTCAATTATGTGTGTTTGTTTGAGTGTATATAGACTCGGTTTACACCGTAAATAAGTTGGCTCAAATAATTAGATTAGCAGCTTGTCAATTATATTATGTATTGATATGCTGTAATATTATATATTTAGTATTTATATTGTATAATTAGTTAAAAATATTTAAATTCAAATATAATTATATTATATATATAATAATATGTATTATAAATATTAGTGCAGCTCGGTTCGGTTTCTATTCGGTTCGTAAAAATTTAAAAACTAAACCGAAATCAAAATATCAGTGCGATTTTTATTCGGTTCAGTTTCTAATCGGTTTCATAAATACTACATGTATGTGTATAAGACATGAAAGTAGTTCTGCAATTTTCAAAAATTATGATTAATTTTGAAAATATCTTTTCATGGTTTTATATTCATAATTGATCGACGAGTGGACAATAAAAATTATAAGTTGTTTTTTTTTTGAAATAAACGTACTTGCATAAATTAAACTTTCTCAGAAGCAAGATTACATGTGATAAAGTCCGGAGCACTATGTAACCACTCCTGCAGACCTGACATAGAAAATGCAGCCTTTGCTAACAAATGGGCTATATTATTCGCAGACCTATGGACAAAAACTACTAACACTTCATCAAAGTGTTTAATTATATCAATACAATCCTCGACAAGCATATCAAAGTATAAGTTTAAGTATGTAATATATTATGATTACCAGACTTGTGGATTTTGTCTTAAAGCTAGATAAATTACTGTCATTATACTGTAAATTCAAATATTCTTATTATATAGTGAATTTCGGGTATGTCACGGCCATAAATATTCAAATTATGCATCAACCACGACCAAAATTCAACCTGGATCACTGTTCCTCGGGGAACCACAGTTTTCATCAACCGGTCTCATATCCTCCATAGGGCTCAGACTAGGCCTGTGGCCATTTTCTTCAGGACTCTTATGCCTAGAGCTCTGTCTATGAGCATCATCAATAGGACTTCTGCTCCTTGCTTTGCTCCGCCTACGATAATCTGACCCATTTCCCTTCTTGTTATTCCCAGGGAATGGAGTGGCTCTACCTTCTAGGCTTTGCTCATTAGATGATGGACTGTGCTTCTTCCCTCAAGAAGGTGGTGAAGATCTGTATCACCTAGGACTCCTTCATCTTCTCTCTGCATGTTCAATGTTACGCTCATTTGGGGAATATCATGTGGAGAATTAATAAATTCTCTTTTTAGCTACAACTTCATCTTTTTAGCTACAACTTCACCCTAGAGGTTGGAAGAAGACAACGCCGAGATACCACTACATGGATTCCAATTTATCCTACCCGATGTCATCGAATCACATCTCAATGACAAGACTGTACTCTCAAGTACTTGCAAAACCTATTTACTAATAATATATATATATATGTGTGTGTGTGTGTGTGTGTGTGTATAATTATTTGAGCTTATTTCAAAATCACATGGACATGTACATAGATTAAATTCTTTTTAATAATGCAGATGTACGTTGTGGGATATTTGTCTAGTATTGGTGGCATTGACATCGTTGGCAACAACTGGAAAAAGAGAGATCTCGATATTATAACAAATAAGTGAGTTATATGTAGTACCCAAATACAAATGCACGTACACACTATTATGTATTTTTCTAATTCAATATTATCATCTGTTTTCTAATATAGTCTGAAATAAAACCTTTTTTCCATATCACAATAGCTCCATCACTGCAACGATCATACTACGGGGAAACTTGAGTGAGCAGTTCGATCCAAAGTTGTACAAAGAAGATGGGGCACCTTATATTATAATTGTTACCACAAAAACAGTTAAAAAGTTTAAAAGTAATAACTATTTAAACAAGTCAATATATGTATTGACGTCATGATCAACTATTGTTTACGATTACTATAAGTACGCTATCAAGGGTTATTACATACGTTCGTTTGAAAATCTATCATATTTTATTTTATTAATTCTAATTACTTGTAATCTCAATAATGATCTATATAGGTGCCCTTTGTTTCTCTTCTACAAATAATAGCAAGATATACATGAATCTGGACACCCCATACGTGATGTCACTCAGAGAAAAATTTGCCCAACACTCTAAAAAATTGAAGGTTACTGAAACCTCAAATTCTAAAAAATTTACGCTAGAGGAGAAAATGTTCTACCACAAGATGACTATTAAAGAGTTAGTGGATGCCAAGTGGAATGAAAATCCAGAGATTATTATTTCTCAATCATACCTTTACTAACTAATTACGCTTTGTCATATGTTTCTCACATAGTTCATACCATATTTTACCTAATATAGGAGTACATTGCGACTGTGAGAGGAAAAATATCCCGAATCGATAACAAGTTTGGGTGGTACTATGTGTCCTGCAAATCATATGAGAAAAAGATTGTATCTGAAGAGGGAGTTTATACGTGCAACAAGTGCCAAATAACTATTGACTACCCACTTACAATGTAAACAAACATTACAAATTTATGTTTAAATAATGCATTACACACTAAATTTATTTTTCACTTTTGACACTCACAGGTTCATGGTACACGTATATGTCGAGGATCATACTGGAACTATAACTTTAACGCTATTTAACAATGTAGTTGAGCGTCTACTCAATACATCAGCTAAGAAGTTGGTGAACAGATTATCTTCCGGTGACGATGATTTTCCCAAAGAGTTTCAGACCCTTTTGGGAAAAGATTTTATATATAAGCTAAGACTGAATCGTTATAACTTCAAAGAAGGTTTTGCAAACTACTCAGTATCTGAAGTGTATGAGCCCAATGAAAAATTGGAACGAGATTATGAATCAAAGAAATCGCAGCAGGTTAGTTACAATTAATAAATAGAGTACATATGTTGAAAATCATTATCTTTCTTTTAACTTCATCAAATCATTGTGTAGGTGCATGATAATTTGGAATACGATATTGAACATGATCATGAGAAGAATCCTTTTGAAGATAAGAAGAAAAATAAATCAGTGGTGGTGGATGATGAAGAGAACAACGAAGAAGATAACGGTGGCAATAATTTGAAATATGATCATGTAAAGGCTGTTCTCCCAGACAAGAAGAAGAGGAAGATGATACTTATAAATGATGATGAGGATGACAATGAAGTTAGTCCTACAAACAATTAATAAAAGGCACCAGTTTATATCATTATTGTTTGCTTTTAGACTTATTGTTTTTTATTTATGTTGGTTTTACACATTACTATTTACAACCTTATGCTGATTCATTACTATTCTATTAAATATATTTTAATTGATATTTGATGTGAAATTTTTTATTTAAAATTTTCTTGAGTTGAGAATTTATGTTGGTACATCTAATATATTTTTAAGTCAATGTTTTATTGGGTTTATGATTTTTTATTTATAATTTTGATAAAATTATCTCTGATTGTTAGAAAATAAAACAACTTATATTTAAAAAAATATAATTAGAACAAAATAATATTTATTAATTTGACTCATAATTAGAAGTTAAGTAGTAATTTAAATCATAACTGGAAGACAAGTACTAAGTTGATTAGAATTTTTTTTCTTATTAGGCTACTAATCATAAGGCAAGTAATAATTAAATATTTTTAATTAGTCATTTTAATTAATAGAGATAAAAATCAACAAGCAATTGAGATTATTATTTTTAAATAATAATTATTATTATTCAAACTTAAAAATTATTATATTGTTTCAAATTGTTATATAAATAAATCTCAAATGCTATCCTAAATCGTGACCAATTTAAATTATAATTTAAAATATTTTATAAAATATTTTAACTAATTGTTTATTAAATTATAAATTTGATTCCATTAATTTTAATTACCTTTTAAAATACTAAAAAGTGGTTGTTGGAAGAGAGATAGTGTAATGAGCAACGGTGAATGAAATATATATATATATATAGAGAGAGAGAGAGAGTCCTACTCAAATAGAAAATAGGTTAAATGAGAAATAGAAAACTTTATCATTATACATGCCGATCCCACACACAAATTATATACACCCTCACACACACAATCTCATCTATTATCCTCTGTTTTTAATTTGATTTTTCCCGTTAATTGGCAAAGTTTTTTTCAAATCTAACTTCACCGCATTTTTGTTTATCTCCCAACGATCAGTTTCCATACCATATGTGCTATATTTCGGCAAATATAATTTATAATTAAAATAAATTCGTCACTTATCAGATTCAAACTTCAATCACTAAATTATATTACAGAAACCACTAATTTGTATGATAGAAATCACTAATTTATATTACAGAAATCATTAAATTATATATCCTGGGTTCACAAAAAATAATGGAAATCCCCGAAAAAATAAAAGTCACCGGAATATATCACATATGGTATGCAAACTGATTATTGGGAGATGGAGAAAAATGTGGTGAAGTTAAATTTGAAAAAAACTTCACTAATTAACGGGAAAAATCAAATTAAAAACGGAGGGATTACGTGGGATCGGGTGTATGAGGTATATATATATATACTTAGCTATGTATATACATATATGTATATATGTATGTATGTATGTACATGAGAGAGGTAGGTAATAAAAGCGAAGAGAGGGTTAGTCTGAATCTTGTATCTGAGGGTTAGCAGCACTTGGCTAATAATAATAAAAAATAATAATGGCAAGTAGCAGCGGAGGCGTGGAATTGGGGGATGAGAAATTACCTCTGAAATTGATCAAGTCGGAAGCAATTCCTCCGTGTCCGAGGCGATCGGAATCGTGCATTGATTGGCTACCAGATTTCTCGGGTTACTCATGGCTTGCCTATGCCTCATCTTCTCTTCTTGTTATTTCTCACTTGCCAGTTACTACTTCTGATGGACCTTGTGCACCTGTACCTGCCCCTGGACCTTTGTTCCGCCAAGTATTCGAGCTGGGTGGTGTTGTTTCTGCCGTCTGTTGGTCACCTGTTACCCCTTCCCAAGGACTACTTGCTGCTTCCTTGGATTCTTCTATTCGCCTTTTTTCATTTACCGGTTGGTTAATCTACTTGCTTTTCCCTTTTATCATTTACCTTTATTTATTACAAATTATTATTATTATTATTGCTTAATTACTCTATATTATTATTATTAACCATCATCATCTGCTAATTTCTTCTACATTTGTGTTTTACCGAATTCCTACATTCCTTTACTCATATCCAGGATCTTTTTCTTGGAGCCAGACTACCGCACTTATTCAATCTACCAAGGTTGAGGCCATTCAGTGGACTGCTTCAGGTGATGGCATCATTTCTGTCGGAACCCAAATTGTGCTATGGAGAAGAAACAACCACAACTCCACTTCCTGGCAAGTAGCCTGCAAGTTTACACCCGACCTGCCTCAGATTCTAGTTTCTGCTACATGGTCCATTGATGGATTTTTTGCAACAGCACCCCCGTGTAGCCATCATGCTCCACCTTCATCCTCACCAGCAAGTAAACTTGTCATGGTATATCAGAGTGACCCAATATTAAAATTTGTAAAAGCTGAGTTACCTCATCCACTGCCTGTTTTAATGATTCAGTGGAGACCGTCACCAATAAAACAAGAGTCTGGACATCAACGGAGGCTGGTTTTGTTAACATGCTGCATGGATGGAACAGTAAGGTTATGGAGTGAGATTGACGATGCAAGGGTCAGAAAAGTCGGCAAGGACAGTAATGATCATAGAACAAGAAGGTTGTTGTTTTGTGTATGTTCTGTCATTGAGATAAACCAGGCAATGAATGGAATCCTGGGCTCCAATATACATATAAGATGGGCCACAGAATTGAATGGTATATTTAACACCAGTATAGAAGCAGCTAGCCAGTTTTTCCCTTCAGACTATTATCAACCTGATGGAGTTGGTAAGTGTGAATGGGTAATTGGTTTTGGTCCTCAGAGAGTGGTGACTCTGTGGGCTATACACTGCCTTGACGATGTTGCTCCAATGAGATTTCCACGTGTGACTTTGTGGAAGAGATGTGAATTGGAGGGTCCTGAAGTGGGAGCAACTAGTTTGTTACTTTGTAAGGTTGTGATTTCGAGGAATCAAGCCTCTGGTCCACCAACTTTATGCAATCTAGTCCAACTATTGTCTTGTAATTCCTTAGCTTGGTTTCAAATAAATTTCCAAACATTAACAAGTTCCGAAGACCCTTCTATTAGATCCCAGACAGAGAACGTTTTGTCATCTTGTGCTTACGGAAAGTTAAACATGGATGGTCATACTGGAAAAATATTACAAGTAGCGATGCATTCGCATAGATACGGACTCAAATTTGGTGCTTCTTTGGATATGAATGGATTGCTCTTGTTGTGGTCAATTTCTAATATTTCTAATTGCATGATGGGTCTGCCAACATTAAACCCCACTTGGAAACTTTCCGGAAAGGTCGCACTTCATGAATGTAGCCCCAATTATACTACCTTGGGCTGGCTGCCAGCAGTGATAGATGAAGACCTAATTCTTCTTGCAGGACATTCTGGAGGTATTGATTGCTTTGTAGTTGAGTTCTCTAAAAAGGAAGAAGAGAAGTTATTCAGCCACAAATTGTGCACTATCCCTTTTACTAGTTGTAGCACTGAAGGCCCGACTAGTGTCCATGCAGTTCCTTTGCCATCAACATGTGATGAAAACTTTGATTCTGGCACTACTATGCTGTTGGCAGTGTGGAAGAATACCTTTAAGGCTTTGTCATGGAAAATTAGCATCCATCATTGTGATTTTTCTGGAATTCATGGGTGTAGTTATGACACTGGTAAAATTTCTGAAAGCAATGCTCAGATGTTTGAGGGAAATATTTCTGGTAAGAGATATTGTATTATTGTCGATGCTTGGTCATCTATATTGCCAGAACCACACAATTACAGCCGGGTTACGACTTATGATGTGGTCTCTCCAACCACTATTGTTATGTCCGGAAAACAGGAGTATTCTGCCAATGAGCTACGTGGAAGCTATGCTGCATATCACTTTGCCACCGGCTATTCTGATGGTAGTGTGAGAATGTGGAGAAGTAAGTCTTCAAATATAGATCCACAGTGGGAGCTTGTTAGTGTGCTTGATACACATCAAAGTCCAATTATGGCAGCATCTGCAACTGACTGTGGCCGAAAGATTGCAACTATCACACCAGCTTCTCCGTCCAATTCTTCGACCATTATTCATATATGGGAAGCTGTCTACCTGTCATTCGCAGGAAGCTTTATACTAGAAGATTCGGTTGTTCTTGATGGGAAGGTTGTTTCTCTTAGTTGGTTGACGTTGGATAACGGTCAGTTTTTACTTGGGGTTTGCTTGCAAAATCAGTTTATAGTATACGGTCAAAGACTCTGTGGTGGTCAGAATCTTCTTAAAACTGAAAGATCTTCAAACAGAAGGATCTGGTTTTGTTTTGCATTAAGTCATACTCATCCTGAGATTCAAGATTTTTCATGGGGGCCTAATGCCTCAGCTGTGGTTGTTCATAATGAATATTTTAGTCTTTTTAGTCCATGGTTGTTACTGATTAATAAGAAGTCACATGCTAATTGTGTTTCCGGAGGAAGCAAGCATAATTTTGAAGATTGCATCACTGCCGATAAGTATCTGCTTACTTCAGTTTTCACTGATTCTGATACCTGTGATCTCAAAGAATCATCAACTGAAGAAAAACAGAGCCATCACCAGCTAAGATCTTCTTACATGATAAATGCACCAAATGATATCTTGTCAAGCATTTATGCAGAAAACTATGATCCAGCTTTGAAGATTGGTTTTGTACACATATTAAATGTAGCAGAAAAGTTAGGTGGATCTCTACCTCTTTATCACCCAGAGTCGCTCCTCATGAATATATGTTCAGGTATCGCGTGACAAAAAAAACTATAGTATGCTTTTTGTAGTGGCTGGAAATTTTTTGTTTCCGATATATGCGTGTCCAGCACATATATTGATTCTCTTCTCATTCTTAGAGTTTATTCTAGGATTATATAAATAAAGCATACTAAAGCACTTTAGAAAATAGCATCCTCGTTATGTTTCTTAAAAGAGTAGTCATGCCATCTCTTTTGATATTTATAGTTTTCACTACACTTCAACCATAATACCTCTCACACGGCTCACACCGAAGCTTTTCCCATAGTTTCATTGAGGACATTTGTGCAAACTTCAAAAGTACCCAGAAAAGAAAATGCTATTTACATATTGGAAAAAGGCTCGGAGCTTTTATTATTCTCATACCTACATTCAAAAGAGTTGAGAGGTTTTGTCACGTTTTAAAAACCTGTTATGCAAACTTCTGCTTTGATATAACTAACTTTTTGCTTTTAAGGCAATTGACAGGATATAAGAAATGTATATACAGCACGAGAGTTTAAAAAACTTGCCGGGGCTTATGAATTTTATGATTTGTACCTATGTACTTGATCTCTACCCTCTTTTTCCCGGAAACATTGCGCTGAACCAGACATATCTTTTTTGATCTTTTATACTTGTAATATTTTGATACTGATTCACCTCCAGCTAATTTTGTGCTTTTCATATTTTATTCAAATAAAATTAGGAAACTGGAAGCGTGCACAAGTTGCTGTTCAAAACCTTGTTGAGTATTATACTTCTCTAAGTGTGTCTTCTCAAATATGTTGCCTTGCAAAATCTGGTCATGTCACTCCATTGGTCCAATTATCAGATTATCTCAATGGAAGTCTCTCATCAAGCTCAAGCAGTAAAGCATTACAATGGATAGGAGATGCAGCATCTATCACACCATCTTTGCAGCTTCAGCATGACCTTACCCATTCTACGACCAGTTGGGAATTTAATGTTTCTGATGCTTCTTTGATTTCTCCTTCTACAAGATCCAACCTTGGTGGCTTCTCTGAACCTATAGATAGACTTTATGACCTCGGATTCCTATCTAACATTGAGAAGATGCAAATGCATGCTATCATTGATCTTCTACAAGAAGTTAGTGACTCTTCCTCTGCTTATGGAAGTCTTGATAAATCTGGCCGAAGGTACTCTAGACAATGTTTTGGATGAATTTTTTAAGCTCCCTGAAGATGTGCTTATACCATGTCTTAGCACTTAGCAGCTCCTTTATTGTTATCAAATTGTTTAACTTGTTCTAGTTCTACCATTTATAAGATGATTTAGAGAAATGGAATGGTAGTAACATATATAATGCTTGCACCTTGATATGAATATGCCTATAATGAAACTATTATTGAGCATATTGCTCACTTGTATTGCTTATAGTTTATTAATGCATCGTTGTGGCAATCAATGCAAGCTCCTGACTAATAAAGAGTGTTATTCTGCACTTTCTAGCCGCTGCCAACTCTGTGAGTGTCTATTCATATTACAAGTTGGTCATAAGAACTCTCTATTTTCTCCATAAAGGACCATAAATGTTGAGCTGTTGCAAGTTGAAGCAACAAGCTTTTTACAAACCATTTCCAGGAGGGGTGGGGAGGGAGTGGCGGACAAGTTGGAGAACTAAAGGCCCCTCGCGCAATTGAATTTCCTGGGGATTTATACATTTATAGGGAACATACAGGAGAATTATTATATATATGTTATCAACTAGTTTACAAACATTTAGTGTAATCTCACATAATAGGATGACCTGATTATTGAATTGACTTCCTTTGTTAATGAGTTGCCATCCATTCTTTTATTTCCCTTTTGCAATTGGAAAATCAGGGGTAGTGATTCTCTGGGGTTAAATCGCCTTAGTTTTATTGTTTTAGCTCCTTTATTTTATCATTTTTAAACCCTTCTTGCATCAGAGGGCCTCCCTCCAGCTCTAGTTCCCGGGGGGGGGGGGGGGGGGACTTAGGCATAAAGTGAAGGCCAAATAAAATTTTGACTCTAAACTAACTTATAAATGAATTCCAGAAAGTTGAAAAAGGTACATACCTGACTTCTTATAGGTTAGTTGTTTGCCTTAAATTTATAAATTCAAGGCAATCCAAACAGTCCCTTATAGAGAATTAAGCAGTGCCTAAGCGGTCGTGAAGGTGCTCCTATTCCTATTTCTAGGAGAGGTCCAGAGTTACCTTCTCCTATACTGAAAATTATATCAACTATGTAAAAATTAACATGCTTGTAAGTAAAAACAGAAGTGCTGTTTATAACTGTTATACTACTCATAAATGAGTTCCCTACTTTGACTATAAACTTGAGCAAAATGTCTGTGTTTCTTTTTCTCAAAACAGCAATTTCTGTTGTTTCTTCCTTGAATATGTGTGGCACTAGTTATTGATTCCATGATGATTCCATAACCATTCCCCTCATTCCTTTCAAGGTTTTGGGTTGCAATAAGATTTCAACATCTATATTTTGTTCGAAGATTTAGTAGAATGCCATCTGAAGGAGAGTTGGTTGTCAATACAAGCATGATCGGATGGGCTTTCCACTCTGATTGTCAAGAAAATTTGTTTGATTCTCTTTTACCTAATGAATCTTCTTGGCATGAAATGAGGAATATAGGTTTTGGATATTGGTACACAAATGCAACACAATTACGATTAAAGGTACCATCTATGCTAAAATATTGACTATTGGTTGTCAAGTATGTATTTATCCCTTCTGGCAAAAATTTCCTTGTTGATTAAGAAACTATGTAAGTGCTCTATTTTTGTTGTAAGGAGGCTTCACAAACAGAGATATATTAGTAATTTGTGCAAAATGTTGACAATAAGCAAAATAGGCTTGATTGCGCTTAGATATTGTTACTTGAGATTTGATTCAGTCCCAAGTGTACCTTACATGATGATGTATTAGTAACCATAATGTAACTAAAAACCATATTCGATAAAAGTGTGAACCAAAAGGCTTACTAATAATTAGAACTCTCTCCAGATAGGAAACCATCTCTGAGTCATTTGACTCTAAGCCTGGTTGCAGTCTTTCATATTTGTAATCTGCTATAAGCTAGTTATTCCCTTGCAGATGGAGAGGTTGGCAAGACGTCAGTATCTAAAAACTAAGGATCCAAAGGCTTGTGCACTTCTTTACATTGCACTAAATAGGCTTCAAGTTTTGGCTGGTCTTTTTAAGATCAGTAAGGATGAAAAGGACAAGCCGTTGGTGGGATTTCTCTCGCGAAATTTTAAGGTACTTTAGTAAAATTATGTTGATCCTTTAATATAAAGTTGGCATGTCAATGTAATAGCTAGCAACTATCACTTTTTTTTGTAATGTTCAATGCTGAACACTTTTACACTTGCAAGCTATGAGCACTCTTTTCTATTTCTTGCAGGAAGATAATAACAAGGCAGCTGCTTTGAAAAATGCTTATGTGTTAATGGGGAAACATCAACTAGAGCTTGCTGTTGCTTTTTTTATACTTGGAGGTGATACTGCTTCTGCAATCAATGTCTGTGCAAAAAACCTTGGGGATGAGCAGCTTGCTCTAGTAATATCTCGTCTTGTAGAAGGCTATGGCGGGCCGTTACAGTGTCAACTTGTATCAAAGTTTCTGCTTCCATCTGCACTTGAAAAGGGAGATAACTGGTTGGCTAGCTTTCTGGAGGTGCTTGTTTAAAATTTAGTTTTCTTTAACAGTTTATTAGAGAAATTTAACTAGCTTTCAGTACGGTTAATTTTGTGCTATTATTCTTTAATCTGTAGTGGGCATTAGGGAATTATTCTCAGGCTGTTGTACGTGTTCTTGGTTACAAAATCAGTACTGTGGGTGATAAGCCAGTACTATCTTCTAATCATGATTCTTTTCTGGACCCAAGCATTGGTGAGTATTGTCTAATGTTGGCAACAAGCAATAGCATGAAAAATGCTTTAGGCGAGCGAAATGCTGCAAATCTTGGGAGGTGGGCTATTTTGATGACTGCTACTGCCTTGAGCAGATGTGGCCTTCCCGTAAGTGGCTCTTAAATCATACACTTCTTCTTTCTAAAATAGTGGTGATGAAGCTCAAAAGATATATCAACAATGAATAGATAATAAATTATAAGAACAATAATGTAGAACTAAAACTTCAATAAAACTTGTGATGAAATAGTTTAACAACCCATGAAAAAGAAAAGAGAAGAGTTTGTGGGATGGAGGCTTGGGTTTTGCCTCTAAAGCTCCCTCTTTATTGTATAGTCTCTAACTCTCTATACAATAATATCAGGAAATTTCCCTTCTAAATAATAATCCTCAAAATATAAAAAGTCTAAAGATTATATTCATTTTCTAAAGGAAGAAATAGATTAAATAAGATTAATCCCAATTATTCTTGGAGTCGTTTTCCTTTCAGATTTGTTTTTTCATGATAATTAAGGTGTTGTACCTTGTTGAAAGATCTCTTCAACTTTAGCGCAAAATTGATAAGGTGTGGCTGAGAAATTGCTTCAACTTTAGGTCAAAATTATTAAGGTCTGACCATTCTTTATTTGAAGACTTCTATTGATCTCTCAAACTTGATCAATTCTTATATATTCCTTTCATTTTTTCTTCTTTTCAGCCATTCCATCGACCTACACCATAAAAATACGAAACTTAGATGAATGAGATGTCTAAGCACTTCCAACTACAAGAATGCAGAATGCATGGAAATATGATAATCAAATATAACATTTTGCACACTTATCATTGTTCTTGGAGATGTTGCTTGTTAACTTTATTGTTATTAAGTTGTTTTAAATTAAAATTTGATAACAGATATATTAGGGCGTCTTCCTAGTTATTGTGTTGTTGAAAATTGCTTGAGCGTGTAGTCATGGATCAACACATGTAAAAAGTTATTTTTTTTTATTTCTATCATATTGCATTCTTCTGAGTTTCCCACCCGAGTCCATCTTTTACTTGTTACATGTACCTGATACCCGCTGCCAGTCTACTGATGCTTAATTTATGCTAGATAAGGGGTTGATTTATTTGTTATTGTTATAAGCTTGAAGGTTTGGAGCGCCTTTCATCTTTTCACAGCATATCTGGTGGTTCTGATCAAGGTAATATATCGGAGGTTGGAGATTTTGAACTTCTGAATGAAATGCTGAGGCCATCCTTGAGTGATTCTTCCTCAAACTGGATATTAAGCGATCTTGCTCTTCATATTGAGTCTCAAGCCAAATCAGATATGGCGATGCACTACCTCACTAAACTTTTAAAAGAACATCCTAGCTGGGCAGACACCAGTATAGAATATTCTGCAGTATGCACGCACAATAAGGCTGATATTCAACAATACCAAGTGTTACTTGAAAGTTTTGAAAACAAGTTACGGGTTTGGCTTGCCTGTTTGGAGCAGAAATTTTCACTGGTTCCTCACCGTCTAATTAGTAAGGTATTCAAATTTATTAATCTATACATAAGTATTAACAAGTATGTGATGCATCCTAACTCTAATATCTATGAAAATACTAATCAGTCATTGTTCTTTGTCAACTACAGATGGTAAAGTTTTTGTGCAATAGTGGCTTAGCGTTTATAGGATACCGTTTATTGCAATGTTATACTCACACGGATCAACCAAAAGAAATAAGCAATGCATTGGGATCCTTTCCCAATCTGCTTTTGAAGGCTACTGAAGAAATGGCATACTTATTCTCGAGATATGTCATTTCATGTAGCATAAGCAGCTCTAACTTGAAATCATGCTCCACAAAAGATTGGGTGCCAGCTGAAAATATATTCAACAGGCTATCTGGTTGGCGATTTTACATGCAGGGTGTTATGTGGTCATTGTGGTGTCTTAGGTCTATATTAAAGCTGTTTTCTGGTTCAGCTGATGATGATTTTATCAGGAAAATGTTTACTACTATTGACTTGTATGAGTATTTTGTGTATTTTACATCTGCTATGCTCCAAAGGAATCTACAAGCTCTTATTCTTATTGTGAAACCTCTTTCGGTGACATGTAAAAATGATCATGATCATTATGATTTTAACTTGGACAATGTGAATAAGGTCCTTCCTGAAATCCCAGAGTTGTTGTCCAACAATTCCTTGATTGATGATGTACGAGATTCTGCTTCATCAGTGCCACCTAACCATGAGGACAATGAGATTGCAATATCAATAGATGAAGAATGGCACATTCTCAGGGCCATGTTGTACAGACACATGTCTGGTTTCCTGAACAATCAGCTGAATTCATCTCTGACAGTTGAAGACAGTCGTGCGAATTGCCTACCATTCAGACTTTTCGTCTCTGTCTATGATTCTACAATGTGTGGGCTTGATAAGAGTAACACAACAGCACAAATTGTGGTTGTTTCTGAAGCATTGACCAATTTACTCAAGAGCACCTCTGTACATATTTTTTCTAATTATGAGAGACACCTTGCCTTATCCCTGCTGCACAGAGCAGGAAATGGGTTTAGTGAAGCCACTCTTAAATGGGTAAAAGAATTTTTTCGGACTCCTTTCAAAGACCACCAGAAGCAATGTAGTCAGTGTGTTGGCAATAGGAACGTGAAGAACAGTGAAACTGAATTATCTGCTTCTAAAATATTGTGGAAAATGTGTGCTGATACGGAATTCAGATGTGGGGGTTTTGAATCAAATAATTCCAAGTGGCTAGAGTATGTTAAACGAAATCTCCCTAAAAGATGGATTCAATTATACAAGAGCACCGAGTTGGAGTGTGAAAGTGAGGAAATTTGCAAGCAAGAAGGTAATTTAGGCAGTCCACTCACTAGCAATGGCGTTGGATTGGGGTCACCTCTTAGGGGTCCATCTCCAGATAATAGTTTTTTCCTGGGTTCTGGGGGAAAAGATACATCCATCTCCAGGAAAGTTATGCCTTTTGAGAGTCCTAAAGAAATATGTAAGCGAAACGGAGAACTATTGGAGGTAACTTGTTTTTTTCCTCAATTAGTTCTATTTTGGTTCAGCTATTGCATCTGGTCCGACATTCTTTGATGAAATTCCTGATGCCTCAATGTCTTACTGTATTGATCTCTGAATCTGAGCAGGCATTATGTGTGAACTCTGTTAATCAACAGCAAGCTGCACTGGCTAGCAATCGAAAGGTCAGAAGTTGTGTATTGCTTGCTTGATACTTTGTTTGAAATCTATTATTTTATTGCACATAATTCTGTCATTGATACTTGCAAAGTAGTTGTTTGGAAAGAAAATCTTATTGTTGATAGTAGGTAACAGGTATTATGTAGGGAGAGCATGGTCTTTTTCATGTGTTCTCGTGGTTTTTGGCCTTCAGTTACCTTTGCTGACTAAATTGCAGTTTGTGTCCCTGTAGATTAAGTTATTTGCACATTGATGGCTAAATGTTAAAAGTTGTCATTTGCTTGTCTAAATGTTTCTTTTTTTCCCCCACATTTTAGGGGCTCTGCAAATCTACCGTTAGTTTGTACTTAATGCTGTTGGATAATTTTGCAATTATAGCCTCATGGTCTGGATAATAAAGTAAATACATAATGTGATATACATGTACATATTATATTACTCATAAGTTGTATTTTGTATGATAACAGAGTTATAGCATTTCTTCATTACCATCAAATAATTGAGCCATTTGCATATTTTGCATCAACTAGATGATATTCATTCACATCATTCACAAACTCTAATACTATGTAACTGGATTATGTTTAGATATTTCATATCAATAATAAGATATATCAATACTTGCAGCTCAGAATACACTCATAGGCATCACAATAGATCCTTGCAAGAGTACTGTCCAACAATAAAATGATGGATCCAAATGCGTAGCTAATTTCTCACCATGGTAGCATATGGCTTCAAATTTAACATCGTACATAACTAAGCGTCAGGAATAAAGCTAGCTTTGAAGATATGCATATATATCACATAGAATCATCACACGCACAAAACATCTGCCACACAAACGTATATTAACTATCAATTAGGGTTTATTTATGAGCAATTTCGGGTTAGGAATGAATCTGCTGGGTTGTGAGGAATATATATACACAATTATATATGTTCAAATGTGTCTAGACAATCATGCCCTTGTCTCTGTTAAAGTTTGACGGACAATGTAACGATAGATTGTCAGAGTCCCTAAAGTGTGAAAAATAAATGATTTAGACAAGCAAATGGCGACTTTTAACATTTAGCCATCAATGTGCAAAATTATTAATCTACAGGCACACAAAGTGCAATTTAGTCTTATGTTTATAATGGTCAGTTGGTCACCTTATAAATTTGTGGAATTCCAAGTTTGCTTTAAGAGCCTGATTTAGGTCTCTGTTTTGGATGCACCATAAGAGTGTTTCCAAGCAGAAATTGGCATGAATCGTAAACTGCCTTGGTAGAGCATCATTTACTTTTTCGACTGATGAAAGAAAAAGAACTTTAACAAATTTATGTTAAAATGAGAAACTTTCATTGAGCAGGAAAGCTACTTGTATTTTTCTTCCTTATTTGTTTCTACTAAAGCTGCTGATCATTGAACTCTTACTTTAGTAATGTAAAATAATTGACTCAAGATAAGAATATTTTTGGAGTATGACTGTTTTATCTAAGTTAAAGCTCGGTATATTAAAATTATATGATTAAAGCAATGATTTCAGTTTCAAATAAGAGATTTATTTGTATTCAGTTCTTGGTGTTTTTCCATTCAGTGAGTGCCCCTTCCTGAGTGCCCCTTCCTCTTTGTTACAGAGTTCAAAATGACAGAAAAGTATAACTATTCATTTCTTTTACAGGGAATAGTATTCTTTAATCGAGAAGATGGAATAATCTCTATGGATAAGTCCAGTTATATCTGGTCGAAGGCTGACTGGCCCCATGATGGATGGGCTGGATCAGATTCTACCCCTGTTCCTACCTGTGTTTCTCCTGGAATTGGGCTTGGAAGCAGAAAAGGTACACATCTTGGTCTGGGTGGAGCAACTGTTGGTGCGGGTTCACTGGCAAAACCAGGAAGAGACTTCACAGGTGGTGGAGCTTATGGAGTTCCAGGTTATGCTGGTGTCGGTTCATCTGGGCTCGGGTGGGAGATTCAAGGGGAATTTGAGGAGTTTGTTGACCCACCTGCTACTGTGGAAAATACTAGGACAAGGGCATTTTCTTCTCACCCGTCTAGACCTTTATTTTTGGTGGGTTCAAGCAATACACACACATATTTGTGGGAGGTACGGAGCTTCAGCTTTGGATATATTACATTGACATTAGAGGGCATAGTGATTTTTAATTGTCAAGACCACATGTGGATTACTATTGTTTATTCCTATTTTGACCACATGTGGTAACTGGTAAATAACCTACACCTTGTGATTGTACAGTTTGGTAAGGAGAGAGCTACCGCCACATACGGAGTGCTTCCTGCAGCAAATGTGCCCCCTCCATACGCTCTTGCCTCAATATCAGCCGTGTGCTTTGATCACTGTGGACAGAGATTTGCAACTGCTGCTTTAGATGGGACGGTGTGTACATGGCAGCTTGAGGTTGGGGGAAGGAGCAATATCCGCCCCACGGAATCTATGCTTTGCTTTAACAACTGTGCATCGTACGTACTTGTCTCAGTTAAACTTTTATTGTTGAATTAGATGGTAGATATGTTCCAAATATATTGGGGTGGTTGGAGCAGCTTTATTTTCACATTAAAGTATGTTTCTTACAAATTGTTCGGCTACCTTTTTTGTCCGATTTTGACAGGATACATGTTGATTAGTTTTGTTGTCTTGTCTTTTATAAGCAACATATCTCATCAGTCCTGATTTTGATTTTAGGGATATCGCATATGTTACTGCTAGCGGATCAATCATTGCTACTGCAGGCTATAGCTCCGATGCCATTAATGTGGTTATATGGGATACCCTCGCTCCACCTACAACATCTCGAGCTTCCATTATGTGCCATGAAGGTTTCTCTCCATTAGATTATATGTTTCAGTAGATGATTATATATAGTTTCTATGTTTTTTCAGTCCAAGCACCACTACATAGATCCAGCCTAGTTGCTAGGCAGTTAATACTGCCTAGATTCTCAGTAACGCTTTACTGCCACACTGTTGCCTAGACTCTCATCTAGAAAATGTTAGTCCTTGTTCTAATCAAATTTGATTATGATTTTTTGTTGTTCTTTTTTTTTAGATTTTTAATTTCATAAGATAAATATGCATGCATATATATTAAATATAGAAAGGTGAATAGATAAGACTGCCTGGGTAAGCATACTCATTATGGGTATCTGCATCCAACAATTTTGCAATGGGAATTTGGATGTCTGCTGTTGTTTTTCCTTTATATTTTTGTGCACAACTAGAAACACCAGCAACAATATACATGATATTAGCAATGAACTCAATTTTTTCTGTAGGCTGATAGTCAATTGTGGATAGTTCAGCCAACATTTTGAAATTGAATCTCAAAAGAGTATTACCCATAAGTAATCAGGCAAAACGAAATCAGTGTAGCAGTATACATGTGATGTTTGCAGTTCCGTGTAATAGTGCATAATTGATGGCAGTTTTTTTCTAAGAAAATCATGCAAGAACAGCAAGAAGTCTAGTTTACTCATAAGAGATACTTATTGATTTTGCATCTAGGCGGGGCTCGCTCCCTTTCAGTGTTCAACAATGACATTGGAAGTGGTTCTACTTCTCCTTATATTGTTACGGGTGGAAAAGCTGGGGATGTTGGAGTTCATGATTTTCGGTACATTGCTACTGGAAGGACAAAAAGAAATAGGCATTCTGACAGTAACGAAGAATTTGTCAGTGGGTCTTCCACAACTATCATGCGTAATAAAATTGGGGACCAGAATTCCCATGGGATGTTATGGTATATACCAAAGGCTCATACAGGTAATTATCCTTTGCAAGTAGATATGTTTCATAAAAGGTATTTATGGGTATTAACTTTAATCTGATCTGGGTGAAGGGAGCGTCACCAGAATATCTGCTGTTCCAAATACCAACTTTTTCTTGACTGGTAGCAAAGATGGAGATGTAAAACTGTGGGATGCCAAGAGGGCTAAATTAGTATATCACTGGCCCAAGTTGCATGACAGACACACTTATATTCAAGGTGGAGTTCTTCGGGTAAACGTTCTTACCAGTGAAGTTGAACTCCTTAGTTTGTTTCGGTGTTTGTTTGATGTGAATATGGTTCTTTCTCTTACAAGACCCCCTTTCAATCTACATATGTTAATGTGTATCATAATGCTTCTTACATCTCGATAATCTTGCAGGCTGCTGTTACTGATATACAAGTTGTCTCTAACGGTTTTCTTACATGTGGTGGAGATAGTTCAGTAAAGTTCGTTCAGATTAAAGATAGTTTGGTAGAATAGTGTATATGTCTGTTGAGCTGATGGTTAACCTCACTTTCATTTTGGAATGATAAGAGGAATGTGCGAATCGAATTAGAGTATGCTTAGTGCAGCAGTTGTCACACTCACACATTTGGTTTAACTACTACATTTTTTCCAACTTGAGAGTTTATTGTCAGCCCTTGGATGATATTTTTTTTATACACTGTAAACATAAAGAATATTAGTAGATATGCCTTGTTCTTCTATAAGCACATTATTATTTTTATTATGCCTTCCTAACTGAAGTTCTCCACGGGTGCCTTCCTCACTGAAGTTCTCCACGGGTCCAGAGCTACAGACAGGGAATGCCAGCTGCTATTTCATTGCCTGTACTTGGGGCCTGCTTCACGCTTCTGAAGTTTTCCCTGCACAAAGTTGCCATGGAGTTCCAATTTTTTTTGTCTTTTGTAGAGATTCGTTTATTCTCATGTGTATATAATTAGGGTATATATCAGCACAGCCTATTAGCAGATAGTTGACAGGCAAATTGTAACATAGGTATTTAGAGGTATACAAGTACATTATTTAATGCTTTTAATGTTGAGCTATATTCAAGTTTCAAGTAACTGCATGACAAGAAGATTGGCAGCTGTCTGAAGCGTCTTTACCAAAATTATATCCTATATATAATAGTTAAAGAGCAAAACATTCTTGTATTTTAGATGGGGAGAAAATAAATTGTTATATTTTAATACGGTTCAAGTAACAGTTTGGATAATACACCATATATATATATATACACAAACTTATAACTCATGTGAGTATGGGATTAATGATTAATATTTAGATAAATGTATTTTTTATATTATATTTTATTGATATTTACTATAAAATTTTATAACGTTGAGAATTTATGTTAATATAATATAATATTATTCGTGAGGGTTTGTATAAAAGGAGGATTATCGGGTTAGAGTTGTATGTTATTATATAATGATATTTATATATTAATATTTATAAAATTTAATGATATATTAAATAAAAATTATAGGATAAGTAGAATTCTTAAAATAGAAAATATAAAATATAATATAATATTATCTATTAGGGGTTGTATAAAAGGAGGATTATCGGGGGTTAGAGTTGTGTGTATGATGACCCCGTTTGTCTGGACTTATATGCAGCTTATAAGCTGAAAAAGTTGTTATATATGTACTTTTTCTGAAAATAAGTAACTTATTTTTAAATTTGAAAATAAGATTTGGTCTTAAATTTTTAAAATAAATATTAATTTTCAAAAAAAATATGAAAATACTTTTTTTAAAAAAAGTAACTTATTATTTATAAGCTAAGCCAAATACCCCCGATATATATTCTTTTTAAAATTAGATTTTATTAAAATTGAATGTTTAAGATCGTTTTTATGGTTCATCTAAAAATTGAACTGTTATGATCTTTTCTATGGTTCACCTTGGACCAAAATTTTTAATTTTTCAGCTATAATAATATAGTATATATATATATATATAGTAATACTCAGTGAGGAACTCCTTATTTGAGTAACTGATGAACCAATTTATATTTTATAAGAATTTGATTAACAAATAACTATAGATAACCCATAAAACATACAAAAAATGATAGAACTCCAAAAATATTTATAAAATAAACAAAAAAAATACATAATATACAAAAAAATATGGAACACAAATTGCAGAACATTAATACTGAATAGTGTTCTATAATTTTGTGTTCTATATTTTTTGTATGTTATATAATTTTTTTGTTTGTTTCGTGATTGTTTTTTATGTTCTGTAGTTTTTTCTATGTTCTGTAATTTTTTCATGTGCTCTGTAATTATATTTGTTGTTGGTTCAGCAGTTACTCAAATAAGGAAGTTCATCATTGAGTATATATATGTATATATATATATATATATATGCTAACGATCAAATGAGAATTAACTTAAAATGAGAAAAAAGAAATAAGATCTTAGTCACATATTCAATTTTAATCTAGTAGTCATTAAGTGCACCCACACACAAATTAAATGTACCCTCACACACACAACCAACTTAATCCTCTCAATTTTAAATTTAATTTTTTCCGTTAATTGGTGAACTTTTTTTAAATTTAACTTCACCATATTTTTCTCCATATCCTAAGGATCAGTTTTCATACCATATGTGTTATATTCAGATGACTTTTATTTTTTCGGCAATCTTCATTATGTTTAAACTCAGCGTATAAAATTTAGTGATTTCTGTAATATTAAATACTGATTTATGTGATATAATTTAGTAATTTCTATTACATTAAATACTGATTTTTATAATATTAAATATATTGATTTATGTAATATGAGTTACTGATTTTTATTATATAATTTATTTTAATAAAAAATATCTATTACATTTATTATTTAAAATTTAAAACATAAATTACCAATTATAATGATATTAAATACTGATTTTTATAATATTAAATACTGATTTATATAATATGAATTACTGATTTTTGTAATATAATTTTTTTAATAAAAATTTATTTACTTATATTTATTATGTAAAATTAAAAATATTAAATTTAAATGTATAATCAAATTACACATGAAAACTGTAAATATAGCGCAGGGAGGGGGACACGCGCGTCGCGGGGGTGGGTTGTGAACATTTGGGGTAGGGTGTTGTTAAGTGGGTTTATACCTATATATAGGGTTAAGAAGAGGAAAAACTCTTGTGGTTTAGGCCTCAGAGTGAATAAGCTCATGTGGTTTAATAAGTCTCAAATAAGTCCTTCAAATTAAAATTAATGGTTCAATATAACTCATCTAGTTAGTTTTTCTTAACTATGGTTAAAAATATTATTAAATATTTAATTACATTAATATAAATATATATACACATACATATATATATATATATATCTTATATTATTAATTTTTTATTAATAACATTATTATTTATAAATTAATATGTTTTTTATATAATTTTTTTTATTAAATAATTCTATAAAATAATAAATAAGTTGTTAACCAATATTAATGTATGTATATAATTTTTATTATTACTTAACTATTAATTTTTAACATTTACACGTTAGTTTGTATTTTACTTTTAAATTATACTTACTCGACGAATATTTATATTTTTTTAATAATTAACTAAATATGAGTGACAATTTAGTATTAAATTATAATACATACAAACACACACACTTACTTACATACATATATAGATATATATAGACAAATATGTACAATTTCTTACATTTTGTATAATGTACGAATTTGTTTTAATATGTATTATTTTTACTTTAATATTGTATTTATATGATTAGAATTTATTTTTATTTTTATATCCATGATTTTAATTTATTTATAATAATGTGTAGAAATACTTATATATAATTTTTTACATGTTTTATATGTGTTCGTGTTTAAAGAGATAAAATTTATATAGTTTATTTAAAAATAAGTTTTAATTAGAATATAAATTTTTTTGATATACTTTTTCGTGTAACAATATTGTTACGATATACATGAATATTAACGTCATAATATTAAAATTAGAATATTTTGATATATTTTTAAAATAGTAATGTCACAATATACATGAATATAATGATTTTCTAACCATAGTTAAGAAAAACTAGCTAGATGGGCTATATTAAACCATTAATTTTAATTTGAAGGGTTTATTTGAGCCTTATTAAACCACAAATGCTTATCTGTTCCTACGCCTAAAGCACGAGGATTTTTTCGCTCCTTAACCCCCTATATATATGTTTGGGTTGTGTTTTATTTCATATGGATCGGGCTGGTTATTTCTTAGTTCTCATTTAACTTATTTCTCATTTGAGTAAGACTCTATATATAGAGAGAGAGGGGCAAGTGATCAAATAGAGAATAACTTATAATAGAAAATAGAAAATAAGATCTAAATCATATATTCAATCTAATCTAATGGCAATGAGGGGCACCCATACACTAATTAAATAGACCCTCGCACACACAATTCCACACAATCCCTCCGTTTTTAATTTGATTTTTTCGGTGAGTTGGTGAATTTTTTTTCAAATCTAACACTACCACATTTTTCTTCATATCCCAACAATCAGTTTGCATACCATATGTGCTATATTCCGGTGACTTTTATTTTTCCATCGTCCTTCATTATTTATTCTGAACCCAATATATATAATTTAATGATTTTAGTAATATAAATTATTAATTTCTGTAATATAATTTATTGATTGAAGTTCGGATCTGATAAGTGACGAATTTATTTTAGTTATAAATTATATTCGCCAAAATATAGCACATATGGTATGGAAACTGATCGTTGGAAGATGAAGAAAAATGTGATAAAATTAGATTTAAAAAATATTTCACCATTTGACGGGAAAAATTAAATTAAAAACGGAGGAGAATAGATTAGATTGTATATGTGAGGGTGTATTTAATTTGTGTGTGGGTGCGTCAGGTGTAAGGATAGGGTTTTTATTTCTCATTTAAGCTATTTTCTATTTAAATAACATGTTTTTATAATAAAAAAATATTAATTAGTATATGATTCTCCGAGTTCTTCGTGTAAGATGGTTCCCATAAAACCTTATATATATATATATATATATATATATATATGTATATATATATATATGTATATATATATATATACATATATATATATATATACATATATATATAAGGTTTTATGGGAACCATCTTACACGAAGAACTCGGAGAATCATATACTAATTAATATGTTTTTTTTGTAAAAACATGTTTCACACTATGTTCTATATTATGTTATTTAACATATGTTTTGTAATTTATTTTTTTAATATTTTTTAAACATATTTTTAATATGTTCTCTTTTATTTTCTGTACTATTATAATTTTACAAAACATACTTTCAATATTTTCATAAAATTACTAACATGTTTTAGCATTCAATTAATCATCTAATTTATATAATTGGACATTAATAATTAATTGGGTCGGATCAAATGAAAAAAATTAGAGTTTTCTTATAGTGGTTCTCCGAATTCACCGCCTAATAATGAGTTCATATTTAAAACTTAATATATATATATATATATATATATATATATATATATATATATATATATATATATATATATTAACCCCAAAAATCATGATTTGTTTGTACAGTCGTTAGTAATACCATATTTATGTATCAAATTAAAATCCCCACATATTTTGAAATTTTGATATGGGATTGGAATGTTACATCTAATACAATTAAAATTGTTTTTGAAGGAAAAAATAATAGTGATTAAGTTTGATAATGATAATAATTGTAAAATCAATATTATAAAAATAATTACAGTATTTATAAAAAATACTAATTTTTTACTTTTCTTGCGATTTTACTATATTTTGAATTTTTTATAAAAATACGATTTGTAACTAAAAATAATTGTTGAACCAAATCAAGTCTAGCCTGTGTAATTATTTGTCTTGATATAACATAGTTAGTACTTCTGTAATAGGGTAGTGACTTAGATATTTCTATGTATTATTGCAGATAGAAGTTTGATCAGATTGTATTTCAAGTTGTAATTAAAGTCAAGAATAAAATCTGTTAGAAGATTCAAGTTGAATCATGCAACAAGATAAAGAAGACTTATTGGAGAAATAAGGAATACAACCTGAGAATTCGACTAAGGCAATTGATGAATCGAGAAGTCACTCGTTCGAGAAATCAGAATTATGTAATTGGTCGAGAAGTCTCAAAACACACTCATTAGCTCAGTATTCGATCGAGAAGTCAGTCATTTGAGAAGTCAAAATATTAAAGTCATTCGAGTAGTGTGAAATGTTATTCATTCGAGAAGTCCAGAAAATCAATTCGAGAAGTTAGTAAAAGGAGCATTCGAGAAGTGGTAAAAACTGAGTCAATCGAGAAGTCACAGTTTCAAGTATTCATTCGAGAAGTCTAGTCCAATCGAGAAGTCATCAAATAGAGTATGCGATCGAGAAATCTAAACATTCGAGAAGTCAATTACTCAAGGACTAATCGAGAAGTCACGGCTAGTACTCAATCGAGAAGTCAATCACTATGACTTCTCGAATCAATTTCAACAGAGTACTCGACTGCACCAAGGAGCTATTTTCAAGGAGAATTGCAGAAAAACAAGACAGATAATTTGCAGCTCTGTCTTTGCAGGATAAGTCAAGCATGTGAAGATAGAGACAAGTCTACAATGATGTTGGGAAGATAGTCAAGACAAATGACTGAATATATAAGGCTGAATGTAGCAGACTGTCACAACAGTGTTAGCTAGAAATAGATATTAGTCAAATGTAAAGTATGTCTTGTCTATTTCTAGTTTTAGCTAAACTGTCTTATGTGAGCATGTGCACAGGACATGTTGTCTATATATTTTGTGCACAGCCACATTTGACAGTAGTCTTTGATTTTTATATTGTAATCTTCCTAGAACAAGAAGTTGAAGTTCAATTTGAATTTCAGATTGTAGCAAAGATTTTTTATAATACAATTAGATTGAAAGTTACATCTTGTATTTATTTACTGTTCTATGATTTGATAAACACTTAACTTGTTCAAGATTCAATCTTTAAAACAGTTCATCAAGTTTTCTTGAATTTACAAAAGAGAAGAAAAATGTTGAAGTATACATTCACCCATGTAAACTTCTGAACTCATAACTCCTAACAATAATCAAATGCAATTTTTTTATATATAAAATGTGTAACCAAATGTAATTTAATGCAACTTTTTTTCTGGAAAAAATTGAAGTTGCTTGTTAAATTTGAGATTAATTTTAATTTTATGAGGTTGCATTGATTATTTTTTTAAAAAAATCTTTAAAATCGTAACTTTACAAAATATAAAATAAAAAATGTATTTTTACAAAAATAATAGCAGTTTTGAAAAAAGCCCAAATAATAATTACAAAATCAAAATAGTTACATATTTCATACTATTTTTAGAACTCGTTTTTTTATATAAGCCACTTTTGTTACAAAATCAAGATAGTTACATACTTTTGTTATATGATACACAAAAGTTAAATATTACAAAAGTTTTTTTTTTGACAGAAAATATTACAAAAGTTTATCTTATTAACAATAATGTATGTCAAAATTAGGGTATATGCATTCGAATTTGTTAATAAAAACCGAATCGATAATCAAAATATTTTCGATTCAGTTAACTAAATTATAAATTTCAATTCTGTTTTCAATATCATTATTTTCATAATTCAATATTTCAGTCATTAACCGCAATTGAATATTCGGTTTGAAAAAAATGTATCAATTTCGTTTCTATCCGAAATAAATATCGATTTAGTTTTCGATTATCACATTTTAAGATTTTTGATTACGAATAACCGAAATAAAATTCAATTTAGATTTTGATTAACCAAATGAGTAGCCCTAGTCAAAATATTATTCCCAATCTCTCACCCCAAACTCCAACCTCACATTGTATCGAATATGCTGTGAAATAACTTTTGGAGCGAGTTTTAGAGGGTAAAATTTTCATTCATTTAAAACTCTCTTTTAAAAAAACTCGAAAACATAAATAGGAATGCAAATTACCTTAATTACTTTCACCCCTTTAAAAACTAGGAAGCTAAGTGTAAGCACGCATATGTGTGTATAATTGTATATCAAGCTTCCAATTTTCAGATTAGTCAACTTGTCTATTGCACTTCCATCGCCTAGGAACTAAACCAATATAATTTAGGCAATAAGACTTGACAATATCAATATCTGATCGCATGCAACATCAGTAATATCACATTAGTATAACATAACAATGAAATAGGCCCCTCAAGTAACTTAACAAGATTCCGTCAAAAAGGAATATCATTTCTTCAATCCCAAAACGTTCAATGCCAAACTCTCTAGTATCCTACTTGGAACATGAGATTCAAAGAAAGATAAAGCAGCTAAAAGCTGTACAACACAATCACACACAAGGTAGAGTGCCATTCATTCATGAACGAATGAAAGACTGAGGATCAACCACACTCCATTCAGTAGGTAAAACCATGACTTACTCTTGACCACAAAGAAGAAAAATTCATTATGCATAAGATATTTGATGCTTCAGGACATGGACGACAACAGAAGCCTCTAGGAAACAATCAACAACAGTACTTTGGTGCCATTTAAGCATAATAGAGGCCGGAAAAGGACAATACTCTGGACAAAATTGTTAACCTAAGCACCATTTACCACCTCATTGTCATATAAAAACCTGCAGAGAAACACAAACTAATGGTTAATCTAAGAACTTTTGACAGTATTAAAACAAAAATGTTGATCACCAGCGAGTAAAAAAGTTAAATTTAACTAGCTGAACAAAATGAAAGGGGACAATTACAGTAATACCAAATAAAATGACGCAGAGCCAAAGAAACATGCATAGAAGATAGGGAAGACATACGTTGTGAAAGATTAGAAACCAGTCCCTAGCATGTCACCCCATCCCCCAAACTTGGTAGAACAGAAACAAATACAGAAAGATCAGTTTGCAGTTGGCAAGAAGGCATGACAAAAAGCCACCCAGAACTGCAATAAAACAGCCCGGCGTACTGGTAATTAAAAATAGAGCAAACTAAGAACATTGCCAAGAACCAAATATAACAAACTTGCTGGAACCGATAAGTACACGACGAGTAAGGCTCTAGAGAGAACCCTCTTAAAAAGACAATGGAGTAAACCACTTAAAATTATTTTGAAAACTCAAAAAAAAATATGAATAATTATATTCTTCATACAGTTCCAAAAACTCAATTGCTGCAATAATATATTTGTAAATAATGTTTTTACTACGACTCTAGAAGAGGTTCTAATTTTTATTTGGCATATATATATATGTCATTACTCTATAAAGAACACCCTTAACACTACAAAGAACACTACAAAATCTTACATAAAAATTCATTTAGATTCTAATTTTAGTATCAAATATGCTTTTTATGAATAAAAATAGATTCTAACATGAGATTAACAAAAGAGAATGGTTGTCAGTCGAGTCAAGTCGACAGAGGTCCAGCTGGTCGACTAGTCGACAAATTATATATATATATATATATATATATATATTATATCTATTAAACTATATATGTTATATAATGCAATAATGTACATGTTTTTCTGTAATAAAAAAACAGGCAGAAAAGCCAAAACTAGAAAGCAATTAAACTGGAGAATAAAAGAGTAATGCCACAAGTACGGAAATCATTCCCAAACAACGTTACCGAGTGATATGGCATCCAGCTCATTGTTTTACTTGATGAGCATGGATTCTCAGTTTTATTTACGTATTTCCTCCTTCCTTATAATTTTACCTATTTACCAAAAGTACTTTGTCATAACAATGAATAATTATGCTTGACAAAAATAATTACATTGTAATTACTTTGTTATAACAATGAATAATTATGCTTGACAATAATACTACCTACTATGTATTTCTTTTTAATATCAACTATTATTTCTAATTACATTGTTGTTGATAAATTTTTATATTTTACTTTTTTATCTAATCAAATGTATTAATTTTTAAAACCTACATATCTATAATATTCTCCAATTCGAAAATAATAACTCCTAAATTTCATTTTGTATTAATGAATAACTATTTCGAAAAGCTTTGACTAACCTAGAAAAAATGTAGATGCAAATTTTGCTATAATAACAATGCCTTGAAAAATGTCCTTGTGATTTTTATTGATTTGTAGTAATAAATTACTGATGGCCTTAGATAATGAATATATCAAAAATATATTATGCATATATCTACCACTTGCCAAAGAAATTTAAAAGAACATATCCAAATAAAGGAAAAAATCAATGTACAAATTGATATTACGACTAAAGTTAAACAAAAGTATAATATCACATAAGTTAATACAAATAACTACTTGGATATTATGTATAGTTATCATTGTTGTTTCAAAAATGGAAATGAGATATCAGCATTGCCAACTCATTCGGTGACAAATTTTGGCTACTATTTTGGTACATGTAACATTTCTTCTTTATATATATACACACACACAAATAAGCTAGATCTATAAAACTCTAAACTTGGGAAAAGGTGCATTTCTATAAGCGAAGAATGACATTGCACAGTTTGACAATCAGGTTCATAATGGCTGACAACTACCCATACAAAACCTTTAATTTTGGGAAGAATTAGCAAGAAAAGTGAACATAAATCAAACTCACATGAAACAACAAAAAACAAGAAAAAGATTTAGCATGCACTAAAAATCCTAAATCCATTCAAAATTATAGATTCATTTCCCTTTTCTATTAGTTTCAAATTATTTACAGATTTTCATTGTAGTACTACAAAGTATCATGAAATATCGACATGCCAAAATTAAAACTGCTAATTATCAGATAATTAAAGTAGCATAAAACATCAACATATCTATCATCACAAAATTATTGCATTTTTAACAAGGGTAACAGCACCTGGTATAACTATAAGTTATAACTGTTAAACTTATTCTTAAGTTCATATACATGGACATGTCAAAATTCATCTCCGATTTGGGATGAAGTACTATCCACGACAAATTATCATAAATTAATTAGCTCCTCACAGAGATATATCCAAATGATTGACATCCTTGTCAAATTACTCTCTAATTTAAACTGCCTATTAAAAACAAATCACACATCTCATCCATGATATAATCAAATTGAAAATGAGACATCCTAGAGTTCTTACGATTATAGTTCTTACTATAGCTTATCATTGAATCCATGTTCAAAATGGAAATATAACTAATAAGACAATAACTTCTAGCTCTGTCAAGGTGTTTTTGCTAATTGCAACTACTCTTTTTACCAGCAACTCTCTTTCTTGCCTTTTTTGCTAATTGCAACTACTATTTTTACCAGCACCATTATATAGAAGCCAATAAACGACAATTTTCTACAGGAATATAGCTATAATCTGAATCCAGATGACATAAAAAAAAATACTTCTAGAGTCAATTATGTGTTAACTTATTATCAAGATCTTACAAATAAATTTCACAGTCATAAGGACGTTTAAAACTCAGAAGACAAGAAAACCAATACGTTGATTTGCAGAATATGATAGTTGGCATTGTTTTAGACGGAGCAAGGGAAAGGGGAGAACTCATCAACAATAAAAACTTAAAAAGCTAGTGCTACCTTTGGATAAAGAGAATTATACCTATGCTTCATAATATTCAGACGATAGAGCAATTGTAAGAGCCACAAAACTGGAGTAAAGCAGCTTGATTAGCCTGCTCAAGGTTTTCGCTGATCAACTGGGGATATCTTCCAGGGTTCTGAGCAGAACTATTTGCCAAAATAGCCACCAGATACTGTTTTGGATCTTTAATATCTTTCAAAGGATCCTCCTCTTTCTTTCCAGCATTGTATAGATGAACAAATGTGGCATTGTAACCAACTGTCTCTCCAAAGTCCGGGACTTCCAGTTCCTCCTCAACTCTGTCCTGTTCTGGTTTTGAAAGAAGGGTAACAATGCTGTCCAGCATCCTACCCCAATGCATACCAACTGACGGGTCCAGAAACACTGGGGATTCACATATAAGTCTGGTTGAAGCAACAGCGGTTAACTTGAGCTCAATAGACCCTGTTATAAGCTTCAGGGTTGGTATCCAAATCTGTTCTATAATCATTAAAAATATACCAGCCTGAACAGCATTAATTGAGGTTACAAGGTTTTGAGAACCATGCTTGACTAGAAAAAGAGACATAAATATTATAAAAGACTTGACAAACTTGGTTGTTTTGTTATTCTGGAGCCTCCAAAACAAACAAGTCCAGATGCTGCTCATGTAGGGTGCAATCACATCGTATCCAAGGTTCTCAATGATTGTATTCAGCACATAAAACCCTTGTTCATCTGATCTAGGAGCTGTGACAAGCTTGTTGAATATTTCAAGAACCTGGTTCAATCTCCCTTCTCTATTAAGCTCATGAGGTGCTTTTTGAAGGAAAGACTGAAGTAAACGCACAAGAGCTGGGACATTTCCAGGTTTTTTCCAGGAGTCAGGCAACAAGAGAATATCAAAAATCTGCATGTAGTGTGGTGGAATGGGAGGATTGTTCAACTCTACAAGCTGAGACAACAGCTGGAATGCATAAGGAAAGAACTCAGCTACATCTTTCGCCAAGATCATCTGGAGGCTGGGAAATAGACTTCCTTCAAAGGTCGGTACAAGAGACGAGTTCTTTTCGCAGGCCCTCCTTACAAGAACAGCCACAGCTTCAAAAAGATAATGATTAAAGACGGGATTCTTGGGGTTCTCACAAACTCTGTTAAGAACCAAGGTCAACCCATTGATACAGGGTGAAGCAACCTCAATAGAAATGTCCGCAACGCCAAGCACCCGCATTATACACTTCATTACATACTGGTTTTCCTCCGACTCTTGCTTCTCCAAGGCATTAAAAAGGTTGCGCATCAACTCCAAAAGATATGGACCAATGTCTGCTGAAGTATATCTTGCTCTAACACCATCATCCTTTACCAGAAGAAGTTTCTCAACACAACTGGCAGCATAAGAATGAACTACATTGGAATCTGAATTAAGAAACCTAACAACATCGGGGAAAAGAGTCATTGCAGTGGGTTTTGAGATCTGATTCCTAAACATAGTGAAAAATTTCAATGCTCCAGCCTTTAACATCGGAAATCCATTAATATCTTGACTACGTAATTCAGGAACAATGACTGATGCAAAAAACTTCTCCACCTCCACAAGATCAGTCGACACTGAATTACCACCCGCCTTTTTTGTGGCCAGTGAGACAACCAAATAGATAGCGCAGTCCTTGTGCTTCCAATTGGTAGATGGATTCTGAGCAAATGAAGTTAAGCACGCCTGTATCTGGTTGGAAACCATTTCAGACACCTTCTCTTTGTACTGGGAAGCAATACCTTTCAGAAGTTCACATGCAATCCTTCTCCTCGTATCAAGATCACTGCCCTCCATATCTCTACGTATGAACTCCACATAATTCATGTCAAACAATTCTTCATCCTCATCTCTCAGCATTACATTTGGAATAACAATACTCTGACATATCTGCTGCAAAATATCATCTCTGGCAAACAAGGCATGGTGGACACTTGTGCTCACAGTAGTTAAGAACTTGATGGCTGTGACAGTGAGCCGATCTCGACTAGAGGATGCAGATGCAACCACAAGCAGACTCCAAACAGCATCTACAAATCCACTCAAGTACTTTTTAAACAAGTCCTCCTCCTTCTCCATGTAATGGCTTATATTATCACAGACAGCTGCACGCAAGCCATCAACAAGCTCAACTCCATCGGTACTGGCATCTTCAAGGGTAGGATACCTGACCGACAGATAGTTTTTAAACTCAAGCATCCACTTATCCATGGTATCCTCAAAAAATTCGGGCAAATCTTGAAAATTGAGAGAATAAAAAATTCTGCAACACAACCTCTGAGACTCAATAAGTGGCTTAAGGGTTGCGGGTTGTCCACCAGAAGCAAGCACGGTATTAATCAAACTAGAAGTTGTTTCGAAAATCTGCCAGAGTGTGTGGGCAAAATTATCAAGACAATATTTCAAATCAAGTAAGAGGTCGTTGCTCTTATACTCATACCTAAACTTCTTAAACAAAGAGTTGATAGTGGCTAAAATGCCATTAATGGAGACATAATCAGAGGAACTGGAGGCATTCTGTAGACTGAGGCAAAGATCGGGAAGTAAAGCAGGCCAGGACTTGGGGAAATCGTGTTTGCCAATGACGGAAAGAGCCTCACTTAGCTGGGATTGGATGCGAGCGGTAGAGGATAACATGACAGGAACAATAATAGATTTAATCTGTTCCTTTTCAGGGTCAGGTATAGAACTAGTCCAACGAGATTTGAGATGATTTTTGAAGTTGACGGCAGCAGCCTGACGGATGGGGTCGTCAACAGAGGGTTCAGCGACTAAACGGAGAACAGCGAGGCCATAATTGGGGGAATCAGAAGCATCGGATAGGCTAGATTCAGCACGGCGCCTGGGTTCAGGTAGTGGAGAGAGTGTGTCTAGGAATGATTTTGAGAGAAACTCAAGTGTTTGCTGGTTCCATTCCATCTTCGCTTTCGCTGCTGTTTAGGGTTTATGAAGGGGGTTAGATTTATCAGCACCAGAATATATACCCTAAATACAAATAATAATTATATAAACCCTAGCCTAGCCTCTAGCACAGCCAGCCTAAGGTAAACTAACCAACAGAATAATCAATACATGCATATATATATATATATATAGAGAGAGAGAGAGGAGAGTGTGGGGGTGCTACCTGTAAATCGCTTGGACGGGCGGAGTGGAGAAAAACACACACACACACACACAGAGAGACGCACAGATTTTCAAGTTTGAAATTAGACGGACCCTTTGGACCCTTCCATAAACAAACTACCATATCAAAACGGGCCGCGGATATTAATTTACGAACAGTATTGAATCAAACAGATGTGGGTTGTGGCCAGTGAGTGCTATTTGGACCCTTCCTGGGCCTGCTCCGTCCCACTTCTTTTCTCTTTTAAATAACTGGCTCGATCATAATACACAAAGTCATAACAGGATCAACATTTTTTAATTATAGTTTATTGGTTAGTTTCTTGGTTCTCTACAACAGCATATGAAAGCTTATCTATTTAAGTTGATCTTATTTACATATATTGGCGTCTGGCAATGGGAATCAACATCAAAGAGTTAAAGAACGGTGTGTTCTTATTTCAGTTTTATCATAAAGACATCAACGTTAGGGATGTCAATTTTGGATCCAACCCGAAACAACTAAGTACAATTAGACATGAACCTAAAACCCAAAAATAACCTGAAAATTAATAAATCCTATATTTATAATCCTATTTTTGAAATATTTTATATTTTAAATATAAAATATTAATCATATATAATTTTTATAAAAAAAATAATACTTAAAAATTAAGGAAAACTTTTGATTTTAAATTTAACTTTACTGCAAAATCAATTTGGACAATTTGGTTCTTTGCAGAATTTTTAGATTATTTCAGCACTATTATTAATGATTTTTAATATTTTTCATAAAAAATTATATAACTTCATTTTTAATTTATCTATATATAACTTCATTTTTAATTTATCTATATATAACTTCATTTAAAAATATAATTATGATGCATACATACTTATATAAAAACATGAGAATAAACCTAAGAGAAAAAGACCCTCAAATTAATCTTAGGAAACTTTCCTGAAATACTTAAAAAATAAGTTTTGAATTTCACAGTCAAGCAGGGCTAATTAATAACATTGGGCGGTAAGACTAATTTTCTTACTAAATAATCTTGTGTTAATATGAAACTTTCTTGAGATTAACCTTACGATCCCCATCTCTAAAACTAAGTATATATACATCTCTCTCTCTCTTTTTCATTATTTTAGAGATAATGTTTTTATATAAAATATTGAGAGAACTATGTGATTTTGATGTAAAATTTTATAAGTATTCAAAAAATAATTATGTTTTCTAAAATAGAAAATTTAATTTTAATATAAAATATTGATCATATATAATCTTTTTAAAAAATTAATACTTAAAATATAAGGGAAAATTTTAATTTTAAATTTGACTTTACTATAAAATCAATTTAGACAATTTGGTTCTTTGCATAATTTTTAGATTATTTCATCACTATTATTACTGATTTATAATATTTTTCATAAAAAAATTATATAAATTCATTTTTAATTTATCTATACTTAATGAAATATTTATGTATCTTGTGTGTGGGTGTGTATATAATAATTCTATTTTTAATTCTATATATAAAAAATTCTTTTAAATTTTATATAAAAACATTTCTATAAAATTATATATATACACACTATAATTGAGTAAATGTACCCATCATAAAAAATATAACAAAATTAATATATATAAGATTTGGATTTAATGTAGACCACTAATTGATCGTAGATCTAGAATACAAGCCGATATGATATAGAGGGGAAAAAAGGAAAGAATTATGACACATACATCTATGTAATCGATTTGGTTAACTCTTTTATATTTAAATTATTCTCTAAAGTTTTTGTTCTAAGAATGCTATTATAATTTAATTCCTATATAACATAATTGTATTCGGTACAATCTACGAACACTTCTCAATTTTATAACACTCAAACTCTTTAATTTTTTTCTTATGGAATAGAAAAGAACTACGCTGCAAAAAGCTTTGCGCAACCTCGATCTGGTCCCTAGCTTTGTCCAAGTTTGGTACTAAGAAAAGGTTCCCTGTTACTATAAAACACAATAAGTTTTGATTGTGGTTAATTAGGTAGAATAATGAGGGTGTTTGGGTAAGTTTTTTCCCGAAAATAATCCCTTATTTGTGAAAAAAGTAGGTATGTACAGAGGGTGTTGATATCGGTCTTTTAATTTGAACATATGGGTATTGATGGTAACAGATTGTTCTAGTTTGAGCAAAGTTCTTCTAATTTGAGTAGAACTTGTGTTTATCATAAAATTTAATGATATATTAAATAAAAATTATAGGATAAGTAGGATTCGTAAAAAAAAATATAGAATATAATTTAAATAGAATATAATATTACACTATCTTGTATAAAAGGAGGACCACTGGGGTTAGAGTTGTATGTATGATTATATTTTTTTAAAATTATATTTTATTAAAATTCAATGGTTAAGATTGTTTCTATGATTCACATAAAATTGAACGGTCAAGATCTTTTCTATAGTTCAGCCAGTACCATACCAACCACTAAAACTTTTAATATTTGATTATTTTGATTTATATTCTGATTTCTGATTGATCGCTTGACGGAGTCTTCTGATTCACGATTTTTAGAATATACGTACTTATTCATACATGAATTTTAAGCATAAATTTTTTTATGATATCCTCGCAGTTGCTTCTTAAAAATAAATTATTAATAACAATATGTTTGTAAAAATAATTGAAATTTTGGTATGAGTTTTATTTCTGAAATTGATTAAGGATTGAACTATGTATTAAAGAAACAATGAAAATTGAAATAATTGAACTTGTGTGGTGATCGATATATATGGTTGCAGAGTTTCTGCTGAAAAATATCCTGACAACCAAATGCTTGGGCAACGATAGATTGTCAAGGGAGAGGTTATAATCTTGCACTGCACCTGCTTTTTTTTTTTTGTTGCAATTAATATATATACATGTTATGTTCAGTGTTGCTGTGCAAATCAACGTACGTACGTAGCTACTTAATTTTGCAGGCGGGAAAGTATGTGTGGTTAACTTACAAGCAACTAGCAAGTGTACAATATAGTCTTACAAATTGGAGCTTCTATTCGGATGTGTGGTGCTAACCAGGTAATTAAATCACTTGTTGGTTTCATTCCAATCTTGTTGTATTAAATCAAACCAACTCACCATTTCAGCTTAACCATTAACCAGCTGTTAATTGGGTGGTTTTTGGCCCTTTTATAAATAATCTCCTTTTAATTTGTTTGATCGATTTGCACCATGTCTATAGCTAATATCAAGGATTGTGAATGTGCTCGTATGCATTATGTTATTGTCAAAGTAGTTTACTCTACATGTCAATCAACTTAGATTTCTTTGAGTAAAAATCATAATCTCCATTACTAATTAATTCTAACAGGGTGCACGATGTGGAATCTTTGGACCTAACTGCACGAAATGGGTTATTAGCATGCAGGTAACCTTAGTTAAGTGTGGTTTCAAAGTTAATTGCTGTCTGGTTTTCGGAAAACTGCCTGTTAACATGGTGATTTTTAGTAAAAGTATAACTTGTCTATGTAGATGAACTTTATAGGCTTAGCGGCACTCTAATTGTATATCTTCTTGATTTGTTATTGTAAGAGCATTAATAATTCGTTTAATTAATTATGTAGCTTTAAAAAGTATTTTTAGATAGTAAACAAAATTGCTATTCTTAACAGGCATGCAATGCCCATGGCCTTTACTGTGTCCCTCTATATGACACTCTAGGTACTCTCTCTCTCTCTCTCTCTCTCTCTGTGTGTGTGTGTGCGCGCGCGCGCGCCTATTAATTATTTGTGAATAGTGAGTCAATATAGATTGATCCTGTTAAAAACAAGAAGTGTCATAAGTAGCGCAACCTATGCTCCATGATTGCATATTCCAGTCATATAATGCTTATGAAGCTCTCCCTACAGTAGATACTATATAACAATAACAGAAAAGTTGGTAAATTAAGCCACTTATATGCAGCCTAGGATTGTATGTATGCATACATCACATCTTTGTCACTATAAATAATCGTGTTGTAGTGGAAATGCCTCTTTAAATGTTCATATGCAATGGTTTTTGTTCCTATAATCGTCAATTAAAATGAAGTACCTAATCGGTTGTACGTGGCACTCTATTTTATAATGCTTTTATGATTTCATAAAGTAGTGACTGTAAGTTTGGCCATATATAATTTTAGGCGCAGGTGCTGTGGAATATATTATATGTCATGCAGAGATATCAATTGTTTTTGTGCAAGAAACTAAAGTTTCTGAGGTTAGTAACACTGACACTGACTTGAATTTCTATACTTATAATAGCTCTAAAAGCTCTTGAGGTCCAGATTTTCTTGATAATGTTATGTTTAGTACTATTCTGTTTATAGCTTGCAACCTTGTATACTTCATCGTCTCTCCCTTGAAAATCATATATACATACATACATATATATATATATATATATTCATTTGTTTTATATGCAGGTGATGAAAACATTTCCAAGCGTGTCAAAACACTTGAAAAGTAAGTTGGTTTTGCTTAATCCTTTCGATGTTTTAATAGAATAAGCACCCTTGAAACATATATCTTTTCACTGTTTTATAGCTCTTGTGAGCTTTGGCAAGATAATGGCCGAGCAAAAGGCGATGGCTAATACCTTTGGTCTGGCAATATATTCTTGGGATGAATTTTTGCTGCTGGTAAGCTACTTTCTTCATGAAAATAACTCAACCCTTTTAAAAATTATAATAGATACCCCTTTAAAGTTATTGCCCCAGTGAGTCAGTTAATAGTAGATAGACAATGTCTTGAAGTTGTTTCCATGTAGCCTTGGACAAAAACTTGCTTCCAAAAATTTTTGTTGGAAAACTGTTAAGATGTTCGGTGATGAAAATAAAGTAAGTTCTAATTCCTTTTTAATTTTTACTCAGTTTCTAAAATAGTTGATTTATAACATGTCATATTCTCGTACAGGGCATAGGTAATGAATTTGAGCTTCCAACAAAGAAGAAAAGTGATATATGTACGATTATGTATACAAGTGGAACAACCGGGGACCCAAAAGGAGTAATGATCACCAATGAAAGCATTATTTGGCTTATATCTGGAGTAAATCACCATCTAGGAAGCATAAATGCAGAGGTAAACATAAGAGCTTATCCTATGGGAGGCTTGTATCCTATGGATGACTTCAATATATTTGATGATTCTACCTCTTACCAGTAAGCTCTTTTGTTTATATTTGCAGTTTATTTTTTATTGACCTCAACCATTTGTATTTTTGTTGTAGTTTACCGAAAGGGACATATATTTGCCATATCTTCCTTTAGCACATATATTTGATTGGGTGATGGAGGAACAAATCATATCTTCCGGTGCCTCAATAGGATTTTGGCAAGGGGTAAGTCCAGAGAGAAATTTCAGACTAAGTTATAAGTAAATATTCATAATTTCCATTCCTCCTTTCCATTTCATCATACAAACTTAAACTAGAGCATATCCCACACATTTCGCCTAGGATGAAATGATGAAGGCATCATTCCTAATACTGTACTACTCTAATTAATATTCTTCGAAAACCTCATCGCCTGGTTTTTTGCACTTCATTTTCTCACTCTTTCCTCTCACGTCCTTCTTTTTCCTCTATCTTTGTCCACACTTTTCATTTTCATTCCTGGCTCATTCCATTCTTTCCAACCAAAAGGAGTGTAACATGTTAAAAGTATATGTCTAGCTTAATATGTTGACCTTTTTTCTTGCCTTTTCAGAATATCAAACTACTTATTAACGATGTCAAAGCACTAAAACCATCTATCTTTTGTGCTGTACCGCGGGTGTTGGACAAGATATATTCAGGTAATGGCAAATAGTACCCACCACATAATGGTATAAATCCAAAGTTAACGCTAGTTCAAATGAACATTCACTCATTCAGAAATGCAGATATTTCATCCTCTGATCTTAAGTTTGATACAGTTTTTCAAACTATCATGGGAAGACACAATTACGAGAGGGAGGAAATTATGGCTTTCACATTGCTTGCATGTTTGATGATAAGAGACACAAATATGTTACTTTTGAATTTAGCAAAAAATGATAAACATCTCACTATGATATGCCTTTTTGCTCAATATGTGCCCAAAGAATATTACTCTTCTTAAGGATTTGCACCCATCTTGCGGTTCTTCTAGAGGAACTTCTGTAATGTAGTCTCAAGTAAATAGATTGTGCATTCTTTTATCCGGGTATTTAAAAGATATCCCGAAATCTCTCCTTGTTAGTAAAGAAACTGAGTCACCAAATTGTGTACATTCACCAAATTGGAAGTTCTTCACAGTAAGTGGTAACTGAGAAGTGTTCAGTAGTTGGGTAGAATGATGAAAATCTTCTTTTCACCTGAACCAAGATAACCCAGCTACTCTGAGTTTCTATTTATAACACACAATACAATTTTATCTTTGTCAACAATCAGTTTCATGCCTAACTGTCTACTATTGATTGATACTTGCAGGTTTAGTAGAGAAGATCTCTTCAGGGGGTTTCATCAAAAAATCATTGTTCAATATTGCTTATTCTTAGTAAGTGTGAATAATGTACAAATTAAACAAATATAGAAATGTACTCTGTAAGGTGCACGCCCAAAGTTGGTATAGGACTGAAATACCTTCAACGCCCATTTTTGTATTATAAAGTCTATTTATGGTCTATATTGTATTAGAAACGTGGAGACTTGCTAAAATATATCAAAAATATACAATTTTAATTTGAGTTTATTTAATATTTATTGATTATTAAAATTAATAATACATTTCACCAGGACACAAGAGCTTTCTATACTCGATATGCTGTTCTAATTTTTAATTTTTAAGGTTTCTGGGTGTAAGCACCTGAGGGTATGGTGACTAGTATTTTGCACAAGTTTAAACATTTTTTCTTAGAGATATAGGCGTGTTAGTCAAAGTTATATGTTATAAAATCCATACTGAATCCTTCGAAGATCACAAGTCTAATCCAAAATATAGTGAGAGACTGATCTCGAAGTACGGATTTGCAGCAAACTTCGAAATATGACTAAAGGGTATAAGCATGTAGCAGCAGCACCAATATTTGACAAGATTGTCTTTAGTAAGGTGGATGTGATTATTTATTGCAACTTCTCTCTTTGTTATTTACTTGTAATATCTCTGGTAGTGGTGTGCATTAACTCATATATTGTGTCCACCTTTTAGGTGAAGGAAGGCTTAGGACGAAATATGCGCCTTATTCTTTCTGGAGCAGCTCCACTATCTACCGGTGTAGAGACCTTTTTAAGAGTAGTGACTTGTGCTGATGTTCTCCAAGGATATGGTAAGATATTGATCTTATTTATCTGCTATGTACGTAAACTTCACTTCATTATGGCTCAACATTAGCTTGTGTTTTGTACATTGTTCACATTAGAATTTATGTGCATATATGTGTGGTTACTGTCATCTAAATAAGTTTTGACAATTGTTTCAGGCCTTTATATAACTACAACGAAAGTGAAAATCGGACACTTAATCTCCTAATCTATTAACCTATTTATCTGAACAATTTCTACTTGTCTAACTAACAATGTATGATAACTTAGTAACAATTCAAAATTAAATCAAGTCAACTTTTCAATTATTCTCAAACATACAGGGGGTCAATCAACGTTGACGCAGAACGGAAGCGAAGGAAAAACAAACGTTAATCCTTAAAAGATAAATAACGAACTCTTACATGAGAAATCCGTAAACACCTTGAATCCATAAGGCAATCCTTGAATCCACAAGGAACAATTCTTGAATATTCTTGAATCCACAGGAAAAGAAGAGAAAACTCTCTAGGATTTTTTAATTCAATCAATAATAATTCAATACAATGTTTAGAGATAATATCTATACTATATTATTAAAATCGAAAGGTTAAAAGTTTGGTGGTCTTTGGTGGTCCTGGATCATAGCATCCTATTTAAATTAAACAACTATTTTCTAATAATTTTTAAACACTAATCTCTTAATTAAAACACATATATCACTTTAATCTCCTAACTAAAACACATATCTAAATAAAACATTCAAAAATTATCCTATTAATAATTGTTTAATTATTGGGCTTCTCATAACTAAAATATATCTCTATAAAAAAATAAAGAAACATTATCCTATTAAAATATCTATACTATATTATTAAAACCGAAAGATTAAAAGTTTGGTGGTCCTTGATCGGTATTTGGGCCGGATAGTTATTATTGGGCATAATTTTTAAACACTAATCTCCTAATTAAAATATATGTCATACATTGAGCCTAATTTTTAAACACTAATCTCTTAATTAATATACATCTCACATTAATCTTCTAAATAAAATATATCTTTAAACAAAATACACAAATATTATCCTATTAAAATATAAATAAAGTATATGAAAAATTATATAAAATATATACGTATAATATTAAATAAAATTTAAATTATTATTATAAAAATAAAAATATATTCAAATTATATAACAAATTATTAAAACAATTTGATCCGTGTATCGCACGGGTATAAACTAGTATATATTATCCCTAATATGGAAATATAAATAAATAAGCCCAATATAATTTTGGATATTTCTCACCTACCTTCTAGATATAATATAATTAATTGCAATATAATTTGAACTTTTCTCTTCTAAATATTAAATACTAAAAATACGGGTTTCTTGTCCTACATCAAATGTCAACATAAACTTCCGAAAAATGTTCATTCTAATCTTATATGAGTTGGTATGCAGGTTTGACAGAAACGTGTGGGGGTTCATTTGTCCAACAGCTGCATGAAGTAGCAATGATTGGTACCGTGGGTCCTCCGTTGCCATCCATTGATGTGTGCCTAGAATCTGTTCCTGATATGGAGTATGATGCTTTGTCAAATACTCCACGCGGAGAAATATGCATACGGGGAAGGACTTTGTTCTCGGGTTACTACAAACGTGAGAACCTCACAAAAGAGGTGATGATTGATGGGTGGTTCCACACAGGTTTGTATTTGTTACTTGCTCTGTTGTTGGTTTTATATACTGCTATAAAAGAGCTAATTGTATCTCTAGCATCAGGGGATATCGGTGAGTGGCAACCTGATGGAAGCATGAAAATAATTGACCGCAAGAAAAACATATTTAAGCTTTCTCAAGGAGAATATGTTTCAGTTGAAAATCTGGAGAACATTTATTCCCTTGTTTCTGGCATTGATGCAGTAATTCTCCTTACTCCGTAGATACACTCTTTGCTTCTTCTTTTTTACATTTATTCTGGTTATAGCCGATAAATAACAACATTGAATCAGAGATACTCTATTCAAGTCATGTCATCCAAAACATAATTGACCATGATTTTCCTAGTCATCCTAATAACGAATTATTTGCTTTCAATGTTCAAAACCCCTTTATTATCTGCCCACTCCTTTCAGATATGAATCTATGGGAACAGCTATGGGTCTTTTCTTGTTGCTATTGCTAACCCCAACAAAGAGTCGCTTGAATCATGGGCTCAGGAGAATGGAGTTGCTGGAGATTTTAACACCATCTGCGACAATCCCCTTGCAAAAGCATACATTCTTGGAGAGCTTACCGAGATTGCCAGAGAAAACAAGGTTTATTCTCTATTCTTCTTCACCTAACTTGTGACTTGAAGAAGTTACATTCTTAGCAGCTCAAGTATTCTTTAACTTTTAGTTTCATATAAGCTTCATACCCAGTATCTTATATAATAGTTTAGTTGCTCTCAATGGCACCAAGGTTGAGTTTATGATAACATATATTGGGTCTGTTTGGCAAACTGCAACTTATGGAAATAAGGACTTATTTCCGGAAAAAAGTAGGGATGTATGTACTTTCCAGAAATAAGCCCTTGTTTCCAGAAATAATTATGTTCATATTTGGTCTTAAAATTCTAAAACAAATATTTATCTTTAAAAAAAATATGAAAATATGTAAAAAATAAATAAAAAATAAGCTACTTATTTTAAGTTTAAGGAACTCCAAACACCCCCATTATTTGATCCAGTAGCTTTACAAGTTATAACATGTGTTTGGCTATTTCATCTTGTTGGCAGTTAAAAGGCTTCGAGATTATTAAAGCTGTGTCTTGATCCGGTACCATTTGACATGGAGCGCGGTCTCTTAACACCAACTTTAAAGAAAAAGAGGGCCCAGTTTCTCAAATACTACCAGGTTTGGATAACTCGATATGACCTTTAAAAATGTGTTTAATTGTTCTGCCAGAGGCCCAGAGCATTTATATTTATAACTCAAAGCAATTTCCGGTTTATTTAGTAAAAAATGTAAGGGGTAGGTTACATGCCATAATAAACCATAAATTGTGAATATAATAATCTATTTCTTTCCCTTAAAGCCTTATGTAATACTAGCTTATATCTCGTGCGATGCACAGATGAATTTTTTTAGTTTTTTAATATTTTTATTTTAATATTTTTTAATATTTTGAATTTATTTGTATTTGTATAATAATAATTTAAATTTTATTTAATATTATATGTATATGTTTTTATATAATTTATTTGTATTTATATTTTAATAGGATAATTTTTGTTTGTTTTGTATAGAGATGTATTTTACTTAGGAGATTAATGTGAGATATTTTAGTTAGAAGATTAACATGAGATTGTATTTTAGTTAGAAGATTAATATTTTAAAATTAGGCTCAATAATTAATCAATTATCCGGCCCAAATATCGACCGACTACTAAACTTTCAATGTTATCATAAATTTTAATGATATATTAAATTAAAATTATATGATAAATTTTAATGATATATTAAATAAAAATTATATGATAAGTGAGATTCGTAAAATAAAAAATATAGAATATAATTTAAATATAATATAATATTATTATATCAACGTAATTATATTCTTACATAAAAGTAATGTTTATATTCTTTAGAATTATAATGTTTATGAGTTGTTTGCATAAAAGGAGGACTACTGGTGTTAGAATTATAATGATATATTAAATTAAAATTATAGGATAAACTTTAATGATATATTAAATAAAAATTATAGGATAAGTGGAATTCGTAAATTAAAAAATATAGAATATAATTTAAATCTAATATAATATTATCATATCAACGGAATTATATTCTTACATAAAAGTAGTGTTTATATTATTTAGAATTATAATGCTTATGAGTTGTTTGCATAAAAAGAGGATTACTGGTGTTAGAATTGTATGTATGATTATATTCTTTTAAAATTATATTTTATTAAAATTCAACGGTTAAGATTGTTTCTATGGTTCACTTAAAATTGGACGGTCAAGATCTTTTTTATGGTTCACCCAGTACCATACCGACGACCAAAACTTTTAATCTTTCGACTTTAATAATACAGTGTAGATGAGTTTGATATTATGTTCTATTTGGTTAGCTCTGGAATGAGGTTATTTAATTTTAAGTATTATTGAATTGATAATTTAATTTAATCTTATAAGTAACATATAAATTAAAAAATGTATGTATTTTTTAATTTATTTGTAAATTATAATAAAAGACAAACATAGCCTCCCTCTTCTTCTTTTCTCAACATAGCCGGTAAGGCTGTACAATAATTCGGGTAGAACCGGACACTCATGTGTTCAAGTATGAGATCGTTTTATTTTTAGTGTGTCCAGATTTGAGTCTGAGATCCTTTTATTCGGATACAAACCGATCTCGGGTATATGAAGTCCGGATCCAAACCAAATTTGAGTTAGTACCGTATTTTTTATTTCCTAACCGGGTAATTTATGATCCACCGAATATTAGTCAAATATGATCCACTAATATTAAGTATCGTTTTTATTTCAACTATCCAAATGATTATCATTCAGTGAAATAAATATAATATTATAAAAACATAATGATTATGAATTAAAACTTATGTATATATAATTTATCATGGTGAATAAACCGGGATGTTAGATATGCAGGATTTTCAAGATTTTGATTCGGCGATTAAAGTTTTTACTCAAATTGTATAAGGTGAATCTGGTGAAGTAGGTACTTGTACATATATTAACTTTAACAAATTGCTTAATTATATTATCTCTAAATATAATTGATTAATCAACGATTGTATCTATTTAATATTTGTTTCACTCGATTATTTTTATAAATACCATATGTCTTTTTATTAATGAATTAATTACCATTCAAAAATTAAAAATAAAAGACAAAGGGAGACATAATTAGCTAAAAAGAAGTGAACACGTAAGGAAACTTATTTTTAAACAAATCCCAAAAAGCCTTATTTTGACTGTTTTTCTTTATTTTACTTGGGTTAAACACCATTGCAGATTTCAAAAGAAAAAAATTCAAAAAATTTAATTTATGTATACAAATATATAATAAGGCTCTGTTTATTTTAAAGGAAAGGAATGAAATTGATACTCTTATTTGGGTGAGATTAGGGAAAATATTTATAATTTTTATTCCCTTTTTAATTTTATTCCAAATAATTTGAATTAGAATTCTAACTCACATGTTTTGGAAGAAAGGAATGTTTCATTTTATTTTTTCACAATTTTTTCACTAATCCCCGTTATAAAAAATTTAGACTCTCTTATATTTATTCACAATTTCACCTATACATTTTTTTCCATAAAATTTATTTATAATTTTTCATCACATTCCTTCTCACGTGGAAGTAATTTTTTGATTATGGAAGGAAACGACAGCGTATAACAAATTTAGGGTTCCAATAAAATGGGATGGGCTTTTCCTTAAACCCTATACTGTACGTAAAACCCCCGCACAGCGGCCTTGCTTAAACGAAAGGAGACCCTTTAACTTTCCGGCCAGCGCCTCTCTCTCTCTCTGTCTCATTTCTTGACTAATTGAAATATATACACGATTGATTGATTGATTGATAAGTAATAGTATAGAGCGTATAGTATGCCAGTAAAGATCATCCAGAAACTACGACGCCTCCTCGTATTAAACCCCCCCACACTTGAGATGAGCATCATCAAAACCCCAACTCCTAAACCTAGTCGGGTCTTGCCCATTTTTTCTCGGGTCTTCCCCCACAAACTCAAGTACCATTCTTTCTCTAAAACTAGATTTTCTCCCTTTTCCACCAAGAGTTTAATAGAGGATGAAGCTGAACTTAGTGATTGGGTTAGTGATTTGAGGTCTGATTCCTTTCTTGCCAAGTCCAATCGCTTGTATAGTGATGATGATACTCATTCTGCTAGAGCTACTACTAAGCCTGATTTTTCATCTGCCAAGCGGAGACACGACACTGATTCTCATGATCATTTCGAGTATGCTTCAAATGATTATGCTATGTCAACTAGAGGACCAAGAACTGGTCTATCGAGTAGAGCAAGAGGAGGAGGCGACGCAAGCCATATTAGAGATTTTGATTCTAATCATTATGCAAGGGGAGGAGGTGTATCAAATAGGGGGAGGCCAAGCAGAGATTTCGGTGATGATGATTATGCAAGGGGAGGCTCCTCCAAAAGACCAAGGGGAGGTGGTCGTGATTCCTTTGACTTGTCTTCAAGGGATTCAAAATCAGCAAGTAGAGGCAGGAGAGGTTCTGAACTAGCATCTAGGGGAAACAGAGGGGTTGGAGGACGTGGAGGGATCAAGACAGGTAGTTCTGTTTCCAAGAGAGGACGTTTAATCTTGTCAGATACAGATGATTTTGACGAGGATGAGGTGGTGGAGGACGGGGATGCGGACAAGGGTTTAGACAAGGTAAGAGGTACTTTTCAAGAATTGATTAGTGATGAGAATAGCGAAGACGACGACAGTGAATCAGTTGATGATGAAGAGGACGACGACGAGGCTTCCATGAATGCAAGTTCTTTCTCAAGAATGGAAATTAAAGATAGCCCCAGTGCTTCACCAACGAATTCACAAGGAGGAAATGATTCTTACCTAAGTGAAACAAGGTAGTTATAAATTATATGATGAATTACTTTGCAATCTAAACAGTGGTATCAAATTTTATAAGCTTTCTGAAAATTGAACATGTAATATAGTTTCACCATATTTCTTTTATCAAGTATTAATCTTAACTCCCACACAAACAACTAAATTAGGGGGAAAAATAGTCCATTGTTATAATATTAAAATAGTACTATAGATAATAAATTTTGCTAGGAACTTAAAAGGTTGCTAATTATAATGAAGATGTAGCCATAGTTGGTGTGCAAGAATACTACTGAACATGATAAAATAGTGATTCTACATTGCAGGTGTGGCGGGCTATACACCCCATTAAGTTCAATTATATATATATATATATATTTGATCTAATTTATTGATAGGTAACGGGTTCACAGGTTTTTTTTAAAATCAACTGCAGCATAGTTTTGCTTCCCCTAAAAGTTAATGCGCCCATAATTCATACGAACTCAATACCATGCAAAATTTTGTTGATTTTTAGTATCCTCATAAATTGTTGCCCACGATAATTATGTTATGGCTTAAATACCATTAACTGTAATAGTTAGTTTTAATGTCATACTGTACTTCTTATTGTTATAATTTTATATTACAAAAATTTAAAATTCTTGTCATAATCGGGTTATTAGGTTAATTGAGACTACAATGTAGTAGAGGTTCAGTAATAAAGCAGGCATGTATCATAAATGTTTGTGAAATATGAGTAGCTGTAGATAATTGCTACATTTGTAGATATTGTGATGTCAATGTCGATATGTGATTAAATATTGCTTGTTTCACTTGCTTATATTGGTTTTTAAGTCCATTTTTTCTGGAACACCACTAGGTTTGATCAGTGCTCGGTGTCTTCCTCCTCACTAAAAGCCATAAAAGATGCTGGATATGAGAAGATGACTGTTGTACAGGCGGCAACACTTCCTGTTATTCTGAAAGGTTTTTTTCTTGCAAACACAATTTTATTAGCAGAGTGATCATTTGCAGTCTATTTTGAATTCAGATTCTTCTTTTATAGCATACTTATACTTATATTCCTGGTTTTCTGTTCTGAACAGTTAAAATTATCTTACTTTTTGTAAACAGTTTCTATTGCTTGTCTTTGATTTTTAAAATTAGTAACTAGAACCTACATAGAATAAGCTTTATACATGTAGGTTTATCACAGATAATGAAGCATATTAGCTCCTAATTGTCTATAAGTTAGTTCTAATCAATTTTTTTGCAGGTAAGGATGTACTAGCAAAAGCAAGAACTGGCACTGGAAAAACCGTGGCATTCCTGGTAATAAATATTAATCTTTTAGATTATTCCTAAACTGATCTTTAAAAATATATTTTGTGATTTGATTGTGATTTATAAGGATTTGTTAGTTAGAGGCATATAATTTATAAAATTGGCTGTTTTCATGTGTAGAAGAATTAGTAACGGTTGAGGTTCTTATTGATCTGATCTCTGAAACTTGATTTCAGCTCCCATCCATTGAATTAGTTACAAAATCACCACCTTTTGGCCGTGATCAAAAGAGACCTCCAATTGTTGTGCTAGTAATTTGCCCAACTAGAGAGCTTGCCAGCCAGGCTGCTGCGGAGGCTAACAAATTGTTGAAGTATCATCCTTCCATTGGCGTTCAAGTTGTAATAGGAGGTACAAGGCTTGGTTTAGAGCAGAAACGAATGCAAACAAACCCATGCCAGGTGGGTTTCTTGTCATTTTGAGATGCTATTTTCAAACTACATTTTATTTAATCCTATATATCTTCTGTGTGCCAGGTGGGGTTTTTTGTCATTTTGAGATGCTGTTTTCAAACTAGATTTTATTTAAGCCTATATATCTTCTGTGTGCATTTACAGGAAAAGATCATCTTTATAACTATGATCTATCTGGTTATTTTTGTTGAAGTTAAGTAAGAATACCCTTCATCTAATTAGCAAAAATACTACTTTTTGCAATTTATTTGTAACTCTACTACCTCCCTGAAAATATTTGCAAAAATGCAGTATGCAACCAATTGCAACTGAGATCAATTTTTTTTTTATGTTTATTATAAAATAGTTGCAAATGCATTTCGTTACTTATGGTTGATTTCATTTGCTAAATGTTATATTTTAGTTGCATTGGGTTGCAAAGTCGTATTTTTGAAAATATTTTTCAAAATTTGTATTTTTACAATGAAAATTCAAAATAAATGTACGTTTGAAGATAAATTACTTTTGCATTAAAATATATTAAAAGTTGTGTATTAATTAAAATGGCTAAAAAAATGCCCTTTATCCCACTAATAAAGGTCAGTTTAAGGGAACTCTAAGCTCAAGAATGCAATAGCTTTGCCTTTGTGCAAATAACTTGCTTCGACAACATTCAAATTTTGTTTTTAACTAGCCTGTTTAAACATTTTTTTTATACTTTAGCCTCATTCAACCGTACATTTTGGGTCACATTACACTGGTGTTCATTTGTGATTTAGATTCTTGTTGCTACACCTGGAAGATTGAAAGATCACATTGAGAATACTGCGGGGTTTGCAACTCGGCTGATGGGTGTGAAGGCCCTAGTTCTGGATGAAGCTGATCATCTGTTAGACATGGGATTCCGTAAAGACATTGAGAGAATAATAGCTGCTGTTCCTAAACAGCGACAAACACTTCTGTTCTCTGCAACAGTCCCTCAAGAGGTCTCTTCTATTTTTAGAGGCTAGGTGTTCATAGATGTTTGTGTATAGTTGTAGTACTAAAGATAAATTTTGTCTGAAGGTTCGTCAAATCTGTCATGTTGCATTGAAGAGAGATCACGAATATATTGACACTGTTCAGGGCAGTGAAGAGACTCATGCCCAGGTAGCCTATTTTAGCTGGCACCATTACATATTTCTTATTCGAGAATGTAGCTGCCAATTTCAAACTTCTATAATCATATGGTTCAGGTAACACAGACACATCTAGTTGCTGCTATGGACCAACACTTTCCACTTTTGTATGCTCTACTGAAAGGGCATATTGCGGATGATGTTGATTATAAGGTAATAGTTATAAGCAAAACTTTTGACTGTTATATATGATGAATATAGTTCTCAGAGGTGGCACTATTCTTTCTTTTATTACAATTAAAAGAAAATGCAACCTGTCAGAAAGCCATCATGTAGCTGACTTCATCAAAACAGTACAATGACACAGAAGCAATATTTTTATGAAGTGAAATGACATCAGCAAGTGTTTCAAAATATTGTTAGCCTTCCATGATGCCTAATCTAAGATGTTCTTGAAGGTACTTGTGTTCTGTACAACTGCAATGGTCACCAGGCTTGTTGCTGACCTTCTCGGCGAGTTGAAGTTGAATGTCCGAGAAATCCACTCTAGGAAGCCACAAAGTTACAGAACCAGGGTATCTGATGAATTCCGGAAGTCAAAGGGTCTTATCCTGGTCACATCTGATGTTTCAGCACGCGGAGTGGACTATCCAGATGTTACACTTGTTTTACAGGTATGGGCATCATCCCTTGCTGATATAAATTGCAAGTTGCAAACATAACATGTCCCTTACTTTCAAAATAATCTCTGTTTTGCTATACTTAAATGATGTGAGTTCAATATCCTCGATAAAATGTGTAATTATAGGTCGGCATACCAGCTGATAAAGAGCAGTACATACATAGACTTGGTAGGACTGGACGTAAAGGTAAGGAAGGTTTAGGCATACTGTTGTTGGCTCCATGGGAAGAATACTTTTTATCCACTATTAGGGACCTGCCAATATCAAAAGCTTCATCTCCTGTTGTTGATCCAGACACAAAGAAAAAGGTATGTTTATCATACATTGTTTTTCTCTTCTGTTAGCCCTGTGTATATAAACCAGTAGTAAATATATATTAGTGATTACCAGTAGATATCTGCTGCTTAATAACTTAAAAGCTTAACAGGTAGAAAAGGCGTTGTCTCATGTAGAGATGAAAAACAAAGAGGCAGCATACCAGGCGTGGCTTGGCTATTACAATTCCGTCAAAAGTGTGGGCAAGGACAAGTATAGACTTGTGGAACTTGCAAACGAGTTCAGCCGATGCATGGGGCTTGATAATCCTCCTGCAGTTTCCAAGCTTGTCCTCGGCAAAATGGGTTTACGAAATATCCCGGGTTTGCGCTCTAAATGATCAAAGAGTTCTAAACTACTTCAGCCATGAACATAAAATTAATTCAAAATCATTTTCCGGTCATTTTATTATAGAAATAGTAGATTTGCTTTTTCTTGTGCTTTTTATGAAAGGTATTGTGCGGTTAGCATCCCTTTGTCGGTTAAAGGTTCGCTGCTAATTATCTTTCTCATATTATTATCCTTGTATGTGTGCACTTATATATGTTGCGACTTATACTGCTGTTTATTCTTGTTGCTAGTAATCTTATAAATTAGCATAGTCGTATCTTGTTTCATGACTGGTGTGGGCGCATTGGGATAAATGTGTGTGTTACGGAAATCGGTTCTTGGTTTTTAGTTTTCGAGGAAGATATCATAAAACAATACATACTCCCGTCTCTGTTTTTGTCTCAGGCCTGTTGGATACACGAGATATGTTTAGTTTGACTTGGTTTTAAGTAGTGAGTACACCAATAATATTGTTCTAAAATCAATCTTATCTTAATTTTTTCTCTGGAAATCAGAGCCTGTCTTGTCTATATGGCAAGTTTTATGAGTTATTAACAAGTTTTACCAGTTTCTTCCTGCATTCATTCATAACAAATCTATACTATAGTAATATTATCGTATTCAAATATATTCATTATGGAGCCTAATCAACCAAATCTGGAGAAACTCCATGAAAGGTTAACCATTGAGGAGGAAGAGGAGGATAATAATGGAATAATAGTTGGGGTTGTGGCAGAACAAGAACAGGAGAAGAAGGAGAGTTTTCTTCTTGTGGGGTGATTTTTAACCGAAAAGAATATCAATTTGCAGAATGTGTTGGCCTCGTTGTGGAGACCTAAGGAGGGAATGGAAGTGCATGATATAGGAGGATATAGATATTCTTTCATCTTCTATCATATTTTGGATTTACGTAAAGTTATTGAGGGGGACCATGGTCGTTTGAACAAAATATGCTGATTTATCATCAGGTCCAGAATGAAGAAGATCCGGGGCAAGTAGTGCTAAATGAAATGGATATCCGGGTACAGATTCATGATATTCCCAAAGGATTTATATCTGAAAGTATTCTGACAAGTATGGGTAATTTTGTGGGGAAATATGTGAAGTCTGATCCTGCAAGTTTTGAAGGCACATGGAAACAATATGTCAGGATTCGAGTGAAGTTGAATGTACAAAAACCATTAAAAAGAAGAATGAAGATTAAACGTGAAGGAGGAGCTTGGAGTTGGGTGAATTTTAAGTATGAAAGGCTGGGAAACTTTTGTTTTGTTTATGGGATTATAGGACATATGGAGAGAGATTGTAATGTGCATGCACATCCAGAGAAAGAGGTAGAACGTGCATATGGAACTTGGTTAAGAGCTCAAGGTCGGGGTGGGAAACAAGGAGTAGGAGCACGTTGGTTACGAAATACAGGTGGAGGAGGAAGATTTTCGGAAGTTGGTGACGGCGCAGTAAATCAGGGAACGGAAAGTAATAACTCAAGGGAGGTGGCGAGATTTCAGGAGATTGAAGGGGTGGTTAGAGAGAATAAAGGAGATAACTTTGCAGTGATTGTTAAATCAAGGAATCATGAGAATGTGGATAAGGAAGGAAATAATTTGAATTTAAGCGGAAAATTTGAAAATGTTAATACAGTATTGGATATGAAAAGAAAACGGAGTGAGATGGGCCACACAGAGGTGACTTCTGGGCCAACATTAATGCAAACAGATGGGCCAAGGTATGAAGAAGAAAATAGAATAAATGAAGTTATTGATCCAAAAAACGTGTATGGGGCGGGTCCTGGAGTCCAGGCCCGCCTAGGATTATGAGTTGCTTATCGTGGAACTGTCGTGGAATGGTCAATCCACGAGCAACGATTTCTTAAGGAAATCGTCAAACAGCTTAGGCCAAATCTTATTTTTCTATTAGAAATATTAGTAAAAAGAAATAAAGTGGAAGCCATATGCAAGGCAATGCATTATGCAGGGTGTTTTGTAGTCGAAGCTCAGAATCATGGAGGAGGGTTGACTCTGATTTGGAAGAACGAAGGAGGTGTTGAAATAAAAGGAAGTTGTAATCACTATATAGATTATGAAGTAGTACGTGAGCAAGTAGGAAGATGGAGATACACAGGGTTTTACGGTTGCCCGGAAAGACAAAGAAGACAAGAGTCGTGGGAGTTGTTAAGAAAATTAGCAGGTGATTTTATGCTACCATGGTGTATTCTCGGTGATTTTAATGATATTATGTTTGATCATGAAAATTTTGGGGGAAGGCCGCAACCTCGAAGATTGATGGAGGGGTTTAGGGATGTGGTAAATGAATGTGCTTTAATTGATCTAGGGTTCATTGGAAACGAATTTACTTGGAAAAAATCAAGGGGAACTTCTAGCTGGATGCAAGTACGGTTAGATAGGGGGTTGGCAACTAAGGAGTGGCAATCTATGTTCCCACGAGCAGAGTTAAAAGTATTAGAGGTTTCTATCTTTGACCATCTCCCTCTGTTTTTGGAACTGAATAAAATGGTGTATGTGCCACGAATAAAAAGATTCCGGTTTGAAAATTGTTGGGTTAGAGAAGATCAATGTGCTAAGATTGTGCAGGACAGTTGGAGCGAGGCTAATGATTGGAATATAACAGGAAAAATCATAGTACTAAATTCTTTAAACATCATTCATTTTTAACCAAAACAATTATACAACAAACAATAATTAGCGAAAGCACAATAAATCTAAAAGTTGACTGTACATAATCAAGTTAGCAGTAAAGTCATATGAATATGAATATAATAATTTTTTGTCAAAAAATGAAATTTTGAACAAATCCAAAGAGTTACATTGACAATATACATATAACATTAATTTTAAATTGTATGTATACTAAAATTTTAACGATTATAAATGTAATTTCAAAAATATTAAAATAAATAATTTCAATAATTTTTTCATAGAAATCGAAAGTTAGAAAAACTACTTAAGCATTCAAATTAATTTGAAAGAAGACCATTTCAAATTAATTATATTACAATAAGTATCAAACATATTAATGTTAACAACTATTTTGGAAAAACCTTGGAGTAGCAATTTTTTCAACTCCTGAGGGCTGAGAAGGGTATTTATCTTGATGTGAATTATTTGTAGTGAAAGTTATAAATAAATTCTATGCATTGGGTAACTATACAATATTAAAAAAAAATTAATCAAACAAGACAAAAATAACAGTAACAAATAAAAAACATTCAATTTAGTTCAACTAAAATTTCCTCTTTCATCTAAGAAAAATCAAATGAAAGTTGCTAAGAGATAATTCAAAAAATTTCCTTCATAGTCAATAGATGTATTATTTAACTTTATTTTAATTATACGTAGTTATAAGAGATTGTGAAGAAGAGGGAGAAGGAGAGGGAGGCTTAAAACAGTAAAACCAAAAAGATAAATAACATTCTAGGGTCAAAAGTGACATGTGGCAGAGAAACATAAGTGGATTAATGGCGTCATGAAATACAAAGTTTAAATGTTTAGTATGAGAATGTTTAGTATGAGAAAGAAGAACTCATTTGGTAGCTGAGAAAAGAAGAAGAAACATCGGAAAGTGACTCGAATAATTTAAATGACAGAGAGTGTCTAAGAATCTTCGATAATATATATGCTGATTTCGATGATCCTTCTTATCATTTTTTATGAAAAGAAGAGGAAATCGTGTTTTGTTGTAATCAACTAAACAACCAACAATCTGTTTTGGCGGGACTATTTGTTTTCATTAGAGTAAATTTTGCATTAATATTAATAATGGTGGGTAAAATTTTTAGTGCATCAGAGAGTTTAAACTTTAAGATTGGAGATGTTGTGAAACTAAATGGATTACATCCCTATTGTGAGTTGCCTACTGCTATGTTATAACTCCAATCCATCCACTATTTCTAACTTTTTACAAGTATAATCAACCGAATTCATTTGAGAGAAAAGAAAGAGGATGACGAGATTTAGCGCCTAAATAAATAATCATTACCATTTTGATAAAATGTTAGAACATATTGAATTTTTATCATAATGATTATTATTTGAATTTTGTTCACTTACATGACCTTAATACACACTTTAGTTACTTATCAATAAATTTACAATATATTTATAAAAATAACATATTAATAATAAAGTAAAAGTATGTACGACAATTCAACTATAACATATCCGTGTCTTGCACGGGGTTAGAATTAGTTTGTTTTAAATAGTTGAAATAACTTCACTGTTATATCCAAAAAAATCGCTAAAAATATTATTTGTAATAAGAAAAATGATTACCATCTCCGAGTAGATCTCCTTGCCTTTTGAAAATTGATATTTCCTCTGTCCCATTCAATTCTATCCACTTTTCTTTTTTGGATGTCCCTCTCATTTGTATACATTTCAAAAACAGTAAAGTTTTAATAATAAAAAAATACTATTACACCCACTCACTTTCCTCCACTATCTCAAATTCATAATATAAAAATACTATTACACCCATTATTTTCCTCCACTATCTCAAATCTATTATTAAATATTAATAGGTCACATCACTCTACCCACTTTTTATCTAACTTTACTATTACACTATCATTTTTTTTATTTTTCCTTGTCCTCCGTGCCAATTTGATTTGTATATAAATCAATGGGACGGAGGGAGTACATGTCATAGTTATAGTGATGAGACTTTGTGTACTTTAAATATTGGTACGCATGTGTCTTTTCACTGATTCTTAGAGCAAGTCTCCCGTAGTTTATTACTTATAAATATAATAAAATAATGAATTTTAGTAATTTAGATAATCACTGGAATATATGAATTTCAATAATAATTTTTATATTCGTTACCTATTATTATTATAATAATAAATTTGAATCTAACTATTTTCAAAAAGGAAATAAAAGACAAAAGAGAGAGAGAAAAAAAATGAACAAAAAATGAGGGAAATAATTTTTTATTCAAAAAAAATAAAATAGGTAATGGCTAGCGGTTAAGGTAATGAGATGCATTTTACAAATGGATATCAAATAAAAAAAGAAAGAAAGAAAAAAAAAGAAAAAAAAGGTGAGATATCACCCTGGTCAAAGGTGATACACATTTCATATATGCAGATCATGCCCGAATTTTAATTATTATTTTTTTGAAATTTAAAGAAAAAAAATTTAACACACAATATATTTTTTTTAAAAAATAAAAAATTAGGATATTCAAATGAGAAATGCATATCTCACTAGTAGTTTTGACCAAAATTTTGAATGTACTTGGGTTCGCAAGGGCTGAAATACTTTATTTTTGATCGGGAGATACTATTTCATGAATTTATTTTTAAAAAAATATCATTTAACCAGACCCAAAAACATGTAAAAGATGTTAAATAACAATTTAAAAAGGAAGTAAAAAAATAATTTTAAAACCCGAATCCTAACCCTATCATGAGAATTATTTTGCTTTTTGATTGCCACTCCGAACGGGGATTCACCGAGGGTATCAGGATAAGAAATTCTTTAAAAAAACAAATTTTAGCCTCCTACATTTTCAAAGAAAAATTAATTTAATAAGTTATAATTTATAAAAAAATTTAATTTTATACCATGTCTTAAGTATTATTTTTGTCCCAAATTATTTGTAAACTTTAACTTTTATGCATATTTTAAAGTGTATTGACCGCATATCTAAATAAATATAAATAATATAATTAAACAAAAATAAAATTATTAAGATATAATGAAGTGTTCTAAAAGACAATAAATCTCATTAAACAAACAGACAGGTTCCGTGTTGATTAAACGGAAATCAGGTTAACAGAAATTTTTTATAAAAATCCCGTACATAAACGGAGATCGGATTGGTGCGGGAAATATGCCCATCCCTATACAAGTAACACTAAAAGATGAAGATACGAGACGATGACTAAGGATTTTTTTTCTTTTTGTTAAAATTAAAACATCTATCAGAGTTGGTACAATATGATGTATTTAAAATCCCCTCTAGCATGATCTTTGGAAGGAACTCCTGCCAATAGACAGATCATCATACGGTAAAAGCTTAAATTTTTAATCTGGGGAACTACTACAATTAAGTTTTACAATGTGCAAAGCCTAAGAGGCTAAGACAATATAAGAAACTAAAGAATCTGATCTAGCTAGTCCCTGAAGAGAGCTGTTTTCAGTTAGATGACTAGTAGTCTACACAGAAACGTGCCAAAAAAGGGTCATCTTCACCAAACAAACACTTGAGAAGATCATGCATATATGACCCACATTGTTTGGCATTCTAGCATGGTCATGACAAAATTGAACCAGGCAAGGTCGAGGATAATCTGTAAATCTGATAATAGTGTGAGTATACCTCGTCATAGTTCTTCCCACCATTTCTACACAACTGGGAAGCACTTGGTGCAGATCCTCACTTCAACCAATAGCCCTTTGGTCGCTTAATTGGTAAAGTAATCAAACCCTCCTTTAAACATGATACACAAGCAAGGGAAAAAACATTAATAGCATATAAGAATTATTGTTATAGAAGTGAAGAGCAGCTAAAAAGATTGTTTAGAATGCAGTATTTTATACTAAGTTTGTCAGAAAAGCATTTACCTATAATGATGGGGTGAGGAAGGTTGATCTGGGGAAGAGTAATGTGCAGATCTCCCCTGTAACCTATGTTCATCAAATGCTTCTGTTTCCCTACTTGCCTCACTGGAATATTGTTCCTTCATACCTGAGAAACCCGCCTGGCCTAATGATCCAAACTCTACCTGTTCAGCAGTTGGACTATAGTTTGTATTGTGATCATATGGATACAACATTACAAGAGATTGAGCAGTTGGTCCATTAGATGACAATCCGCTAGGGTTCACAGCTGGTACAGAATACATCCCATATGTAACATTTGGAAGACCGGCTTGGGGGGAGTAAAATGGACCATTTTGCGACTGATATGAAGGAAATGTGTCGTGTCTGTACGAATTCCATGATCTACCAGGCCGGCTCTCACTGGCGGCAGCTGGTCTGTAACTCCTTGGGTTTGATCTCTCAGTTTGGTTGCGATTATGGTTGCGTCCTGTGGCTCGTGTTTTTGAAACATTCCAGTTTCCTTCTTTGTCACCATTGTTTTCACTTCTGTCATAGCTGTAGTTTCCCCTTCTAGTGCCTGAAGAATGTCGATCCCTACCAGAAACCTTCTGAACACATTTGAGAGTAAATCAAATGTTAAGTGCTTTAGAAAGTATTCAGAGTGGCATCATATGAGAGTATGAAACAGATATTAACAAACATATCCCCTTCGTTCCAACATAATAATACTTTTAGCACAAAACTCGTGTTTTCTTATATCGATATTCATGCTCATCATTTACTTGAGCAATCAGACCATATATAAAAAAGATAATTTACAAAGGAGTATGGTGAAACAGAACTAATGAGCCATATTTAGCTAAGATAACTATGCTTATTCCTAATTTGAGCCTCACAATGTTAAAGCATAAGAGATCCACAAGCATGCTAAAAACAAAAAAGAAATGGAGGGTAAACCAAAATACAGCTAACAGTGAAAAGGCTTTAGCTAGCTTGCAAAGTTCACAGCTCTTTTTCTTATTTGTTCAAAAGTTTATGCACTTGCGATTTCCATTTATATCTTAAGAAACTTTTTTCTTGCAGGATAATATTTTGGTCAATCAGTAGGTAAGAAATTCAACTAATAGTTTATGTCAATCATCTGGACTGGTTCTAACTGCAAAAGTGAAGTCATTCTCAGCATCTAGATTCTAATGGCATGCCTTCTATAGTTGTCAAACATACGATGGAACAAAATGTCAAAGTATAGGCCTCTACCAATTTCATTTTCATCTAATTTATAAGAATATATAATGACAGATGAACCATCAATACGATGGATAACATAAATCAAATAGGCAAGGAAATCACCATATAGAGCTGTTTACATGTTTGCTTATATTTTAAAAAGGTTCTGCTGGCTGTAGCTGTGACTAAATTCAAACACCTAGAAACAGAAAATTGCAAGATTAGAAAATTCCGCTGAGGTGGGAAAATTCTTTCAATCTATGTTGGCCAAAAAAGCCACCATTGGCCAAGTGCACATATACAGTCGGAAACTAGGCATTAGCTACAATCTCACTAACAAATCTAAAGCAGGATGCAGGAATATATACTAATGAGAAAATAAATAGGTTATAAAAAAAGTATCTTACAGGATTTGGCAGATAAGTTCCAGTACCACTCCGATATCTTGGTATATCTTCACCATACCGCTGATATACACAGGGCGGTCTACCAGATACAGGCTGAATAGGAGAAACCGGAACAAGACGAGGGCCATAATTCATGAGCTGAGTGAAACCGTTCATATTGCCTGAAAGGGGTCTTCCTGGACCATCCCATGGAACACGTCCCTGTAGATACATAGGTGGCACCATGACAGGTGAAGGATAGGTTAGAGGACTTGGGGACCGTGGATTTTGGCAAAATCGTCCAAATTGCAAATTTTGCCAATGGCTAGCAAAGTCGCCATTGAGAATGTCAGACTTCTGTTCAAGAGATGTGTCAATATTGGCAATGTTACGTAGCGAATCTACATTAGTTAGATTCCCAGATTGGTCATGTCCTTCTGATATATCAAATTTCTGAGCAGGATCACTATTCTCAATCCCTTCATCCACACCATAATGACTCGTTGATGCGGCCGAAGCTCCAGCATCAGGTGGAACATTATACACAGGAAGCATAGTAAGAAATGGAACTGGAGGCCCAGTTGGATAAAATGCAAAGGGAATAGCCCCAGAGTTATCCACCATTCTTTGCCGAGAGCCAAAGATCATGGGAGGCATGGGGATCATTGCCTCTGAACCACTTGTTTGAGCTGCTTCATAGTCAGGCATGTGATGCCTCACCACATGTAAAGGAACTGATTGCATTTCCGAACTTCTTTCGGCAATCTCGTTGCTTGTGATTGTCTGGCGATTCCAATCCTGGTTGTTTTCCTCAGGCTGATCAGACACATGTTCAGATGTGATTTTACCTTTTCCATGCATAGTAGATGACTCGGAAACTATTTTCTTTCCCCTCTTTTCCCTTGTTGACTTCATGATCTTGGTAGATCGTTCCTCCCAGGAACTCTCTGATGACGTTTTACTTCTAAGGGAACTACTGTGAGCAGCAGAAGAAAATCTTGAACTTGTTGTTCTCTCATCAGAATATGCCTCGTTTTCTCTATTTTGTTCAGATTGAAAACTATCTATAAGATCAACCTGCACTGATCCATGCTTTTCCTTGCTATATTTATGTTGACCTCCCATTGAACTTCCGGGACCTCTTGACCAAGATGAAGGAAGAAAATTAGCACTGGATGAGGTTGACTGTGGTTTTTCATCTGTACGAAGCATTTCAACATTTCCTATATCAGAGTCAAAACCTCCAGTGGACCCCATTTCCCGCTCCTGCCAGTAATCATGATCAGCCTCTCCTAACTTCATTTCTGTAGGACTAATATTCTCATTACCTGGATCATTAGGATCTTCTATGTTCGTGGGCAATCTTATGCCCGAGAGGTAATGGCTTAATTGTGGAGGAACAAAACCATGAGGAAACTGCATATTTGAAAATGAATGATCGATCAAGGGAAAATTGGCAGGAACCATTCCAGCAAAATTTCTCTGACCATACCCCATTGAAGCCAAAACAGACGGCGGGATTGGAAAAGGTAGGTGACCTGCAGCTAAATTCAGAGGCACATCAACCTGGCCATTGAAACCATTAATGGTAGAAGACGCCATCATGTTCACAATATCTTGTTCTTCTTGATGCATATCATGCATACCGATTGCAGAAGAAGGATCTTCAGTCATGTCTCTCGAGACTGATTCGGGCTGATGACTATTTAAACAAGCATCAGGATCTGGAGTTTGGCGAGGTGTAGCATGCCTAACAGATGAGGGGTCGTCATTTACAGATTGGCCACTATGGCTTGGTACAAGATCAGGTTCAGGGTTTTTCCTGTTTCGCTGATAACTATTTAAACAAGTACTAGAGTCAGTAGCAGTCCCCTGGGTCTTAGGATTATCTGGAACTCTTGCCTGCCTACCTTGAAAATATACATCACCATAAGTGTCAGTAAGTTCAGGACTTGAGCGTGTTCTTGCAAAAAGAAACCTTCCCTGAATATCACTTAACACATGCTGAGATTGCAAATTTCTTTGACCTTTATCAGTACTCGTGGCCTGGTTCAAACTAATTTGTCTAATGATCTGATTTGAGATTTTTTTGCTATTTAAGTTTCCTTGACGCTTTTGGCTTTCACCATGAGAAGTTTCAGACACATCACTGGCCCCAGACATGCTATCTGAGGAAATATTACCACGTTGAGAGGAAACGCCATGGAAACTAGTTTTATCAACCTTAGAATCCAGAACAGAGAAACTACTTTTCACTTTGTTGCTACTTGATCTGTCCTTAAAATTGACAGAACCAGGCACATTACCTAGGGCTGACGACCTTATATTCAAAGTATTAACCTCTGGTGCATCAGGCCGAATACCACTGCCATGTCTCTCCCATGTATTCATAAAAAATTGGTTGAGTCCCAAAAGTATGCTTTCACTGGGGCAGTCAAGTAATCTTGCCAGTTTTTTAGCACCAAGTGCAAATGCACTGCGTATCCTGTAGAAGTTACCTGGTAATACAATCAGAAGTTCACAAGTAGTGAGACATAACCATATATGACCAAGTACACGTACTGAAATCACCACAATAGAGGCTGAACAACATGCAAGATGCAACAGATATAATTTCACACCAAGAAAAACAAATACGTAGAAACAACATCGACATTTGGTCAGTAAACTTGGTTAGACATACATAGTAAATAAGAGAGATGATATGGATTGATCACCTTTACTAACACTACGCCCAAGGTTGTTGTTTACACGTAACGGATCGATTACATTAAAATATTTAGAAACAAATGGTTGTCCCTGGTTTTCCTGACCACCAGGGAAAACAGCATAGACAGAGCTACAAGCATCAAGAAACAATTTGCTCAAAAGCAACTCTCCGCCATCTTTTCTAGGAGTCTCAGCTGCAAAAAGTTATGTGATAAGCACTATTCAAATTTAGAAGTTTCCTAAAGGATTAATCGCTTGAATAGTTGAAAGATTGAACAGTTACCAGTGACATCTGGAAGAGAACTAATGGATACAGGACCCCATAAGCTAACACAAAAATTATCCCAGTCAAAGTTGCTAAAGAACTCCAGAAATCGATAAAGCACCTATAACAAAGAGATAACCTTTATACGGAAGTTCAAAGAAACAAGGAGAGAGAAAAGAAATAGATAAAACACAAGCAAATATATGAATAACACCTCGAGTGGTCCAGCAAAGGAATTGTTAAAAACATGAAATATATAGAGAACCAAGGTTTCCAAGGCATATGTTGATATAAGCCCATGATGAGCACCAAGTATCCGGCTCTCATAGTAACACCATGCTTTAATTAGTATAATGCTGCGCTTGAATAAATGATTCTGATTTATCAGATGATCAACCTACAGAAAATATATTTCTGTTACAGCAAATATAATATGATCACACTACGTATATTTAAGCTTGAAAATTCTTTAAAAGGTTCCGAACAAACTACTAACCTCCTCGAGGAAGCAAAGAGTGCATAACCCACCAACCTGATTAAAGGATATATCTACTACAATGTTCTCAACAAGACACTTAATTATCTTGACCTACAATCAGAAGAATTATAGTAAATGCCATGTAAGAGTGGAATAGACCAGGATAAAAAGCGAAAGACATGTGCAACAGTTGATTGTGTTCAAACTTCAAACAAACATCTGCCGAAAGAACCTATACTAAAATCTCATGCATAACATCTAAGATGATAGTACTAGACCATTGGCAACATATTTAAATCTAATAGTTGTAACTCTAAAAATATTAGTAAAAGTTTAAGGTTCAAATCTAATCAACACATTTGAATTTAATATTTATATTTAAAGTTCAAATATCATCAACAGCATATTAAAATCTAATATTTATATTATTGTCTCAAAAATTACTAACAAGGACTAAAGGTTGTAATCATATTAACAACATAATAAAACTTAATATTCATATTATTAGTTCTAAAAATACTAATAAAGGTTACAAAACTACGATATATATATATATATATAAATTGAAGCATAAATACTTACATTAAGTCGATGACTTATTAAAGACCCTAATGCACGTATAAACCAGCCCTATGTATAATACGCGTAATGGAGATCTTATCCATAGTACTACACTACTACCAAAGATCGAGGGTTGGATACTCAGTAGCAACATACTTAAATCTAATATTTATAACTCCGAAGATACTCATATAGATTTAAGGTTTGAAACTTATCAACTATTATTGAGTTTGAATCGTATTAATAAATATTAAAATTTAATATTTATATTATGAGCTCAAAGAATACTAAAGCCACTTTACTTCGACTCATCATCATCATCAGCTAGGATCTATCTTATTCTATCTTATTATCTGAGTCCACAAATCCATTATAAGTGAAATTAGTTTAGCATTATAATCTATATTATATTACATTATATATATAATAAATCTAAAAAGGATATTACATAAAGTATAGGGTTCAATACTGATTAACAACAGATTTAAATTTAATATTTTTAGCTCAGAGATACTACAAAGGTTCAAGGTTCGAATCTTATCAAAAATATATTAAAATTTAATATTTTTTTATTAGCCCAAAGAACACTAGCAAATATTTGGGATTTAAATTGTATTAACAAATATTAAAATTCAATATTTACATTATTAGCTCTAAAAATACTAAGAAGAGTAAAAGATTCTAAACTAAACAATTACATAATTAAAATAATATTTATGTTTTGATAAAAAGTAATATGTTTGATACTTGACAACTACTTGTAATAAGAGAGGTAATAAAATCAATATACTGGTAATTAAATATAAAAATATATATTTTTAACAACAAAAAATTTATACATATTTATTTATATTAATATTAAGTTAATTAAAAAATATAAAAGAACCTGTGCTTTACACAAGATATAAATTAGTAGGAATAAGGATGATAAGGAACATACTTCAGCCTGGATGTACTGAACTTCCTTCACTCGAAATTCAGCATTATCATCCTTCTCCTCACTCTCAAGCATATCGCGAACCTGAGTAGCCCATGTTTCTTTCAAATTTTGATTGTTAGTGAAGGTAGTCAGGTCAATGTCTCCATCAGGTAAGTAGGTCTTGAGGGGCACCGATCCAAAAGTGAATACCTATAAGAAATGTAATCCGCAAGTATTTTTATCAAGTTTAGTATGAAAAAATGATTCATAATTAATATATAACACCGAAACAGACAGTATAGTGTAGATTCACGGCTAACAGTGTTCTATCAGATTGACGAATAATAACTTCAGCAACACTGCAACTGAAAAGTTTATGGCCCTGTTTGGAAGTTAGAGGTTCGAGGCAAAATTAGAGGTTTGAGGCAAAATAGATGTTTGACCATATAAATCCTCTGAGTGTTTGGTAGTTAGCGGATTCAAATAGCTTATTGAGGTGAAAAAACTAATTTTGAAAAAGCTACTTTTAGGAGCTTTTTGCATTAGAGGTTTGTAATGTGTCACAAACAGCTAATTTAAACAGCTAATTCAATCCGCTAGTCAAAATATCTATTTAATCCGCTAGATAAAACAATTAATTTAATCCGCTAACCGCTAATTGCCAAACAAGGCCTATGACCAATGTGTAGGATGGTATTGGTAACACAGTCATGCATATTTTACTTTCTGGTCAATAATTATCCTCAGACATATCTTTACATAGTAGTCATTCTCAATCATATCTTTACCTATTCTTAAGTTCTTAACCAAAATGTTCATTTCTATTGTGCCATTACTATATCACTGCTCTAATTGCTTGAAGTATTAAAAATGGTATCATACTTGGCCCGAATTTACAAATTAAAGAACGTAAGTGATATGTATTTCATTGACTAAAATTTGCAGCAAGGTAACTAAACTTGAGCTTCCAGAACCTGTTTAATCGTATATACCATCATTAGCAAAAGATTTTCCAGAAGAAGAGATAGCAAGCACGGCCATTTCACCAAAGACATCAGACAAAATTCTAACAGATCAACAATTAAAATGATGTAGAAAGTACAGCAATGTTTAGTAGAAAGTCGCTAATTGCTATATCATTTCCATGAGTAAAAACCTGAATACAAATATATTGAGGAAGCATCGTAAACATATATAGCACACCAGGAGTAGCAACAACATTAAATTTTGCAAATATGTAGTAATTGTAAAAAGAGGGAGAAAACCACCTGGCATGGAAAACACTTCATTATGAGTCGTTGAACATAATCTGCAACAGCATTTCTCCGTTCTTCAGAAGGTTGGTTAGGCTGAATACGAGAAATAAGTTCTGCAGTTCTCTCCTCAGCCTTAAACCATCTATCAGATTCAAGTACATGGATCAACGGACCTGCATTGGGCAACAGCCCATTTGGAAATATGCCACTTGGCTGCACCAAATCCTCATTTTCGCCCATACAAGGCTATAAAAAAATGCCAAATTACACTATTTCGAACAATATATTATATCAACCAAGCAACACAAAACAGAATTTCAGATTTCAACTATTCACTGAACTCCTCAAAAGTTCCCCCAGAGATATATATAAACTCAACAAGTCGGAGTGATTTTTATGTTGAGAACCCAGAACCAACAATTAACCATCTAAAATCATATATAGGGACACGGTTGGTTTAAGATAATATATTTGCAAATGATTTGGCTACAATTCAAAATACTCAAGAAAACCCTAAGGAAAAAGAAACAGTAAAGGTGCAGTCTTTATCTTAAAGAATGCATAGAACACAGAAAATTGCTCCAACAACACCCCCAAAACAAAAAAGCCCTATCAAAGATAACAACTATTGATCATTACCCAACATGTAATATAACAGAATCCAAGAAAAGGGCCGGATATAAAACTATGTTAAAAACCGATTCAGATATTAATAAGAACCCAGAAAAAATAGTGCAATGTCAACAAATAAAGATTGCAACTTTCTATCAAGAAAGTGTATAGAAACACAAAGACAGTAGGATCCTAAAGCATATGTTGAGAGATTGAAGAAAAGAATTAGAAGATTGTCACAGAAAAGAGAGAGAAAAAAAAGGGATAAAAGTTGTGAAATGTTTTTATTTTTTATTTTTGGTTTGTGGTTTTGATGAAAATCAAGTTATACGACGGCGATTGTATGAAATATTGGAGAATGACAACGGATTGAATTGAAATTGGGATTGGAATCTGGAAATTGAAAAGAAAAAGAAAACATTGGGATTAGAATTAGAATTAGAATTAGATTTTCTTTTTTCTTTAAAATAAAATAAAATGTGTATTTCTCAGTTTTTTTGGGTATAGAATAAAATATATACTCTATTGGAAATGTAATTGATTAAAGTTTGACGAATCCAAGAATGGGTTTTCTTCAAAATTCTGTCAAAAAATGTCCCAAACAAACCCTAGATGTTATGACTGGGCCTATGTCTTCATATCTTGACATGCTACAGCAGGCCCTTTGCTCCCACTTGTTTGCTCATGAAATAAGACTTGTTTGCTCATGAAATAAGACGTCCCAATAAATTGTACTCCCAGTATTATGCTACATAACATAGTGGGTGTTTGGTTGGACTTTTAATGGGTTTATAAATCAAACAAGCTCGTATTGTTTATTTTGTACCGTTTGGTAACCGTAGACAAACGAACTTATCTGGAGCTTATCTTGGATAAGAGATAAGTAACGACCCCCTTACTTTTTTTACATATCTCTTCTAATCCATTTCTGTAGCTTTCTCTTTTCTTCTCATCACCGAACCCTAGCAATAGCAGTCATCGACGACTTCTCATCAAACCCAGCAGCAGCGGCGACTCGGTACTATCAAAATTTTCGTATGAATAAGGTTACATTTATCTCTTTTTGTCAAAATTTAGTTGGCCGATATGGATTGGTTCCCACCCGTAAAATGTCTGAATACGAGGAGGTCGGTATGTTCCTAATGATGGTTGCTCATGGGTCGGGAAATCGCTTAATACAAGAAATGTGGAATCATTCTGGTGAAACAATTAGTCGACATTTTCATTCTATTTTAGAAGCAGTGTGTAGATTGGCAACGGATATCATAACTCCGGGTTCAAATTATAATAGTGGAGATGGATACCATAAACCTCAACACAGTCAGTATTATCCACATTTTAAAGTAAGTTTATACATACAATAATAATAATTTATTATTTTTCGTGCTAATTTTATTTTAATAGGTGTTCCTTAGAATATGTTAATATTTATTTCAGGATGCTATTGGAGCTATTGATGGAACACATATTGAAGTTCGAGTACCTGAAACAGAACGAACACCTTATTTTGATCGAAAAGCATACGCAACTCAAAATATTCTTGGAATGTGTGATTTTAACATGTGTTTTACTTTTGCATGGGCAGGATGGGAAGGCGGAGCACACGATAGTCGCATTTTAACCAAGGCTAGAAATAGAACTGATCTTAATTTTTCACATCCAACTGGAAATAAATATTATCTTTTAGATGCAGGTTATATACACAAAAGAGGATATATGGCTCCGTACAAAGGTTCAAGAATAAAATACCATATTCAAAATTTTCATCGGGCTAACGGTACTACACGTGCACCTCGAAATGCTAAAGAAAAATTTAACCATCTACATGCATCATGTAGAATGGTTATTGAACGGACATTTGGAGTGTGGAAAGCTAGATTTACTATTTTAGCAAATATGCCGATGTATCCAATAGATACACAAACTGATATTGTTTTGGCTACAATAACGATTCATAATTTTATTAGAAAATCAAACACTGATGATAGTGCATTTCGAACTGCTGAAAGTGAAACTTACATTCCTGAGAGTTCTACTTCGAGAACTAATAATATGAATGAAACTACCGAATGTGAGGCTAGCGTTGATAATATGTGGATAGCAAAACGTGATAATATTGCTTCTAACATTCCATAAATTTGTATTGTTTTTACTTATTAATTGTATTATTTACTTCTGCTAATTTATCATTTGTTGATATTTATATTTTTAAATTTTGTATTTAATTAAATAATTTAATTAAAAAACCTCATAAATAAATAATTTAATTAAAAACAATTATTAAAACATTCTATAATAACAAAATCAAAAAAATCAAATTTCTCACCAACTTATAAGTTAAATTTACGAAACACTTCATCAACTTATAAGGAAAATTATCCAAACACCTAAATAACTTATAAGTAATAATTACTTATCACTTATATCACACTTATTTACTTTAAGTCATAAGTAATTTTTTTTAAGTTAAGCCAAACGGACCCTATAATTATCCTCTTTCCTCATCCTTTGAGATTGTTTTCAGGTGGTTAGGGTCCTCGTAGGGAATTGGAACGAGAATTAGGGCTAAACGGGTATTGATTCAAATATTATTTCCTATGTATTTGATGTATCACTCATATTTCATACTCACCTCTCACTTGGATATCAAAAATTTATACTTTTTTTTATTTTTTTCAACCAAACACTAATTATGAGATTAGAATGACAAAAACTCATACTTAATAATTAAATATCATGAATCAAATGACTCGTTCAAGTAATCCTACTCTCATTTTTTTATTCTATTTGATCATCACTTCTGATAAGAAGAACGGAAATTTTCATGAAGAATTGAGAAATTCTTCTTTTTTGTTAAAAAACTATGGTATCAATTTGAAAATTTATAATAGAAAATGTCTGCTTTTATTTTAATTTATTTTTTTCATTTTCTGATGGTAATCCTTACTCATCATATATATTTATCAATCTATATCTATTTTTCCATATTTTTTTGTTATTATAATAATAATATTTAAGTTCTTTTATAATTAATGTGGTTAACTCAACTTTTTAATTTTTTTATCATATTAATACAATATTTTGTCAATATTATATTAATATTAAATTGTATCTATGATATAGCTTAAACTTTTTGTATATATTTTATGAATTCTATTAAAATAAAAATATTATATCTATATTATAGTTTAAAAATTATATACTTATACTAAATATTTCTTAATTTATTTCATGTATTCTACGTCTAGAATATCTATTTTCACATAATGTAATAATCACTATTTATTTTGATTTTAAAATTAATTTAAATAGCCTATAGTTATATGTGCATATTGAAAATATAATTGATATTTATAATCTATATTATATTATTATAACCGAAAGATTAAAAGTTTTGGTTGGTCGGTGGGTTGTGGGCCACGAGCCTAAAAACTATACATATATTAGATATAATTTTACTTATTATAATATGGATCCTAACTATATACATATTTATATTAAATAAATTTTTACTTTTTAGACTCAATTATATATTTATAACATAAGTCTAAATTATATAATTTTACTTATTATAATATGGAATCTAACTATATATACATCTATATTAACTAAAATTTTATTTTTAACACGGATCCATATTATAACATATTTATATTAAATAAAATAAATTTATATAGAAAAAGAGAACATATAATATTAACATAAATTTTTAATATTATAAAATTATATATTAAATATAAATAAAAAATCAATTTATTTAAATATTAGCTATCATGTGTTTCACACAAGTTATAAGCTTGTATATTATTATAAGTAAATATAGGTATTTTGGTTGATTATTAATATATTTCAAAATATATATATATATATATATATATATATATAACTTTTTTTGAAATATATATAACTTATTTATAGTTAGATATAATACTAAATATTCTATATATTAGTATCTAATATATTACCAAAAAATAAAATAGATTCTTGACCCCTTCACGCTCATCTCAATCGAGATACTGCATTTTTTTTATGATCGATTCTATTTATGAATAAAAAAATATTATTCAAAAATTGAATTTCATCATATCTCCAATTTTGTTTGTGTCTTTCGACCTGATGTTAAGTATGCTGAATCTTCTCCCGGTACATGAATCACTATATAAGGGTCATAAAAATTATATTTGATGTCACCTGAACTTTTTGTTTGTCATGTGTATATTTTATTTGAATGAAATGAAAGATATTATCAAGAATTATTAAAAAAAACTCTTAATCAATCTGTAATAATAAATTTTGGAGAAATGGACCCTTTATCACAATTTTAAATAAAAATATTCTAAATGGCACAAATGAAAAAAATCCTCAAATAACACTCATAAATGTTAATTCGTATAACGTTTTTTGCTTTTGAGTTTATCATTTGTGGACTTTGAGCTTTTTGTGAGTTTATCAGGTCACGTTTATACATAAATAAGCAAAGCAACAAAAATATGGGTGTGTTACTGTCTTGGAAAAGAGTGGGGGCAGAGATCCCAAAATTGTTTCAAATTTTTTTTCAAATAATTTGGCAAGATACATGCTTAATTTTGATTCGTGAACGCATATATATACACGCGGGGTACCATATTATTATTATTATTATGAAAGTTATCATTTATCTATGTAATAACTCAACATTTGAAAAAAAAATGGGAATTTTTTTGGTATCTTTGATATTTCTCCTTGAAAAATGCAAAATAAGATCACGTTTTCACCTCACAACACAACTTTATGATGCATTTTAACTTTTTTTTGCAAAAAAAAAAAGAAAAAATAAAAATTACATTTGAAGTTATGAAAGGTATAACTTTTTTGAGAAAAAGGAAATTAAGATACATCTTAGATAATTTTCTAAAATTTTAATACAAAATAATAATAGACTAATAAAATTTTTAACGAATTCTGATTTTAGAAAACTATCATTTGCATATAAAATCCTATGTATCTTAGGTAATTTACCTAAGATATATTTTAGGCTCTCTATCCTCAACTTTTTTAATGCTAATGGAGTTAGGTTGGACATTATTTTTAATAGAATAATATTAAATAGAGTACCTGAGAGAATCTTATGATTTTAATGTAAAATTTAATAAATAATTTTAAAATTAACCATATTCATGCTTCATAAAATAAATTTTTTATTATAATGTAAAATATTCGCAAAAAAGTTAATATTTAAAAGATAAACAAAAATTTGATTTTACGATGGAATCATTCTAAGTAATCTGATTCTATTATAAAATTATTTAAATTATTTTTCATTTTTATGATTGATTTTCAAAATTCTTCAAAGGAAAAAATTATATAAACTTATTTTTAATTTATTTATATTTGTATTTAATGAATAATAAAATAAATATATGTTTTTTAGGTGTATATACAGACTACAGTCATTCTGTTAACTCTGTAATATAAGAAGTTTTCCACAATGGACGTGTCTACAGTCATTCGGTTAACTCTGTAATATAAGAAGTTTTCCACAATGGACGTGTCTATATTCTTTCCGCACTTGAAAAAGGATAAATTGAAGTTGTTAATAAAGTTTTAAGTCAAGACTCTTGCAAACCACACATGTGCACATGCATAGGCATATCTGATCTCTTTTTCTTTCCACCGTTTATTAGGTAGTCCGTATTAAGTTAAGTTAGAGAAGCCAAGAAGGCAAACCCCAAGAAATCATTATACAAGTGAAGTGTCTGTCAGACATACTACTCAGTCCCATCCATTTGTTTATGTTTTGGGGAGAAGGTCTGACACGTATTTTAAAGTGCAAGTAAACATTCAATTTTTATTCAAAAATAAAAAATTATAAAAAAAAGTTACGTAACTATATTTATATGCACCTTGACACCCTCACTCCGAAACGTAAACAAATAGATGAGACGGAAGAGTGTAAATTTGAAAAGCAAGATGGGGGTAGTTAGCAGACACCACAACCTACGGAACTATATTGATATGCACCTTGACACCCTCACTCCGAAACGTAAACAAATAGATGAGACGGAAGCGTGTAAATTTGAAAAGCAAGATGGAGGTAGTTAGTGTTAGGGAGTATACTGAACTATTCGTTTGAAGTATATGACATTGTCTTTTTTTATTGAGAATCTTGAATGCGTATTTTAACACTGTTTATATATTATATATTGTGGATAATCTAGTATCAAATGGGATAACAGAAGATTAGATTGTCAGTGTCTATATATAATATAATAAATGTTCACAGTTTAAGTGGAGTTAAACAAACCACTGGAATGACTGAAGTATTATTTGGAAATAATCTATCTTGATTATTGAATAATACTTGTATGCTTTGTGTATATTGAACGGGATTAAAATATTAGAATTGTTCTTCTATTCTGATAATAAAGAAGAACTAAGATTCTATAATATTATTATTGCTTAGGTTCTTAATCCGGATACAGTGATTGACACTTGTATGCAATGCACATGTTTTGATTCATATGTGATGTGATTTTTTGTTAATCACAATATTATGTTTTGGACAATGACATTGCATACAGAGTGGGATATTGACTATAAAAGGAAACCGTGTCCGAAAATATTCGGGTGATGATGTCCTCTTGAAAGCTCATAAAGATAATTATGCTTTAGTCCTGCAGGCAGATTTGTTCTTGCATAATTATAAGGTTGAGTGGATGATCAAGGATAAAAGATATTGATTAAATTAATTATCAGAAATTAATTTAATTAATGGACATTCGATATCTTAAACATGGGGAATTTAATAAGCAAATAATATTGGAGCCGAATTAAATAATTAAATTACGGCATTAGGAGAGGTAGTGCAAATATTAATTTTTTAGTGGATTGAATTAATATTTAATGACATTGGGCTTGACCCAGAATGTCATTGGAAGGCCCGACCTAATTATCCAGGATCCCTACTGTAGCCTATATATTCATCTTATTCTCTTCTAGCTAAGAGTTGGAAAAATACTAGGGTTTTTGTGAGCAGCCGTTCAAGGAGGCAACCAAGAACTAGGGTTCCAAGATCTCAAAGTTAGAAGGGAGGCAACCTTGGGAGGATCGAAGGCCACACTTCGCTCAAGGTGAATACGGGAATACAGTAGAAGACGTGGATTTGAATCGCTTGCGCCGTAGCGATTAAGGTTAATTTTCTATTCAAACTCGTTCGTTTTCATATCATAAAACGCAGCATCATGATTCGATTGTCCCAACAATTGGCATCAAGAGCCAGGTTCTAGGGTTCTGCGTTATATGATATGATGTCCATGTCGTAATTATGTATGTATATAGTGGTGGGTTTGTATTGTTTTTTGATGCAGGTTGTTATCCACTATTATGGCCATGGTTGTAATTATGTTTTTGGATCCCACGTGGTTTATCGTGGTTGTAAATTAAATCATGAGGGTTGATCATGATTAGTTTTAAATTTTGATTTTTATTTTGATTGTAATCTTGTAATTCGAATTGTATTCAATTTAGATTATGATCTGATGTAATAGAATAGATTTTTCTGTTGTATTTGTCGTATGTAATTGTTTGATCAACGAAGATGCGAGAAACAGAGTTCTTCCGCTGCTATATGCTGTTTTCGTGGCTGCTTCGCTGTTCTGGCTACAGATTTTGCATACGATATCCGATTGGGGCGAATAATATCTTTTCGGAAACGGCAGAGCGATACCTACAGGCTGAGATGGGAACCATCTCCAGATTTTTCAAGCCATTCTGAGCTCGTTTAGGCAGTCAAACAGGCGGCTGAAGATTTTCGAAAATTTATCGATGGATGATTTTGAAGATTATTCTTCGGGGCCATAATAGTGGATGTATTTTATTATGTTTTACATAATGTTTGCTGATCTTGATTATTACTTCTATGTGTTCCATGTTTGTTTGTTATGCCATGTGATACTAACCCTTCGCATGCTAGAACGACATGGACATAGGGCTGTTTTATTATGCTTTAATCATGATGAGTATGCTGCTATGTTATGTGTTATATGTATTGTTATTATGATACATGTGGACTGGGAAAAAATAACATAGGACGATGCATCTAGATAAAATCCTCATAGTAAAATACTAAGTGGGAGAGGGAATTAATTTGGTATTAAATCACATGGTCTCCATTATTGTTTGTATGTAATTTAACACTAAGTCGAATATAAATTATGTATACGTCACCCATCGTGGCATGTAATTTATGGTGTCTAGAGTGTTATGGAAATTACTAGAACAAACTTCTAAAATTAATTATGAATATTGGAAGGTACATATGTCACCCAACGTGGCGTACTAAGTTTCATAGAATTCAAATAATAAAAGGATACCCTATTTTTTGATAGCTTTCACGCTCAACTATGAAGAGAATCTAAAATAACACATCTTTGAGTATTCTTGCGTTGGTGTTTAGGAAAGCGTGCAGCTTACCTGGCCATTTAGATTGGTGTCTAGAAAAGTGGTTAGCCCCTTGGCAATGCTTCCACCGGCCTGGCCAGTCAGTCTGAATACTCTTTAGATTTGTAATTTTAGTAGTATCTTATTGTTGGGAGCAAGAATTTATCATAGTCAAAAGGCGCATCTGGTATTATTATTATTAATTTAAGATTTAATAATGGTATACACTTAGCTATGAAAAATAATATAGATCACCCTAACGTGACTAATTATTTAGTAGTAGGACCGAAGTAACATTTAAATAAATTTAGGTGGTATATAAGTCACCCAACGTGGCATACCGGAAACCTATGGTGTTTAAGTGTTGGTGTTTTAATTTTAAATAATTGTTAGAGGAACCAATTTTTTTAAACACCCTCTAATTATGTGTTATATGTATGATTCTCAGGATATAATGGGCTTTAATCCACTTTTTACCATACTTAAGGATAACAAACTTACTGGACCTAACTATATTGAATGGAAACGTAATTTGAACATTGTGTTGACTGCTGAGGAGTACAAATTTTGCATTAATGAACCCAAGCCAGAGGAGCCTGCTGAGAATGCTTCTGAAGTTGAGAAGGAGTATTATAAGAAGTGGATTAAGGCTGATGAGATGTCGCGATGTTACATTCTGGCAGCAATGTCAGGTGTTTTGCAGCATCAGCATCAGGCTATGGCCACTGCTTCAGATATGCTCTTTAATCTCAAAGAACTTTTTGGAGATCAGAATAGGGCTGCAAGGCAAGTAGCAATGAAAGCTTTAATGAACACTCAGATGGCTGAAGGGACACCTGTAAGGGATCATGTTCTCAGGATGATGTCACATCTGAATGAGATGGAGATCCTTGGTGCTGAGGTTGATGGGGAAACCCAGATCGATATCATCCTTATGAGTTTACCCAAAAGTTTTGAGCAGTTCCGCTTGAATTACACCATGAACAAAAGAATGTATAGTCTTGCGGAACTTCTGATAGAACTTCGGGCAGCTGAAGGACTTTTTCAGCAGAGTGTTCAAGTCAATGTGGCTGAGAAACCTTCTTCTTCTAAGCCGAAAGCCAAGAAGAAGAAAAAGGCTCAGACACAGAAAGTTGTGAAAGCTGTGGGAGTTCAAGGTGGTGCTGTGAAAAAGCCCAAGGGCAAGTGCTTCAGGTGCAAGCAGTCGGGTCACTGGAAACAGGATTGTCCTCTTCCTAAGAAGGAAAACAATACTGGTATGTCTCTTTCTCTAGTTACAGAAACATATATAGCGGCTATATCTACGAGCACTTGGTGTGTAGATACAGGAGCCACTGATCATGTTTGTAATTCTATGCAGGGGTTCCAGCAATCCAGAATGCTTAGAGATGGCGAGATATATGTGTTCATGGGAGATGCTACGAAAGTAGCAGTAGTTGCAGTGGGAGATGTTAATTTATCTTTTGGTGATGATAGGAATTTGGTTTTGAACAATTGTCTTTATGTACCTTCGTTTAGAAGGAATTTAATTTCGGTTTCTAAACTTGCTTTGGATGGTTATAATGTTTGTTTGGATCATAATGTTTCAATTATGAGGAATAAACTAGTTATATGTTCTGGTACATTGCAAGACAATTTATACATAATCACTCCTAATCAACCTGCGCTGCAACTACAACATAGGGTATTAAATAACACATCTTCTATCACTACTAAAAGAAAGGAACCTTCTTCTTTGAACCAAACATATCTTTGGCACTTAAGATTGGGTCATATTAACTTGAGGAGGATTCAAAGACTGGTAGTAGATGGGCCTTTAAGCTCATTGGCAGTGGAGCCATTTCCAGTCTGTGAATCCTGTTTGGAAGGTAAAATGACCACTAGGCCTTTTAAGGCAAAGGGGAATAGAGCCAAAGAAGTGTTAGAATTGGTTCATACTGATTTATGTGGACCCATGAATATTCGAGCAAGAGGTGGTTATGAATATTTTGTCACTTTTATTGATGATTATTCTAGATATGGATACATTTATTTGTTGCGCCGTAAATCAGAGTGCTTTGACAAGTTCAAGGAGTACAAAACTGTAACGGAGAAGCGACATGGAAAATGTATCAAGTCACTACGATCAGATCGTGGTGGCGAATACTTGCTTGGAGAATTTAGGGATTATTTATCAAAGAATGGGATCATGTCTCAGTTGACTGCACCTGGAACACCCCAACAGAATGGTGTAGCGGAGAGAAGGAATCGTACTCTTTTGGAGAGTGTTAGATCGATGATGAGTTATTCAGAATTACCCAAGTCGTTTTGGGGACATGCTTTAGAAACAGCAGCTTATCTTTTGAATTTAGTTCCTTCTAAGTCAGTTCCTAAGACTCCAAAAGAATTGTGGACTGGTTCAAAACCTAGTCTAAGACATATTCGGATATGGGGTTATCCAGCACATGTGTTGAACAAGAACGTGACTAAGTTAGAATCTCGTACAGAAATAAGGCTTTTTGTAGGCTATCCCATGGGAACGAAAGGATATTTATTTTATAGTCCTAAGGATCGGGATGTCATTGTTAGTACCAATGCTAGATTCCTAGAGGAGGACTATATGATGAACCATAAACCCATGAGCAGTGTCGTTTTAGAGGAACTAGTGGGAGAGACAAATAATGAACAAGTGCCAATAGTACAAGTAGAACAGCCACAAGAGAACACACAACCTATCACTAATACCACACCGGTGTCTCGTCGTAGTGGGAGGGTTATTCGTAAACCCAGCAGATTCATGTTATTGGGAGAGTCTTCGGACTTGGTCTCTGAGGAACATGATGAGGATCCCATGACATACGAGGAAGCACTGCAAGACAAAGATGCAGATCTATGGCAAAAAGCAATGAAATCTGAGATGGAATCTATGTATTCAAATCAAGTCTGGGAGCTCGTGGAACCACCCAAAGGTGTAAAACCCATTGGATGTAAGTGGATCTACAAGAGAAAAAGAGGATCTGACAAAAAGGTAAAAGCTTGGAAAGCAAGACTTGTTGCGAAAGGGTATACTCAGAAAGAAGGGATCGATTATGAGGAAACCTTTTCGCCAGTAGTCATGCTAAAGTCGATCCGGATTCTTTTATCTATAGCAGCTCATCTCGATTATGAGATTTGGCAAATGGATGTCAAGACAGCTTTTCTAAATGGGAGTCTTGATGATGAGATCATCTATATGCAACAACCAGAAGGATTCATTAAGGAAGGCCAAGAGCATCTGGTATGTAAGCTTAAGAAGTCCATTTATGGACTTAAACAAGCTTCTAGGTATTGGAATATTCGCTTTGATCAGGTAATCCAGTCATACGGATTTGATCAATGTCCAAGCGAGTCGTGTGTGTACAAGAAATGTGAGGGTAGTTCAGTAACTTTTCTAGTGCTATACGTAGATGATATTTTACTCATTGGAAACAATGTAGGGATGTTATCAGCGGTAAAGGCATGGTTGTTCAAACAGTTCGAAATGAAGGACTTAGGTGAAGCGGCATACATCCTTGGGATCAAAGTTATAAGGGATCGCAAGAAAAGGATGTTGGCTTTATCCCAAGAGCCCTATATTGATGAGGTATTGGCTCGTTTTAACATGCAGGACTCCAAGAAGGGTAACCTACCTTATAAACATGGAGTTGCTCTATCAAAGAAACAGTGTCCTAAGACACCAGAGGCGATAGAGAGCATGAAAGCGGTTCCCTATGCTTCGGCATGCGGAAGCTTAATGTATGCAATGTTATGTACGAGACCTGATATTTGTTTTGCCGTGGGCATGGTTAGCAGATATCAGTCAAACCCAGGACAGGAACATTGGAGTGCAGTAAAGGCTATACTCAAGTACCTGAGAAGGACTAAGGAGTATATGCTAATTTACAAGGCCTCAGATTTTTACCTCTAGGATATACCGATTCAGATTTCCAAGCAGATAGAGATAAGAGGAAATCAACCTCGGGATATGTGTTTACCTTAGGAGGTGGAGCTGTAATATGGAGGAGTGTACAGCAGAAATGCGTTGCTGACTCTACCATGGAAGCCGAATATGTGGCAGCTTCGGAGGCAGCCAAAGAGGCAATATGGTTCAGAAACTTTCTTTTGGACATAGATGTGGTACCTAATTTGCCTAGGAGCTTGACAGTGTATTGTGATAACACTGGTGCTGTGGCAAATGCAAAGGAACCGCGAGACCATAAGGCAGCAAAACACATCGAGCGTAAGTATCACCTTATACGACAATTCGTTAAGCGATGAGATATTATTGTGACTGATATAGCATCAAAGGACAACCGGGCAGATCCTTTCACAAAGAGCTTACCAGCTAAGGCTTTTGAGCAGCACGTGGAGGCGATAGGAGTCAGATGTATGGTCACATAATAGTTATTTAATTGGTAGTGGATTGCTTGTAATAAAACACTGATATACTCAAAGAATAGCTTGAGTATAAGTGGGAGATTGTTAGGGAGTATACTGAACTATTCGTTTGAAGTATATGACATTGTCTTTTTTTATTGAGAATCTTGAATGCGTATTTTAACACTGTTTATATATTATATATTGTGGATAATCTAGTATCAAATGGGATAACAGAAGATTAGATTGTCAGTGTCTATATATAATATAATAAATGTTCACAGTTTAAGTGGAGTTAAACAAACCACTGGAATGACTGAAGTATTATTTAGAAATAATCTATCTTGATTATTGAATAATACTTATATGCTTTGTGTATATTGAACGGGATTAAAATATTAGAATTGTTCTTCTATTCTGATAATAAAGAAGAACTAAGATTCTATAATATTATTATTGCTTAGGTTCTTAATCCGGATACAGTGATTGACACTTGTATGCAATGCACATGTTTTGATTCATATGTGATGTGATTTTTTGTTAATCACAATATTATGTTTTGGACAATGACATTGCATACAGAGTGGGATATTGACTATAAAAGGAAACCGTGTCCGAAAATATTCGGGTGATGATTTCCTCTTGAAAGCTCATAAAGATAATTATGCTTTAGTCCTGTAGGCAGATTTGTTCTTGCATAATTATAAGGTTGAGTGGATGATCAAGGATAAAAGATATTGATTAAATTAATTATCAGAAATTAATTTAATTAATGGACATTCGATATCTTAAACATGGGGAATTTAATAAGCAAATAATATTGGAGCCGAATTAAATAATTAAATTACGGCATTAGGAGAGGTAGTGCAAATATTAATTTTTTAGTGGATTGAATTAATATTTAATGACATTGGGCTTGACCCAGAATGTCATTGGAAGGCCCGACCTAATTATCCAGGATCCCTACTGTAGCCTATATATTCATCTTATTCTCTTCTAGCTAAGAGTTGGAAAAATACTAGGGTTTTTGTGAGCAGCCGTTCAAGAAGGCAACCAAGAACTAGGGTTCCAAGATCTCAAAGTTAGAAGGGAGGCAACCTTGGGAGGATCGAAGGCCACACTTCGCTCAAGGTGAATACGGGAATACAGTAGAAGACGTGGATTTGAATCGCTTGCGCCGTAGCGATTAAGGTTAATTTTCTATTCAAACTCGTTCGTTTTCATATCATAAAACGCAGCATCATGATTCGATTGTCCCAACAGTTAGCAGACACCACAACCGCCCCCCCCCCCCACCCCCCCCCCCCCACCCCCCCCCCCCCCCTCAGTGTTCTTCCTCTGTTGTTAAGCACATACAAGCTCCTGTTGATATTGTAAACTCCCGCCCTGCCTCAGTGCCTCTCTCTCGCTCTCGTATTCCATGCTATTAATATGTATGCTTGTTCTCCATTGTCTATAAATAAACTTGAACAATTTATTCATCTCTTTCTCTGTCTTTACCCACTGTTCCTGTGTGTTGGACTACTCAAACAGCAGATGTTGTATATTATCAGGTTTGGTCACTAATTAGGAGGTTTGATCAACCACACAAGTACAAGCCCTTTGTTAGCAGGTGCATCGTGCTGGGGGACGACCTAATGATTGGGAGTCTTCGAGAGGTGAAGGTCAAATCAGGTCTTCCTGCCACTAGAAGCACTGAAAGATTGGAACTTCTTGATGATACTCACCGCATCCTTGGAGTTGCAATTGTTGGTGGTGATCACAGACTTAAGGTACAATTGCTTCTTTTACATGCTGCATCTTCTTTGTTTGTAGACTTGTACGTAGTAGTTGACATAATAATGTGTTATGCTAATTATAATCGTTGATTATTGGTGCTTGATGCAGTTTGAAGGAGTTGTCTTCACAATTCCTAACATAATTGGCATCATATATGTTAGGATTACTAGATCAAGCATCTCTGAAAAAACTGTTAAAAGCATCCTTATGGTATAATAATTTTGCAGAACTATTCTTCAGTCATTACTGTCCATCCGCAAGTGGTTCAAGGTAGAGCTGGCACCAAAGTCATTGAATCATTTCTTGTGGATGTTCCTGACGGTAACACTAAAGATGAAACTTGTGTCTTTGTTGAGGCTCTAATCAACTGCAATCTCAAATCGTTGGCTCAAGTCTCGGAGAGGATGGCGATGCAGGATCTCCTTCAAGTTTGAGTTGGATGCTTATATTTCAGGTTCAGATTTGGGTGGGATGGCCATGCTGGATCGTCCTCAAGTTTGAGCCCATAGGTCATCAATATGTACTAGTGTATAATTGCATTTAAACTATTGTTCAAGAATTTAAGAACCCGATAAACTTCGGGGAGGACCAAGGTTTCTTAGGGAGTTCTACTTGTAGCCTCTCCTTTATCTCAGTTACCGTATTTGCTCTGGGCAGCGTTGTATGTTCCTGTTATCTAGTAGTGCTCTTGGGTTTCAAACTTCAAGTTATTATTGTAGGAAAGCACTGATCTCTACTGTAAGTGCATTAAGTACCTTGGTTTCATGTGGTTTTGTTTCCCAAGTCTTGTGTGTACTTTATAGACTCCAGAAGCAATAGATGTAATTATGTATTCTATTATTGAAATTTTGGTTACGGTTAATGTTTAAACATTGATTTTTAGTGGAGTCTGTCAGCTGCTTACTTACAATCAAAAGGTTTTAAAACATTCATGATGATTCTCTAATTTTTATGACAAATTACATCCAAATAATTAATAATATAGTTTGCAATATGAATAAGTACCCCTGCGGTGTTGAAAAGTAGTAGGGTTCATGTACCATCCCCGTCCCTTGTATCAATAAAATACCAGCTTCACTGGGTAAGCATGCACATTTGTAGTTAAAACTGCAGTCAGAACTGAGAAGCCATTAGTGATTAAACATCCGGATTTAACTTTTAAGTTGCCGCATTGTTCAGCAAAAGAATTCAAGTTCACTTGTTTTCATCCGATGCATACACAACTGGTGGAACTATATGATTCTAAGCATGCAAATATTGTATTGCTTCAAGTCTATTGGTTTGATCATCATAGAATACTAAAGAAAGAGACAAACTTCATATCTTGTATCACGATGGTAATATTGTAATTATTTTGTTATTTTCTTTCTAATTTCTATCCAAACATTTTTCATCTTCACAAACAATCCCAACCCTTGCCACATGTTCTCGATCTACTCTGCATGCAACATAATTGTAGTTAGAGGCTGGCCGCCCAAGGAATCAGACTACAATGTGTTCACCATAATTCGTTGCATGAACACTTTCCATTGCTAAAATGGTGAAATCTCACACCATCTTTAACAAAAATCTCACGTCTTTTCAACAGCGAAATATATTTAGCTGTAGTATGGCAATCAGAACACATTCTTGTGTTCTTGATCACCCTTACAGGTACAGAGCTTTTACTCTTCATCAGTCCATATGTAATTGCTAGTTTCTCTGTGTGAGCAAGCAGAATTATTTCCTTCTCTCCTTCATCTATGTTCTGATGCACACATTTGGTGTCCGGTACATATCCTAACTGCTTTATTGCTGAAAACAGCTTATATAAATTATAATATATATCCCCTTCATCAGGATGAGGTCTTCCTGTTGCAGCAAACATATGAATCTTCTGCTTCACTTCTATCCAGCTCCAAGCGCTTCCAAATCGTACTCCTGCATCTTCCATTAAATTTCTTATACCCTCAGCGTCTTCGGGTCTCTTTGAAATTCCATACAAATGCATCATCATAACATAGTTAACAGGATTATATGGTTCTAATTTAAAGAGATTATTTGCGGCAACCTCTGCAAGCTCAATATCGCAAGGCACTCGACAAGATCCAAGTAATGCCCCCCAAACAGCAGCATCTGGTTTAAGTGGCATTGATTTCACAAACTCCCAAGCTTCATCAGGATAACCACATTTCCCGAGAAGATCAACCATGCATGAATAGTGCTCAATCGAAGGGGTAATACCATAACGTGACTTCATATTATCAAAATATTTCCAGCCTTCATTAAGTAAACCGGAAGCCTTACAACTTGACAAGAGGGCTGTAAAAGTTACAGCATCTGGCTGAAATCCCTCTTCTTGCATTCTCTTAAAAAGGTACATCACCTGATTTTCAAGGCCGTAGATGGAAAACCCCATGATCATGGAATTCCAAGTAGCTAAAGTCTTTTTTTGAATTCTTCGGAATATGTTATAAGCACTCTTTAAACTGCCACTTTTACTGTACATGTCAACCAGGGTTGTCAGGACAAATACATCTTCTATAAAACCGTTCCTGATAGCCATAGAATGAATCTCTTTTCCTTTGTGTAACAATGACAGACCCGCACAAGCTTGAAGTAAACACAATACTGTGGTTGAGTTGGGCTTTATACCTTCTTTCTGCATCTCAATGAAGAACTCCAGGGAAGCCTTATACTTTTCATTTTGTGAACATCCTGATATTAATGCAGTCCATGAAACAACATTAGGTTTCAATCCAGAAATTTTGATTCGAAGAATAATGTCCAAAGCTTCATCAATATTACCCCATACAGAATATCCAAAAACCAGACTGTTATATGTCACTATATCAGGTTTGATTCCTTCAGTTTCCATTCGCTTTAGTAGTTTAACAGCATCTTCAAATTGGCCCTTATAAGAATATCCCGAAATTAATGAATTCCAAGCAAAAATATTTCTCCGACTCATACTATCAAAAACAGCCTGAGCATTGATCAGGTCATTGCTCTTCACGTACATGTCCAGCATTGAAGTTCCAACATAGATGTCATAATCCAAACCATTTCTTATGACATAGCCATGAATGTCCTTCCCGCAATTCCACATCTGTAATTCACTAATGGCTTGAAGAACACTGGTTATGGAGCTTGAGTTAGGCTTGAAACCAGACAACTGCATACTCAGAAAAATATTCAAAACTTCTCTGTATGATTCATGAAGAATATGGCCTGACAAGAGGCAATTCCAGGTTATAATGTCATGCTCAAAGCCGGATTTTTCCATCTCATTAAATAAACTCCACGCCTCATCCAAATATCCAAGTGTACTATACCCAGAAATGATCGAGTTCCATGAAGATAAGTTATGACTTTCCATCAAGTCAAAAACTTTTCTAGCTAGTTCCAGTTTTTTGATTTTGCAGTACATGCTAATTAGTGAATTGCATATAAGCAAGTTTGATTCCAGTGCCAGTCGAATAACGTACCCATGTATCTGTCTTCCTTCATGAAGGGCTTCAGTCCTTGAACAAGCTTTCAAAACTTTGGCTAGAGTAAAGCTATTAGCCTTGACAAATGAAAACTGCATCTCCCTAAATAATCCTATAGCATGCTTCCATCTCTCACTCCTCAAATTTACCAAAACTATCTCATTCCACAGTTGAAAATTGCAGTCCGGGGTCTCATTAAAGACCAGATATGCATTGTCTATTCTTTTACACCTTGCATAGAAATTCATTAGTGCGCATTTTATATAAACATCCAAATCAAAGCCTTTTTTGATCAAACATGCATGAACTTCCAATCCTAAGCATATTTCTCGTAAATTTGCACAGAGTTTCAAGATCACAGTGAGGGATCCTCTATCAAAGCTCACTCCTTTCTGATGTAAATCACTGAAAACTTCAAGAATCCCAAATGGGCTTCCGCCATTAATCTTAAATTTTTGTAGGAAACTGTTCCAGTACAGGCAATTTTCAGATGAATCGACAAGAAACAGCATAGCTGCAGAATGAGGATCACAAAATGCCAAGTAAGATGTGACTAAAGATAGCATTTTTGTTTCTGAATTTCTTTTTCCGGACAACTTTATGATCTGGGCATGTCTTTCTTTGACTGACCGTAAGGAATTGAACCCATTGAAATGATCATATAAACAATAATCTGATGAAACATTAGCAGATAAAGAGGTTTCAGGCGAGTTCTCTGCAACTTTCGAAACACAGTGATCACTGACATAGCTTCTTGTGTTTTTCTTGGTAAATGTGCTTTGAAAATTTGAGGTGTTTCCATTAAGTGATTGTATCCGCAACTGGTTTTGTGTTGAAAGATTGGCATGTACAAGGGGAATATAGAGAGTCTTCATTGGCTCTATTCAGAATTTGAGTGAGAAGAAATTGAAAAGTAGGAGTTGAAGTTTAATTTTTTTAGTGGACTAGCTTTATCCTCAGTGGATATGGAGCCCTCAATTATGAACTGTACCGACTCAGTGCCGAGTTGACTCGGTAGAATTGACCTTCTCGGCTTCTCCTTTTCTGGGTCATTGCTTTTGCTGTTGATGCACGGGCAGAGTAAAATTTCCGCTTAGAAAATTACTGGGACTTGATCCAAATTATTAGACCTTCATTCACTGGGAATTGGTATACTATAAAAAAGTTAAATTCATATACTATAATCCTAATATCCTTTTTCCCGAACCTTATATGTTCGGAAGAAATTCATATCAAATTATCAAAGTCCCCTGGATAGATTCAATCAAAACATAACAAGTTCGCAAGACATTGACAATAGGCCTTGCGGAGTCACGTGGGAAGTGGGAACCTCGGATTGTTGCAGTGTATACAATTCATGCATGAATTAGCAATGAAAAAATTGCAGGTAGTCCATCAATGACCTAGTAGTAAAAAACAAGCAAACTGTACAAACTTAACCATTGCAAGACCACATATTACTCTATTAGTCTCAAGACTCCTAATTAAATGCATGTGCTGCTCTTGTGAATCGTGGTTCTGTAATCCTGTGAAACCAAGCTGGTAATATTGGTCTTCCACGTGTATCACTCAAACCCTCTCCGGAATGAAATATTATTAAGACTGCCGAATATAGATTATAGATGGGAAATATGCATCCGTATTTCAAGTATTAAATGCCGGAAAATATCAAAAAAATAATTATTGAGAATAGTAATAATACCGATGATGATAATATGCAGTAATTCATGCGCGTGAAATGTGATGTTCCAACTCCATTGAACCAATAACAGGTGCTTTCAATTTCTGATATCTTGTTACTGCCTCAGATAAAACACCTGCAGATTTCTGCATAAAACCTCCTGATAGTGCTAAAGAAATTTCTGACTGGGAATGAGCAGACGCTTCCCTTGCAAATGACTGAGGTCATGTTATGCAAGCAAGGCACGGGTTTTTAGTTCTCCCTTGATAGATCCTGGCTATAAACCTCCATTTGCAGCGCTGCATATCTAATTTGTTGGAAAAAGCAAGGCAGACGCCGCTGAGGGAGAGTCAATAATCAATGCCCTGACGATTTATCTTATGAACTCAAATCTTTTCTTGTCTTGATATTACCAGTAGGCTAATGCCATATTATTAGTTCAAGATTCCCTATTCACACAACTCACAAAATTGAGTGGGACTCTGGCCCTGGTCACTCTCACAAGGGGGACAAAGAAACCTCCACTGCATGTAATGTAGCCAATTTTTATTGTTCAAATTTTATATGCTAAACGTATAATACTCAAATTAGACTTGCTCATCAAATAAGTTAATGCTTGAACCATTAACCTTCTGCTAAATTTAGTAACTTATCAATATAAGGCAAGTACAGATGGAGCAAAGTGCACAACACTATAAAGAACATGATATGCCAAATTGAACAATATAAGGTTCAATCATTCATTGGCTTACTTTATGGCATCCTCCCGTATTCTAGAAGTTGTCATTGTGCCAGTGTGCTACAAGGCCTATGATTAAGATCTGATCCACAATCACCCATCTAAACTAGACACACAATTTGGTTTGGACAAAATGATGACCGGTGAAGGAGATCATCAAAGAAAAAGCTTGCAGTATCTCTTCATTTTTCTGCTCGACTTTTATTTACTAGAGACAAAGAAAAAGGTTGTCAAAAGTGTTCAATATAAGAATCAACTTGGAACAGGTCTTCTGCGTATAATCCTTCCGTGCCAACAAAGCATAGGCCATAGAGCACAACAAAAAACAAAGGAAAAACACTTCATATCTAACATGATCTTCCCCTCACAAAAGATATTGGTTGTACAATAAAAGATGGTTAGAAAGTTCAATCTTGTTTTCGAAGTCATTGTAAAATTCACTTGCATAACTTTCACCAGAACAAAGAGAAGCATATCCAACAGTTGCAGGGAAGTAGGGAACTCTATAATCTTGTTAAATGACCTATAAGATACTTTGTTACAATACACAATAAACAGTTAGTGAAGGTACGCATACTCGTGAAAATATCCACCCTCACTCACCAGCCAGCCTCCCATTGAAATCTATGTATAGAAACGAATAATCACAACTCAAACTTATACAATGATAGTAAAGGGGTTGTGTATGTGAGATGTGAGTTAACCACGCAGCAATTTTAATGCATCATGTGGGTTCACCAAAAAAATCTGTTATACCTTATAATATCCGAGCATGGAATCAAAAATGTGCTAGAATGTAGGATAAACCCTGCCCATCTAAGGACTATGGCAGATTATTGAATTCATTGACCCTACAAGTTGAAATAAATATATGCCAATAACACACAGAAATTTTCAAGGTATATTGCATATAGCTTAATGATACATTGATCTATTCAGGTGTTGAGATAACTGGTCAGAGAAGCTAAATAGATGTGAATCTACACAGTTTTCTGGTATTCTCATATAATACACGAGGATTCAAGAATTTCCACTCTGATGCAGCAAAAGCAAAGAAAACAACGGCTATCATAACATCATCTATTATTGGAGCATTTCATCTGTTTGGCTAAAAGAAAGAACTAAAAGTCGGAAAATTTGCCAAACCTCCAACATGACCAAATGTTTTTTTCATCCAAGGATGACAAATTCTTTAGGTAAACCAGCCCATACAGAAATGAGAACAACCTTCTGATGACACATGACCGGTCGGTCCTTGAGACTGCATAATATTATTGTATTTACCAGCGTTCTCTTGGACAACCATCAGGGAACATGGGAGCAAGAACCTTGTCTTCATTCTTCATGGAGCCACCTATCTGTATAACTTGTTTTCTTGGTCCAAGCTCCACAGTTTCATCATCTTCATCAAAATCTGGTGGCATATCATCAGCATCACTCCAATCATCGTCATCCTCATCTTCGTCATCATCCCCACTCATTAAACCATCAATATCAGACCAATCTTCATCCTCCACACCACTTCCATCCTCTGCCTCGTTATTTTCTTGATCCTCGCGAGTACCAGGTTTCACATACCCCCTGACTCGTGGAACAGCAACAAGTGAACGGAGCTTCTCTTTGATAAGCAACAATTTATTCTTCTCAACAAGATGAGAATCACGATATGCATCCCTGAGGAAAACAGAATCCCTGTCCCCTTTCAGCGACACGTAGAACATATCAGGGTGCCTTATCAACATCCCTCTAAGCTGCTGGGAGAACCTAAACTCCTCCCTAAAATGAGTAAGATGATCCACTAAAGTTCTCTTTTCTACAGTGAGACTTAGCATCTCGTGAACAACAGCACAAGCATGCTTTTCTTTCTCTGCTGTGCCAGGCCTCAAAGCAGAGAAGTCGGAATAGGGTGATATAAAAGGCATGTCATTAAAATGATGAATCCTTCTCATCTCCCCTTTAGAAAGCTTAAGACCTTTTGGTAGCTTTATTCTATTAAACTTTGGTGGTCTGTCAATAATCAAATCTTTCTCCGTGGACTCTCTTTCACGATTTTCTTCTTCCTCGAGCTCAGCAGCAGTGACAGCAAGTTCAGGATCCCAATGAGTTAACTCCAAGGCTGGGCCCCGTCCAGTCGGAACAACCCTAAAATATTGTGGATATCGGTGACAAATGGTGTCACGGAATTCCAAAGGAAGGCCAAGATCAGTTTTCAAATGGGCAATCTTCTCCAACAAAATTCTTTTATCCAAAGACATCATCAACAATTTGCGCAACTTAATAACCAACAAATCCTCCATTTCATTTCTAACTTTCAACTCCTCCAAGTAAAGGTGCTCAGCCTCAGGTGTCAATTTGAAGTTGAGGGAATAAACCCCCTTTTCCTCAATCTCAAAGACTCTTGGGAATTTTTTGAGTAACGCAATAAAACGTCTTTTCTTTTGAAGGCCCAGTTCCCTCCTATACCTACCCAAGTCACGAAGGGGCATAACTCGATCTGGTTGACTCACTAGAATCTTCTGGATCTTGAGAACTAATTTGAGCTTCTTATCTCTTTGAATAACATTATCAAAAGGAAGTTCTTTTCTTCTCTTGACAAGTGCTGTAATAGGAGGAGGAAATGGGAGATTGGGGGGTTTTCGTGAATGAAAGAAATGATTATCCAGAACCAAATTCCTACCTAAAAAGGCTGATTTATTTGCAGAAACAGAGAGTTTACAAGAGGATGATGAAGAATTATTATTATAGGAAAAAGAAAGAGGAAAAACAGTGACAATTGGTGATGTTTTGGGAGAGAACATCAACAAGCTAGGTTCCATAGTAATGCTTCAATTAAAAGATTATTACAAGTATAAACAATAATCAAGCATAGAATATATATATATATATATATATATATATATATATATCTAAAAAGAGATACAGATATATAGTTGAAGGAAGGAGATGGCTTACCTGAATAGCCTAGCCTAATTGCCTAAAACCCTTTTCTGCTGCGGATGCGGATAAACAGGAAGGAGGGTACGAGGGCAAATTACAGTTTATTAGAATTTTATACTCATAAAACTTTATTAAAATTTAAAATATTACAGTATATAATTTAATAAATATAAAATTTTAATAACAAAATATACATATATATTTTTAATATTAATATATACACATATACATATACAAGTCATTGCTCTTGAGGGACCTCTCGTGTAGAGTTCTTCAGATAACCTTCTTATTCTAATATACAATTTCATAAATAATTTTAAAATTAATTATATTTATGATTCATGAGATATAAATTTTGATTATGATGTAGCATACAAACCATACATAAACTTCATAAATAATTTAATACTTAAAAGTTTAGAGAAAAAAAATATAATTTTTGATTTGATTCTATTGTACAATTATGTTCTGAGTAATATGATTCTACTGTAGAATCGTTTAATTAATTGTTCATTATTATATGCGATTTTAATTTGTTTTTATATGTAAATTCATTTTAGATTTATTTATACTTATATTTAATGAATAATAAGAAAAATATGTGCATTTTTGTGTATATAAGATGGTTCTCTACGGAACTCTATGTAAAAAGATCTCTATAAGATAGTTCTCTACGGAACTCTATGTAAAAAGATCTCTATAGGCAAACGCTCAAATAAAAATCAAGTCAAATCTAGAAACTAGAAATTAATCTAAATCACATATTTGATCTAATCTAACGGGCACCACACACAATTAAAATACACTCTCACATACACAATCTCATCTAATCACCTCCGATTTTAATTTGAATTTTCCCGCCAATTGGTGAACCTTTTTTCAAATGTATCTTCACCATATTTTTTCCCATCTCCCAACGATCAGTTTGCATACCATATGTGCTATATTCCGCCCATTTTCATTTTTCCAGTGATCTCTGTATATATTTATTTAACGAACCTGGTGATTTTGGTGATTCTTATAATATAAATTAGTTATTTTTATAGTACAAATTTATGATTTATCTAATATAAATTAGTGATTGCATGTCGATCTGGTAATAAATGTAATATAAATTTGTGATTAATTTTGAAGTCGCCGGAATATGGCACATATGGTATGCAAACTGATCGTTGGGAGATAAAAAAAATGTGGTGAAGTTAAATTTGGAAATTTAATCATTTTTTCAATTAACGGGAAAATTAAATTAAAAACGAAAGAAATAAGGTTAATTTCTAATTTTTAATCAAAGTTGGTTTCTATCGGAGTATATATATATATATATATACTAATATTTTGGAAAAAACTATGGTACTTTTATCAACCGTTGATTTCTAATTGATCTGATAGTTCATATTAAATTAGACTATTAAATTAGAATATTAGTTTCCTTTTCAGTTGTTTGACATTTATTTACATATATTTGGAAACTATTACAATTTTGTTAATTATATAATAAACGGTGTAGATGATGGTCTCTAATTATATATATATATATATATATATATATATATATATGGTCTTACTCCACTAGAAACCATGCATAATCTAAAAACTAGAAACCACAAATAAAATTAAAATATTACATAAATAATCCCACAGCCCACCCACATGCCCATCTTATCTCTTTAAGTCTTTCCCTCCCAAGATCACTTTATCTCTTTTTGTTATACAATAATGAAATTTTAAAATTTAATCATTTTTTCATTTATATTAAATATAATATATAAGTATAAATTATATAATGTAAACATAAATCACTATACTGTCACCAGATTTACCTTACAATCACCGATTCGTATTACTAGAATCACTAATTTATATTACAGAAATCACTATTTTGTATTTAAAAAATCATTAAAATATGACGGTTCTTCTTTTTCCCTCTTTGATCTTCATCTCAATATTCTATCTCCAGAAACTTTCAGCCCTCTAATGAAAATCACCACCTTCAATTATTACTTTTCATCATCAAAATTCAAAATAAAAAATAAAAAATAAAAAATATTCATTCAACAACATCTCTAATTCACATCACCACCGCATATTCATATCACCTCCATCCCCTGCAAATCGACACTATCACCGTTGATAATAATCATAGGAAAACCGGGAAAGAAGGTTGTCGAAAGAGATCAAACAAGTGAAAATATTTACTATTTATAAGGGGTTAATAATATATAAATATGTATATGTATGTATAAGGGGTTAATAATATATAAATATGTATATGTATTTACTATTCATATCACCTTCGTTTCTATGAATCAATACTATCACTTATTGCCAGAATAGGATAAAATCACTGAAAAAGAAGGCCACCGGAAGAGAAGATAGACCATCAAAATCAATATTTATGACAAGTGACAATATTTACTAATCATAGAGGATGATAATATGTGTGTGTGTGTATGTATACGGTGAATAAAAAATAAATGGGGGAAGATGGATGAAGGAGAGAGAAATTGGGACAATGAGGGAGAAATAGGTGGATAAGATTTGTGTGGTGTAGATTTAATCAGAATTAAATAGATTAATGGATGTGATTAGTTTCTAGTTTTTAGTTTAAAATGAGTTTCTATTCGATCAAAAGGATATATATATATATATATATATATATATATATATATATATATATGCAAGTGATGAAATAGAAAATAACTTGAAATAGAAAATAAGATCTAGACCACATATTCAATCTAATCTAATGGCAAAGATGTGCATCCACACACAAATCAAATAGTCCCTCACACACACAATCCCACATAATCCCTTCATTTTTAATTTGATTTTTCTCGTTAGTTAGTGAACTTTTTTCAAATCTAACTTCACCACATTTTTCTACATCTCCCAATAATCAGTTTGCATACCATAGTGCTATATTCTGGTGACTTTTATTTTTCCGGTGATCTCCATTATTTTTTGTGAACCCGGGATATATAATTTAGTGACTTCTGTAATACAAATTAGTGATTTCTGTAATACAGATTAGTGGTTTCTGTAACATAATTTAATGATTGAAGTTCAGATCTTGTTAAATAGTGTGAGTGTTGCAGAAGGGGGGTTGAATGCAGCTTACAAAACTATCACTATTCTTGTTAACAACAAACAACTTAGTAATAAAAGTAAGTTATAAAATTCAAACACCTAAGCAAACAATTGAAGACAGGTGATTCACCAAAAAAATAATTTTATTTTTTTTATTTTGCTACAACTGATTGGAATGAGTATTCCAACTACAAAGAAACAATGAACAATGAATTTGCTAATGTTTCTTACTTGATAGAAAACCTAACTCAGTTGCATATTTAAAAATGCTTGTGGGATATGTGTATTTATACTAAAACACATATCTCACTTACAGGTGCACTTTTCCTTTGTCCTAGAATAAAACTTGAAATAGAAACTTTAATTTTCTTGTTCAACCTTGTGTTCATTCCATTTGTAGATAAAGTTGTTCTCAGATGTACAGATATTCTTGACTCATTGTGCACACTTTATCTTTTTACTTGTCTTCTCCCAAGTTGCAGTAGTAGACTTGACATACTAGATATTAATGTTTAAATCATTCCTTATGCTATCACTATCTAATCTGCTATCTAGAACAGACTATCAGCTTCACTAAAAATATACTGTCAACTTCTAGCTCCACTATGGTGATAGTATCTTTTGCTTCGCATATGTTGATGTCAAGTCTTGATAGATCCTTGAAACTTACTGTTTCCAAAGCTGCTGTCAACTATCCTCGCCAAGTGTGCTGTCAGTGAAACTTGTTATCTGTGAATCTTCATTCTCCGTCAAGTTTACTGTCATTGGAATAGTTGTTGTCGTCTGTCCCAATTGTGTTGTCACTTGAATATGTTGTCGTAGGTTTCAGTTGTAGAATGTTACTGTCAAAGTCTTGATCCATGTTGTGCCTGAACACTTTGTGAACTTCTAATTCATGAATCATGTTATTGTATTTATACAAGACAGTAACTATTGAGACTTACTGTCACCTACATGGCTTTTAAACATACTGTTACAAGTGACAACAAAACATACTGTTAATATACATATGACATTACATTTTACTTAGTTTCTTATAAATTAAAACTAAGTAATTCTAGTTGATTACACCACAATCCCTAATAGATCTGACAAGTGACGAATTTATTTTAATTATAAATTATATTCGCCGAAATATAGCACATATGATGTGAAAACTGATCGTTGAGAGATGAAGAAATATGTGGTGAAGTTAGATTTAAAAAAAACTTCGTCATTTGATGGGAAAAATCAACTTAAAAATGAAAATGAATAGATGGGGTTGTGTGTATTTAATTTGTGTGTGGATGCGGTGAGTATAATGATAAAATTTTCTATTTCTCATTTAAGTTATTTTCTATTTGAGTAAGACTATATACATATATATATGTATATATATATATAGAGAGAGAGAGAGTAAGGATCTAGAGAAAACCATATTTGATAGAAAACTTAGAATACTAATCTCAACCGTTGATTTATGTAATTAATATTAATATTAAATACTAATTATAAATGGAAAGTATATTACGTACAACTAGCATACCAAAATTAGCAAAACACATACCGAAATTTAATTTAGATGGTAATTATGGTAATAATTAAAAAAGATGAGATTTTGTAGAAACCATGGAATCTTAAATATTTTTTATATCACTTCGTAGAACACTAGCTGACATAATATTTATTATTTAACAATGTAAACAAGATTAAAAATATGAGATTTTTTAAACATAAAAATATTTTATTCAATATTTCAAATTAAGATTTAATATATTTTACAAATTAAGATTCCGCTAAGTGTTCTACTAACTATTTTATTAAGTGTTCTACTAAATATTCTACATCACCAATGTTTTTTAAAAAAATTCTATTATTTGTTCTACTAAATATATCATTATTTATTTTAAATTAAAATTAAAATTCTACTAAATATTTTATTAAATATTTCAAGTTAAGAATTAATATATTTCATAAATTACGATTTCACTAAGTGTTCTACTAACTATTTTATTAAGTATTCTACTAAATATGTCATCTCACCAATGTTTTTAAAAAAGATTCTATTAAGTGTTCTACTAAATATTTCATTATTTATTTTAAATTAAAATTGAGATTCTACTAAATATTTTATTAAATATTTCAAGTCAAGATTTCACATATTTTTTAAATAAAAATTCTACTAGTTGTTCTACTAACTATATTATTAAATATTCTACTAAATATGTCACCTCGCCAATGTTTTAAGAAAATTCTATTAAATGTTCTACTAAATATTCCACTCTTTATTTAAAAATAATATTAAGATCATGCTAAATACTTTATTAAATATTTCAAGTTAAGATTTAATATATTTTTTAAATAAAGATTCCACTAAGTGTTCTACTAACTATATCATTAATTGTTCTACTAAATATGTCACCTCCCCAATGTTTTTAAAAAGATTCTATTAAATATTCTATTAAATATTTCACTATTTATTTTAAAATAATGTTAAGATTCTATTAAATATTTTATTAAATATTTCAAATTAAAACTTAATATATTATTTTAATTAAGATTCCACTAAGTGTTATACTAACTATTTTATTAAGTAGTCTACTAAATATGACACATCACCGATATTTAAAATATTATTAGAATTCCATTAAGTGTTAAAATATTAAAATTTTATTAAGTGTTCTACTGAATAATCTATTTATGTACAAATTCGACAAGATTTTCTATTACGTATTAATGTTAGAATTATACAACTAAGTGTTTTGCATTAAGTATTCTATAAAATAAAAATATTAAAATCTACTAAGATTTTAAAATCTACCAAGTATTCAACTAATATTTATATTAGAATTCTAATAAAATTTATTAAATTATTCAGATTCTACTAAGTGTTACACTAAGTATTCTACAAAATATTAATATTAAAATTTATATATTCTACTAATTATTTTTATTTAGATTATATTAATACCTAGTGAAATCTTAATAATTTTAATATATTTTTATATAATTTCAAAATTATTAATTAGTACAATATCTATTATAATATTTAGTATGGTTGAACACTTAATATAATCTAAAAATAATAATTGTTAAAAATTTAATATTACTATTTTGTAAAATAATTAGTACAATACTTAGTGGAATCCAATAATAATTTTTTTTAAAATAGTAGAATTCTAATATTAATAATAAATTTATATGTAGAATATAAATAGTGTAAGAGTTAGTGAAATTTTAATAATTTTAATATATTTCAATATTAATAATTATTATAAAACTGAATATTGTTGTACACCTCATAAAATTTAAATAAAAATAATTAATGAAATCTTAATAAAGATATGATATATGGGAGATGTGATATGACATATACACGAGATCTTATACTTACTTGATTTAAGTAATTTATATATGTTAAGTGTATTTTAATTAATGATCATAAAATTAAAAACTCATATGCATTTATCATTTATGTCAGGCAAATAATTGAATTAAGATTCCATCAATATCAACCCTTAGATTAGTTACGAATCAATGATTAAAAAAAGTTTCTCAGTTTTCTCTAAAATTTGAATTTTCTTTTGAGCACTCTCCTGTATATATATATAGTCTTATTCAAATGATAAATAACTTATATGAGAAAATGTCCCAACCCATTTAAAAGAGGCAGCCCATATATGGTACCTGTGTACACACGACCCACGTGATTCCCTTCCGCACGGCGCTCTTCTGTTTGTATTTTTTTTTTCCTTTCTTCTTTTCTTATTCTGCTAACGTATGTTTTAATTATTTAAAATTTATATTTTTCATTTTAAATAATAAATATAATATAATATATTTTATTATAGAAATTATATTATAGAAATCAATAATTAATATTACAGAAATCAGTATTTAATATTACAAAAATCAGTATTTAATATTATATTTTTATTATTTACAATTTTTGTTTTTTAATTTTAAATGATAAATATAATATAATATATTTTATTATAAAAATTATACTTCATAAATCAGTAATTAATATTATATAAATTAGTATTTAATATTATATTTTTATTGTTTAAAAGTTATGTTTTTAATTTTAAATAATAAATGTAATAGAATATATTTTATATGGAAATTATAGTACACAAATCGGTAATTAATATTAAAGAAATCTATATTTAATATACATAAATCAATATATTTAATATAATGCAAATCACTAAATTATATTGCAGAAATCAGTAATTAATATTACAGAAATTAGTATTTAATATTAGAGTAATCACTAACTTATATACATTATGTTCACCTAAAGTAATAGAGATTACCAGAAAAATAAAATTAGTCGGAATATAGCACATATGGTATGGAAGCTGATCGTTGAGAGTTGGACAAAAATATGGTGAAATTAAATTTTAAAAAAGTTCACAAATTAACGGGAAAAATTAATTTAAAACGGAGGGGATTAAGTGAGTTGTGTATGTGAAGTTGCATTTAATTTGTGTGTGGATGCACTTAGGGACCACTAGATTAAAATTGGAAATGTGTCTAATATCTTATTTTCTATTTATCATTTGATCATTAGCATATATATATATACACACACACACACATAGAGAGAATCTTATTCAAATAGAAAATAGTTAAAATAGAAAATAGGAAACCTTTCCCCGCACTTACACATAAATTAAACACACCTCACATGCGAGCTCACCTATTCCTCTCCATTTTTAATTTGATTTTTTCGTCAATTGACAAAGTTTTTTTCAAATCAAATTTCACCACATTTTTCTCCATCTCTCAACGATCAGTTTCCATACCATACGTGTTATATTCCGGTGACTAAAATCTATAACTAAAATAAATTCGTCACTTATCAAATCTGAACTCATCACTAAATTATATTACTGAAATCACTAATTTGTATTACAGAAATCAGTCATTTGTATTACAGAAATCACTAAATTATATACCCTGAGTTCGCAAAAAATAATGGAGGTCGCCAGAAAAATGAAAGTCATCGGAATATAGTACATATGATATGCAAACTGATTGTTGGGAGATAAAGAAATATGTGGTGAAATTAGATTTGAAAAAAAGTTCGCTAATTAACAGGAAAAATCAAATTAAAACGGAGGGATTTAGTGAGAATGTGTGTAAGAGTGTATTTAATTTGTGTGCCCTGTTGCCCTTAGATTAGATTTCGCATGTGGTTTAAATCTTATTTTCTATTTTAAATTATTTTCTATTTGATCACTTGTCTATATATATATACAAGCTTATAATCCGTGCGAAACACAGGATAATTAATATTTAAGTAAATTGATTTTTTATTTATATTTTTATTGATATTTTATAATATTAAGAATTTATGTTAATATTATATGCTATGTTGTTTTATATAAATTTATTCTATTTAATATAAATATGTTATAATTTGAAACCGTGTTATAATTAATATATAACTGTGCCTAAAAAGTAAAATTTTAGTTAATATAAGTATGTATATAGTTAGAACCCATATTATAATAAGTAAAATTATATAATTTGGATCCGTGTTACAATAATTATATAATTGGACTTAAAAAATAAAATTTTAGTTAATATAGATATGTATATAGTCAGGGTCCGTATTATAATAACTAAAATTATATATAAGTATATTTTTTAGTCCCGTTGCTCAGTACAGACCGACCAACCAACCAAAAGTTTTAATCTTTATGTTATAATAATATAGTATAGATTAATAATAAATATAAGTAAAACTATTATAATATTAATCGCAAGTTAAAAATTTATAATATTAAAAATGTACTGGACTAAAAAAAGAGTACTAAAAATGTACTAGACTGAAAAAAGAGTACTTCACATTCTCATAACTTCCGATCTTATAAATTTCAACAATTTCTCCGCCACTCAATCTCTCGTAAAAAACCAAATTACACAAACAACCATCGTCATCACCCGCCCTTTGGATTACATATGAAACGTGGCATCAACGTATTGGTTGCTTTATTATCTCTCCTCCCACATGAGCAACTCATCCACTGATGAACCAACCAACCAAGCTGAACCACAGTGAATGAGTAACAAAATATGCCACAAAAACTAGCAATCTCATGTTGATTAAAATCATTTCTTACAAAATCTTGAAAGCCCAAAAATTATAAATTCAAGAATTATGCTATGGAGGCCCTCAATGCAGTTGGCTTAACTTCAATATCTGTGCTTTCAAGTAGAAGAAGAAAACCCAGAAAGATCACATCAATTCCCACTATTTCTTCACTCAATTCACCATTTTCTGTGAATTTTAACTCAATCCCACAAAATGTCCCAGAAGCAATATCAAGAAATTTTCATGGGGGGCTACTGTTTTTATCCTCTGTTTTTAGTAGAGGGTGTTATGCTAGAGCTCTTACCTATGAAGAGGCATTACGACAATCTACAAGCACTGGTAGCCCATCTGAATCTGATGTTGCTGGCATTCTTGACAGTGTCACCAATTTTCTAGTGGAGAATCCTGCTGTCATTGCTGGTGGTGCAGCCATATTAGCCGTCCCACTGATTTTGTCACAGTTTTTTGGTGATTCTAAGCCTTGGGGTATTGAGACTGCAAAGAATGCTTATGCAAAATTAGGGGAAGATGCGAATGCTCAATTGGTTGATATAAGGGCACTAGCAGACTTGAGACAAGTGGGTACGCCAGATATTAAAAGTTTGAGCAAGAAATCTGTCTCCATTGTGTACAATGGCCAAGATAAGCCGGGTTTCTTGAACAAGTTGGCTTTGAAATTCAAGGAACCAGAAACCACCACATTGTTTATATTAGACAAGTAAGATGATGGTTACTTTTTTTCCTTCTTATTTGTCGTGGTTATCACTTATCAATAAAGTTCAATTAGATGCACTAATATGCTTTGGATTATGTAATGCTAACTGCTTACTTGCGTAAGGTTGTGAGGATATCACGTGTCATTATGAAACTGTTGCGCAAATTACTCAATTACGCACAAGGGCCATAGACTAGGCCATGATAATTTTTATATATGTGAAGATCAAGTAGAGCCTGTGCCCAAGTCCTGCATTATCAATGTTGTGAAAGTATAGTAATTAAGTGTGGTACAAGGGACACAAATTCTCGAGTAAAACACAACATCACGTTGTTTGCCATTCTTGCATATTACCACCTTGGGTTTTGAAACCTCAACCTTACAGTTACCACCTGTGGTTTGACTTTCTTGGGCATGACCAAGGTGTGGAAGTATAAACCAGCGTCCAATTACAAGCAGTAAAACACATTTTACTAAATTTTCTCCATTCAGTGAGAACAAAACTGATATCTAAATTTACCGTGAGCCCCTTTAAAGTGCGGAAGACAAGTTGAAATAAGGGAAGTAATGTTATGTTTACATGATGCCGCGGTGTCTTTTGGCATGGGTGGCCTAAGAACAGTTTAAGCTCTCGTGTTAGTGGTGGAAAACCATTGCAATTTTCACAATGTGATCTAAACCTAAATTCTAGCAGATGCTTCCAATATACCTCCTCAACAGTTGATCATTCTGATCATCTCTTCGATCTCTTCGTCTTTCCTCAAGCACAAGTTCATAATATATATAGAGTGGTTTCTTTTTTATTTGGAGTAGTGCATTTTTTTTTACCAATATCTACTTGTGCTGTTTAGAACAAAAATAATAAATTAATATATCGGAGATGGAACCCAGGTTCGATGGCAACTCTGAACTGGTTGCAGAGTTGGTGACAGCAAATGGATTTAAAGGTGCCTACGCAATTAAAGATGGTGCAGAAGGACCAAAAGGATGGATGGTTGTTACCGTATTTTGTCGCTTTTAGCCTTATATTCGCCGTCATCCTCTTTTTCTGCGTTCTTTTTACTGCAGTTAAGTATTTCAAATTTAACATGAATTGTAATGTTTGCAGAGCAGTGGTCTTCCCTGGATTCAACCAAAAAAAGGATTTAGTTTTGATTTTAGTAGTTTGACTGACGCGATTGGGGTATGCTTCTCACCTGTTCATAAATACCGTGGGTGGTTCATTATTTTTAGAAAGAACTATTTAGTTATTGTCATAAGCTGAAGAGTGAGACACTCACTGTCAAACAATTATGGTAAACTACTTCATGAAAGTAAATCCTGAAGTTTATTTGCACTGAAATATCTTCTTATACCAATATAGCTAATTCTATTTAACAGAATGACGCAACAAGAAAAATTTCCCTGAATAAGATGTATTCGTTTACTTAAGTTGTAGTTGGCTAAAATGGTTGCAATTTGTTGACATTGCAAGTTCATGCAAGTAGATCAGATTTGTGGTTTACATAAAAGGCTAACATGATCAATGCGCTAAAAGTAAATGACAAGAGCAAAATTATAATGAATGAATTCTACTTCCAAATAGCTAAGGAATCTGACAAACTGATAGAGGTAATTATACACCAACTTCACTGATGTTTGCTTTTAGACAAAGAACTCTGATTTAACGTTCACAATTGTGGTTGATCCTGCTCTCAATGTTGCATTGTAAATTCAACACTTGTTTCCTTTAGAACCTTTTTGCTGCAAATCTTCAAACAGCTGAACAAGTTTATAATTCCATATTTCCATGTGATATTGATTTAAATCCTCTATCATATAAAGTTTAATGGTTCTTAATCCTTTAAAACTGTCATCGGCACTCTAGTACATGATTCTTTCTCCTTGAAAGACAAATTATAAGGACTGACATAGTTTCTGCTTGCTAAGCTATCTCAAGTATCTTTTTATCCCCGGCTCTGTGACATAGGGTGATACATGCAGAAACATAAATAATATATACCCTATTAATATGAGAGTCGGATATTTATAAAGAACACTTGACTTTTCCAGAAAGTCAAAATATCTTCAACATTATACCTGTGGTGTTTACTATAAAATTACCATAGGAATAATGATGGATATTAACTTTCAGGAGGGATCAGATGCAGTTTATGTTGCTCTTGGTGTAGCTGCAGCTACTGGCCTAAGCTTACTAGCATATACAGAGGTTGGGCTCGAGTTCCTTAAATTGTCTTCTGTTCCTTTTCGTTCGCGTCAAACATAATGTTTTTTCTTAAAATTTTGTTTCCGTGTTTGATATGCTAATTCAGGTAGAAACTCTGCTTCAAGTCTTAGGTTCAGCTGCAATTGTTCAATTTCTTAGCAAGAAACTCCTATTTGCAGAGGTTAGTGTATTCCTTGATATAATTGTAATCATCTCTTCAACTAGGTGTTTGGAGAATATACTTTGGTACTGAAGCTTTGCGTAATTCTCTAAACATTGGTCACACTATACTGAGAGTAAACACAATTTTTTCTGTGCAATATTGGTGTTCAGATATTAGATTCATGCAATATTGTATGTATATATGATTGGAATATCTAATTGACTAATAAAACAGGAGTTATGATTAATGCTTGGACAGTTAATTACAAATTTTAATAGTTCATTTCTTTTGTATGAATACCTAACTTCTTTCTGCTTCAAGATGGATAGTTTCGTGCTTTGCATGATCATTTTGGGGTTGACAACATACTTACATTGTTTCCATGTTAGGATCGAAAACAAACTTTTCTGCAACTTGATGAGTTCTTGACCACACAAGTGGCCCCTAAAGAGGTTGTCGATGATATAAAGGTACTAAGCTTACCTAAAAACTTATTGACGTGATGATTTTATCTTTATGCTTAATTTGACTTGAGAGAATTGTTCTTGGTTCAAATATTGTAGATATCATTTTCTGATATGTGGAATGATATCAGTAATTTTAATTTGATTTTTGACAAATGAACTCAGCAAATCGGAAAGGCTTTCCTACCATCAATTACGATCAGCAATTCTCTTCCTGCACCAGCAGAGGCTAGTGCTACTATAACTGAAAGCACTGTGCAAACAACAGAAGTACCTCCAGAAGTGGATTCAAACTCTGCACCTCTAAAAGCAGATGCAGATGCAGATGCAGTATCTGCTCTGGAAGTGAATCCAGTCCCTGCTCCAGAAGTTACAGCAGCATCACTCCCTAATCCCTCGAGACCACTTTCGCCATTTCCATACGTAAAATTTCTTTGAGCTCTACGAATACTTTACTAAAAGCCTATATAATGATAAAAGTGTTAATGATTTTAAAAGTGTTACTTGGTGATGTTTCACTTATATTAGTATATTATTTACGTAATATGCTTCCTTTGTAAATATTGTAATGAAGAAGGTTTGTGGATTGATTATGTTTTTGGTTGCAGTATCCAGATTTTAAGCCCCCAACATCTCCAAGACCATCACAGCCATAAGCAACAATGGGAAGGATGAAGAATATTTGTATTAGAGGGCAAGGTTTCATTTCATGTATTGGATCTGGTTGAGACACGTATATTTGTATTTTACTTAAAAAGTAGGAATTTACTTTGTTATTGAGAAATAATGGTTTGAAAATGAAAAGTTAAACATTTAATAAGCATTATTATTGAGCATTATGTATTGAATTATTATAGGATCTAAGTAGAGGAGCCAGAGTCGAACCGAGACATGGACGATAAAGGATAAGTCCTTTACCACTTGAGCTATCCAATCGTGCTCGGTAGTTATGTAACTTATGATGGTTATTAGGAGTAGTTGCAGCATTATTTTGAGTATCAACAAGAGATAACTTATGATGTGTTACGAATATTATGCAATGATTAATGAAGAAGATCTTTAATATTTAATATCAGTGGAAAAAATCGCGCTTCGCAGCGGCTTTTTAATAAATTTTAAATTTATTAAAATTATTTTTGATATTAAAAATATTTAATAAATATATAATTGTAATATATTATAGAAATTTATTTAAAAATACTTATTAATTTTATTTTTAAATGAATAAATATTACTTAATTTATTAAAACCCAACTACACCTAACTGTGCAGACGTAGCTATCAATATATAAGGTTCACCATCTTTCTTGTATAGATTTTGATCAAACAACTAAACAAATTTTTCACGCCAAGTTACATTATGATGACTGAACAACATATGATAAAATTTGATATAACAAAATTATATTAAACCAAAATAGTAGTATTAAATTTATAAATATTATAAAATCATATAATAATTTCAAAATATATGTGTGTATTATAATTCACAACTTACTAATTTGTTATAATCCTAAGATCTCTTTTTCTCCATACGCCGCTAACAATATTAATACCGACCTTTCTTCTAAAATATGTTTGAATCTAAAAAGTAGATGTTTTTGAACTGCTGCATGAATAAGATTTTTCTATTATAAATTAAAGCATCAAAGAGTTAGTACGAATGCATAATTGTAATAAATTAGTAAATATCAAAAATTTATTAACTTTCTCATCAATTAAAATCATGTCAAGATTAAGTTGATCGCATGTTTGTGTATTGATTGTCTCCCACGTCGTTCATACTCTCACTCTTATCATTCAATCGTCTCTATTATTATTCAAAACATTCAACAGAGTGTAATTCATGATGTATTAGACGTTGAATGTAAATAGCTCTGTGATAAATTTGTTATGATTTATTTTTTGATGTTTGATCTTTAATTTATATAAGTGATGGTCTATTATTTTTTAGATGGAAACACATTCAATTAAGTTAAAAGAAACATTCAATTTAGGTATAAGAATAAAATTAATTTTTTTTATTATAGATACTGTCTTTTTAAAAAATTAAAATAGTTTCAATTTTTAATAATTTAATGCTTTTTCTAAAATTTCTAATTATCTTATGTATAATAATGTCTATTCTAAAATTTTGAAATTTATCTTATTGATAATAATAATTAGTTGACTTGAGAAAAAAGTTTAGGAGAATATAACGTAATTTAAATTTTTTTATTTATAATTTGGAGAAAGATTATGAGAATATAAAATAACTTAGATTTTTTTTATGATTTTTAATATTTATTAATTCATAAATTCGAGAAAATTAGAAAAATACATTTGAACGATTTGAGAGCGCCACGTAACTGTACTCGTCTTCTTCAATATATATATATTGATATATATTGATTTATGGCCCAATCACAATTCACAAATCTAGGTGTGATGACGTCAAAGTCAATACGACATTGTCTTTATTTTCTTGGTACTTAACGCGGACGGAGATTTGAACTTTCTTTGCACCTTCATTTACTACTGGTACATACACTGCTCTTACATCACCGGTCCCGTTTATTATTCCTGTTGTAAACAATTAGAGCAATTTTTTTATTGAAAAATTATCAGAAAAGTGTTTGATAAATTATAAAAACTGTTGTGTGAAAAAATATTTTTTAAAAATTGCTGTTAGCAAAAACATGTCCCCATATTTTTAGAAAAAGCTGATTTTAGCTTTTATAGGAAGTTGCTATCAGTTTTATCATCAAACCTACCTAAAAATATTATTTTTATATATTATATCTCAAAATATGCATAAATCAAAAAAATTACCAAATAGTCATATGATTTTCCTGACAACATTTTCTTCAACGACACTTTTTCTCACAGCACAGCAGTTTTCAACGGCACTCTCAAATGGAGCCTCAGTCTTCCCTCATTATTGACTTTGTAATTTTCTCGTCAACCAAAATTACTTTGCCCCGTTTGTCTTTCTGGTTTATACTAATAAGTTAGAAAATATATAAATTGCTTATTGTTTTTTTACAATTTATTAGTCTTTTTAGTTTATAAATTAAAAATATATAGTATATAAATATATGTACAATATTTAATAATCCACCTACTTCACAAGCATAAACATATATTTAACACTTTTAGGCTGTGTTCACTTTGATATAATGAAATGAGGGGAGAATGAAATGAAATTTATACTATTATTTGGGTGAGATTAGAGAAAATATTTATAATTTTTATTCATTCTTTCATTTCATTCCAAACTATTTGAATTAGAATTCTAACCCACATGTTTTGAAAAGAATGTTTATTCCATTTTTTCACCATTTTTCCTACAATCCTCATCATAACAAATTTAAACTCCCTAATATTTATTCACAATTTTACTCATATATTTTTCTTTTTACATAAAATTTGTTTATAATTTTTCATTCCATTCATTTCTCATTTCATTCTCACCAAATGAACACAACCTTAATCTTAGGTAACTATGTAAGGTTAAAATAAAAAAATAGCACATGGAGGTCCTTTTGATAACAGAGAGGGTGCACTCTATTATTATAACTTATCAACCTTTGGAGAAGTTTTCTCTTTAATAATTACTCGTATACTATAGAGAAAGGAAAGCGGGTACCTGGCGACACACTTTGTTTTATTTGTAAGAAACTAAGAATGATGCAATGCGGATCACATCACCCTTTGGTTTGGGCCTTTTTTGGTCGTTTGAAAGAGTCAGCATTTGAATCGTTGAAAATGAGAAGATAAGACATACTGTATTATTTATTTATTATAGATTCCATGACAAATTAACTTCACTCTCATCGATCACTAGCTACTTTTTGCCTATGACTACAATTCTTTATTTAAAACTTGGTATCATATTTCCTCCCAAACTTGATTACCCAAAACACCTTATTTCTATCCTCTTGTTTCTTTCTTCTTGTGCAGTATCAGTATGGAAAAGGGTACAGAATTTAAACAGAAGGCTCTGATGAATATAGAGCTCAAACAAGGTCAAGAGCTAGCCAATCAGCTCAAACAACATTTTCTTGACACTAGAAATACATCCAAGGAAACTTGTGATTTCCTCTTGGCAAACATACTCTCCTCATATGAAAAAGCTCTTTCAATCTTAAAGTCTAATGCTTTCAAATTGGACCCTCATTCTAATTTCACTAGTGATTCTAGTCCAACTAGTGACATCTCTGATAAATCCCACAAAAATGTCTTCAAAAAGAGGTGAGTCTAGCCCCTCAGCCTTATGTTTTTTGCATAGCTAAACGTAACTGAGATATAAATGATTGAATTTCTACCTGTTATTTATAGAAAGGCAATGCCACAATGGAGTGAACAAGTTCAAGTTCCTTTGGGGACAGGGATTGAACAAGCTGGTCCTCTTACTGATGGACATAGCTGGAGAAAATATGGACAGAAGGATATTTTAGGAGCCACTTTCCCAAGGTGAATCATGTTCCATACTATACATACATACATGCATACATGAAAAACAATAGTCATGTGTTAAATTAGTGCTGCATGCATCTCAAATATGATTGTTCGAGAAATAAATAGGCAGCTTTTTCTTGTTGATTTATTTATACATGTACTCTCTCTTTCTATGACTGTATAAATACATCTCCATTTATTACCTCGTTTCGAAATAATTAACGCTCGACTTTTTATTTTAAAAAACTTTGACTATACAATAAAAATTATTATTTTTAAATTTTTTTTTTTAATAAAAGTTTTAGTTTAATATTTTATTAAAAAAAGAAAATTTTAAAAATAATAATTTTAAATATGTAATCAAAACTGCTAAAAATGTGTGCCAAAAAATTAAAGGTCAATTATTTCCGACCAGATGGGAGTAAGGGTGAGTACTGACTTGTTCTTGCATATCAAATTGCATACCAAATGGTTTGTGCACAAAAGACAACTTTGTGGCCACTTGCACCAAGGCAGCAGGTGTATGTAATTACCGCTACAATAAATATATTAGGCATGTTTTCCCCTTGTTCGACGTTTGCTAACATACTTCAAGTTCAAATCTTTCTTATAATCCTATACAAACTGACACTCAGCAACCCTTTTCTTCCTTTAAAGGTACCGTAAATTTTACCACTAGAATGAATCAATCTACCTGGAAACTGTAAAGCTGTAACACTTGACATCAATAATTTGCATTTACACTGTACTAATTTTATAATTCTTTTTAACTGAAAGTTTTTACAATTTTTTAATCCAAAGGGCTTATTATCGATGCACCTATCGTCACTCGCAAGGCTGTTTGGCTACAAAGCAAGTTCAAAAATCAGATGAAGATTCATCACTTCTTCAAGTAACATATAAAGGAAGGCATACTTGCAAACAAGGTTTAGAATTAAGTGCAGGATTAGTATCGTTTGGGAAGGAAGAGAAAAGGCAGAAGAAAGGAAGTTACAAGCCTAAACAAGAGGAACAAACTCAGGAACAAAAGGTAGAAAAAATCATTAGTTTCGGAACAAGCCTCAGAACTGAAGAACTGGGAAGGAGTGTGGAAGTGGAAAGATTGCCTTCCTTCTCCTTTCCTTGTACTATAGTGGAGTCCGTAGACAAAAAATATAATCTCTTTCTTGGGTGTACAAGGGGAGATAGTTTTATGGGTAGTAGTTATTCATCATATATAACCCCAGAAACATCAGAATGCAGCTATTTGTCATTGTCACCATACCAGATGAATAGCTTTGGAATTGCTCAAAATTTGCAAAGTTCAGAGTCAGATCTCACTGATATACTATCAGCTCCAAACTCAGTTACCAATTCCCCCATTGGTGATTTTGATATCTCACTTGACCCTGTGGATTTTGATCCCAATTTTCCTACAGACATTCTTGAATTTTTCAAGTAGTGCCATATTTGCCCGTTGATCCTAGTGAGCATTTTTTAGCAAGGATAGAAATGTCTATACAATAGTGACAGCTGAAACTGTACATCAATCTCTCATTGTGCATGTTGGTCAAGGGTATATTTTAAGTTGGCTACTTATCTGGAATGAAATTTAGTACATGAGAGAATTTTTTCTGTATTATAGATACTTTTGGACTGCTGCAAAATTTCTCTTTTTCGTCCACCTGAACTAGTTCATAAATTACACCTTGTGTAGTAGTTTGTTACGTAGAATATTCCAAGTAGCTAGTCTGTCTTTATAAAGCTGTTTCTGAAAATATGTGCATACAAGTACTGTGTTTTTTCATTCATAATCCTACATATCTGCATAATATGGTTTATATGTGTATTTTTGGGTTCCAGATGAAAGAATTAAGAGTATCCAGCCAAATCAAAAAGTCCCAAAATAATAAAAATAATATTAACAGACACAAATTTAAGTAGAAAGCAGCATCAGCAATCATATAAAAGCATCGGTACTCTGCCCGAACACTAGTGCAAGCAATCACACTGAACCTTTGCATTCTTATCTATAAAAAATGGGTAGGGTCCCAGATTTCTGTCTGGCCAAAGCAATGAAAGATGCGTTGTGCCAACAGCCAAATAGTCTCAGATGCAACCCCTTTTCTGCCTTTGTTAAACTATTTCAACCCAGTGTCGCGCATTGATCTGTTCCACATCATTAGAATCAGTGTCACCTTCTCTTATATGGTACAGTCCTATTACATCAACCATCCATGGTCAACCATTCTCAAAGTGATCTGATGTGGAGGTTCTAAAGAATGTGTAAGCCTTGTGCTCAGAACTCCGAGGCTGAGTTTATTGCTTTCCGTTTTTTTACTATAAAGATAAATACATAATTTACATAAAGTTACAATACTTAGAGTAATGGACAGGATGTATATATGATTGGATAGCCGCGTGGTAATGGATTATCGTATGTTGTCAATTGACTCTAACTCATCCGAGATTTGGCTTATTTATAATTTAAATCATATGTTATTAACAATATACAATTCAAACCCTCTTTTAATATATTTAGTAAATTTAACCTTACGTTTTTTAACTATTTACAATTGAAAACTTTTTTAAAATAATTTCTAAATTTTTAAAATAATTAGTAAATTTAACCATACGTTTTAAAATATTTAGTAAATTTAACCTTGACTTTTTAATTTCGGAATAAAATAAATTTTATATCGAAAAAGTATTTTCGAGAATATATTCATCGAAGAGTATTTTTGAAAATAAATTAAATTCGGTAATGAACATTCAGGAATATATTGAGCGGGAAGTGTGATGACAATATGAAATAATATAAACACATATTAAAATTTTATTGAACATATATAATATATTATACATATAGATATATTAATATAGAAAAGAACATCTAAATATCCATTTTATAAGAAAAAATCCTAATAATTGCAAATAGATAATATCTATAAAAAAAATTTGACAATAGTGCATTTTATGAATATTTATTCAAAATTTTGTCATAAAATTTATTTTATTCCGAAATTAAAAAGTCAAGGTTAAATTTACTAAATATTTTAAAACGTAGGGTTAAATTTACTATTTATTTTTAAAAAAAGTTTCAATTATACATAGTTAAAAAACATATGATTAAATTTACTAATTATTTTAAAAAAGGTTTCAATTGTAAATAGTTAAGAAACGTAGGGTTAAATTTACTAAATATATTAAAAAAGGGTTTGAATTGTATATTGTTAATAACACATGATTTAAATTACATTTAAGCCTGATTTAAAACAGATACAAGGCTATAAGCCTAATTATTTAAAATAAGGTACATTATATAGATTTCGGAGGACCGTAAACGCATCGAACGTTTTATTGAATCGATCAATGGTTCAATAATATTGTCGATACATACTAAATCCTATGTTATTATCTCCATTCATATTAATTACTGAAATATGAGTAAGAAATATATTTAAAATATTTAGATAAATAATATAAATAACTCCGTTAAAGTAAAATAACTTTTAATTTCTTATATTTTAAGAAATTATTATTTTATTATATTCTGAAAAAACAGGTAACCCATCAGAGTTGCTATGAGGTCAAGGACTATAAAAAGATAAAAAAATAATTGGTTGTTTTTTCAAAACTACTAGCTTATAATCCGTACAAAACACGTGCTATATTAATAAATTTTATATTAATTAATTTATATGATTATTTAATTTAATATAGTAATTTATTTTATTACTAATTTATATATATATTATTATGTTATATTAAATTTTTTATTTTAATATTCACGAGATATGATTAATAGGTTATAATTTAAAGTAAATTAAAAAGCGGTGATGAAATTGAGTTAAATGTTTATACAACTATATTAGATAAAAATTATATTATAATATTATTCCTAAAATAGAAATTATATTCTAAAATTTGAATATAAAATAATATTATCTGTGAACAATTGTATAAAAAGAGCACTACACCGATGATAGAGTTATATGTATAATATATCTTTTCTAAATAGAGTTGTATGTATAATATATCTGTTTGATATAACATATTCTAATTAAAAATTAAAAAAGTGTGTTTGAAGTTGTGTAGAAGAAATGTAGTATATATATTATTTTAATATTCAAAAAAGTTAATTATAAAATTATAATTTTAAATAAATTAAAGTGTTTGAACGATGATGAAATTAAAACATGTTAATCAGTAGATCATAAGTACAACTCTATATTTTAATTAAAATTTAATTAAAAAGTGTATATGAAGTTGAGTGAGACATAGACAGATTATATGGTCGACCGATCAAACATTTGCCACTACAGCATTAATAATATAGTATAGTTTATAAAATTTTTATTAATAAAAAAGTTCAAATATATTAAAAATATTTTAACTAAAATTTAAATAAAAGAGTATGTTTTGATATAGATAAAATATTAATATAATTTTAATATTCAAAAATATTATTTATAAAATTGTAATTTTAAATAAATTAAAATATTTGAGTGATGAGTAAATTGAAACATGTTAGTAGATTGTGAGTACAACTCTATATAATAGAAGTTTGTTTATAATAATATAATATAAAAGTATAGATAATATAGATATAACGTAGTAATAAAATTTAATTAATATAAATGAAATAATATTATTATTTCAATATTCATAAAATTTAATTAATAAGTTAAGGTTTTAAATAAATGAAAGAGGATGAAGAATGAAGAAATTGAAATATGTTATTATATTATAAGTAAAACTTTATATTTTATTTAAGAGAGTATGCTTAAAATTGAGTAGGAGATAAATATATGTATTTGAAGTTGAGTGAAAGACAAAATGACCAGACCGGACGACGGATCAAGTACTTGCGATTTTAATAATATAGTATAGATAATAAGGGCAAGGACAAAAAAATAAAAATAAAAAAGGGGAAAAAGCCCTTCTGAATTAAAGAATTGAGAATGAATCAAATTGAGAAGATCGAAAGGACAAAAGGGGTTTAAAAGCAAAGGGCAAGTCGGCCAGTCCGTAAGTGGAAACGGCGCCGCATACAGATGTATAATACAAGTAAGTAAGAGTAAGTGAAACTCAAGAGATCGGGGGGTTTAGTAAGAATAGAAGAGTGAGTGTTGTTTGCATTGGATTGGATTGGATGTCTTCGGAGGAAGTGAAAAGGAAGGAGTCGGCTGTTGTATCTTCCACCATCCTCAATCTTAATAAGCTCGTCGTCAACCCACCCTCCTCTATACACCTCCTCTCTATCTCTAAGTCTCTTCTTGCCGGTGGTCTCGCCGGCGGCCTGTATGCCCATTGCCCCCCCACTCCCCCCCACTGTTTTTTTACCTATTACATGGATATATATCACTTGTATTCATTCATGATTGTTTATTTATTTATTTATTTATTTCAGGTCTCGGACTGCTGTTGCCCCTTTGGAACGACTCAAAATATTGCTACAGGTGGGTGCCTTAAATATTATATCTCTGTGCTGCTTTCTGTGGATTCCTGATACAAACACTACCGAGAGTTGCCGTATGCAGGTACAAAATCCTCATAACATCAAGTACAATGGTACCCTTCAAGGTTTAAAATATATATGGACTACTGAGGGTTTTAAAGGTCTGTTTAAAGGCAATGGTACTAATTGTGCTCGCATTGTTCCAAACTCTGCCATCAAATTCTTCAGTTATGAGCAAGCCTCAAAGTATGATTTCCTTTCATTTTACAACCAAATTCTTACATCTTATCCATATTATATCATGTTTACAATCTAATGTCTCTCCATCCATCGCTTTTTTAATTTACTCTGCAACAGGGCTGTCTTGTGGCTGTATCAGCAGCAAACTGGCAATGGTATGTTTATCTTTATTTTTCTACTCTACTATCGCAATTCAGTAGTTTCTACGTTTTAAATTAAAGTAGGGTTTTTAATTTGTAAGATTTTCTGAGCTCGGCTATTAGGCATGATGACTACAAGGCCAAACACATCAATATTTTTTATGGCATTTTTGGAACCACTCCTATTCAACAAACCAACTTGTAATAGGCTTGTGAATTGATAATAGAATATCATTACCAAAGATCTGTCAGATCTATTTAATTATAATATGCTAGTGCGTCATCTCTTTACTGCAGTTTAAGAGTTTTAACTGTTTTAGTTTTCAGTTTCAACGGTTGTTAGATGAAGAAAATCTCAATTACTTATTGTAATTTCGGCAGAGGATGCTCAGCTAACTCCTTTATTGCGCCTTGGAGCTGGAGCCTGTGCTGGAATAATTGCAATGTCTGCTACTTATCCTTTGGACATGGTGAGAGGGAGATTGACTGTACAGGTATTGCTCTATATTTTTTTATGGTAGATTTATATATTCAGAGTTTGTGTGGATCCTGTTCCAATGGCTGCAGGCTTCATATTCTCCTTTACTTTCACCTAATTTGCAGACGGAGGCCTCTCCTTATCAATACAGAGGAATGTTTCATGCTTTATCAACTGTGCTTCGTCAGGAAGGCCCACGTGCTTTATATAGGGGCTGGGTTCCTTCTGTTATTGGTGTTGTAAGTATTATATTTTTTCAGAATATAATAGTCAAATTTGGAAGAATGTTGGTGTTAAGTGTGCAGAACAGAAACTTAATGTGGACTGTGCAGAACAGAAAGTAGTTTTAAATCGGACTACCTAGTAACATTTGGAAGAATAGAAAACATTGTAGCTTTAGTTTTCATCTAGCATATTTTATCATCAACTTAATTTTGAACTGTGTAGAACAAAAAATAGTTTCGTACGAGTAAGATATGGAGAAATTGAAAAACATTGTAGCCTTAGTTTTATCTATATAAGTCCTCCACTCCTGTCCATGAAGTTGATGAAATGAAGATGTTTCATACTGTTGTGCTTCTCTTTTCTCGTGTACATCAAAATTGTTGTAACCTCCTACACATTATGTTTTGGTAAACATTATTTATTGCATTTTTTTCTTGGTATCATTTTTTTGTACACTGTTATGCTGCTACAAAGATATATAGAAATTATTAGAAGGGGAGCAAGAATCAATGGGCCAGCACTTCGGGTGAAATTGGTTAAATTCTTCTGTCTTTCGTTGTTTTCTGCAGGTTCCATACGTTGGCCTTAACTTTGCTGTTTACGAATCTCTAAAGGATTGGTTAATTAAATCGAACCCTCTGGGACTTTACGAAGGTTCTGATTTGGGTGTTACCACAAGGCTTGCATGTGGGGCTGCTGCAGGAACAGTTGGTCAAACAGTTGCTTATCCTCTTGATGTTGTTCGGCGAAGGATGCAAATGGTGGGATGGAAAGATGCATCCTCCATCATTACTGGTGATGGGGGGATCAAGGCTCCTCTTGAATATACTGGGATGATTGATGCCTTCAGAAAGACTGTAAAGTATGAGGGATTCGGAGCTTTATACAAGGGTTTGGTCCCCAACTCTGTTAAGGTTGGTCAGATTTCCGAAACGTTGTATCATTGATGCTAAGATTTAGTCATGAATAGAAATGCTCAAGCTATATCTTTAAGCTGATTGTTGACTTTGATGTTATCTTATTTAGGTGGTCCCGTCAATAGCAATTGCATTTGTGGCTTACGAACAAGTGAAGGACATTTTGAAAGTCGAGATTAGAATATCAGACTAACACGGAAGTTTTAGTTTATAAAGCTTGCGATTTTTGTAGATTACAGTAAAGAGATAGCTCAACTTTGGAGTTTACATCCTCTTTCTTAAAGAAGAAAAACTAGTGATGCTTATTCTTGCTTTCTTTGTTTAGGTCATAAGTTTATTTGATTATGCATGTTTCTGCTTGTTAAGACACCATGTCAATAAGTTGCAAGGGACGGCAGATGATCGCACTCTATCTTGGTTCTCATAAGTCGACAACTCCCTTGCTGTATTTGTGTTTGCTATTTTATCCATTAATAATTCACATTGCTATTTGTGTTTGCCAACTGATCTTACACTATTGAAGTTACCTATGAATGGTTACAATTTAATAGTGTCTGTTATGTTTTACGGCAGAAGGTTTTCCCCAGATCACCCCTCTTTCAGACACCTCAGTTATGTTTCGTAGCGAAAGGTATACCCTTCCGCTTCTTTTCATAGCGGAAGGTAAGTTTCAGCTTCTAATCCCCTTTTCATACAAGTCATTAACCGCCTAAGATCAGTTTGCTAAAATCTAACTGTGGCTGTAGACCTGTTACCCCATACATGAATGTATTGTAATGATATGTCTATGTATATTTGTATGTATGAATGTTCTTTTCTCGCGATAGGGGTATAATGAACTGAAATAGACAGAACTACTTTGCATTATCCTGATACTAGGTGCAACTATATGTTACTTATACTATTGTTATTTTTACTGTCTGTTGAAATAAATTCAATGTTTTTAGATGGATAAGTAGTCAATCAAGTTGATTTATATATTTTTTTGGATCAAGTCGTAACAAAATAAGATGTGTAAGTTCTAATCTTATCTTTTAGTTGTTTTAATTAGCTCTATATAAAGAGCATTATTGGGAACTTTTATACATGCAACTTTTATCAAAACTCTTGTTTTAGTATATTTTGTGTTCTTTTCCAGTCAAAAACACCTACAAATGGTATCAGATTTATGTTCGTTTTAAAAATTGGTCGTTGCTAATCAGCTGGCATGGTTGAATAAATGAAGAATGAAGTTGGTACTGGTGGTGGTGCTACCGGAGGTGGTAATGTAGAGGCAGAGGCAGAATACAAAATAGGTTCAAAAGGATACACAAATTATAGGTACTAAGCAGATGCATGTTATGACGATCAATAAGAAATCACGGCACACGTGGTCATGGAATGTTAATGGTAATATTACTCGCGCCCCTGTATTAGAATATCATTTTCCCAAACCCCCTAGAAATTAGGATAACATTAACAAGAGCATCTTTCAGATTATGACCATCACTGTTAGTGTTGCCATTACCCAACGGCGATGATAGAATTGATATTATATCAAATGTGGCCAACAATTAGGAACAACCTTTGTTAGTAATAGATGGCCAGCATAATCCATCACTCATGTACTGATTTACATATTGATTGACCTGATTTACAAGTTAGAAGCCTATATGTGGACCACGATAGCTGGGGACAATTCTCTAGTTGCTGCATTGAATGTGCATATCCAGTACTGCTGAATAATTATTATCAACTTAAAAGCTTCTGTTGAATTTTGCATCTACGCTTGGCAACTTGGCCTACTTGTTTACGCTTGAATTCAATCTAGAATTCTATGCATAGTGGATAACCATGCTGAATTGCTGACTGATGTTCTCTCAGAATTTTGGCTCTTCATGTTGTGGTATAAACCACGCTAGTGTTGGAAAAATCATTGACTATCACATAATACTATATTCTGAGTCATTTATGTATCTAATTTTTGTATATTTATAATATGGATGCTATTATAATTATTTGATGTATCGAGAAAACAGGCATATTAGTGAAGTCCTCAAGGATTACCTGCTTTGTTTGTATCATTTGTACTGTTTTTGGTTCAACTTTTGAGCATTTAGTGTGGAAATACGAAATTTCATCAATACATTGCTGAGGCCGTTGTTTTCTCAGACCTTAATTCCATACCTGCCTCGACAATGCTACTTGTAGTACATACACATACATTCTATTTCTCTCTCACTTTTTTGTGTGTATCTAAAATCTATAAATAGACTTACTTGCATACAGAAAACATTTGTAACAAGAGAAGGTAACTAGACATGATCGGAGATGGTATGGAATCCATGGCTCGTCCTACACTTGGTATTGGTGGTGGCGGCAGTCGTATGGAGAATGGACAGCAAGCAAAGGGCCTTTATGAACACTTTCAGATGCCAGTGCACTACCCAAGGTACACCAGAGCAGAGTATGCGAATATGCCTGAGTGGAAAGTTAATTGCTTGCTCGCGCAGTATGGATTGCCGGTCTCAGGTGTTGTTAATCAGAAGAGGAAGTTTGCCATGGGGGCTTTTCTCTGATCTTGTTAACTTTACTATGCGATAAGTAATTTGTGTTTTACTCGAGTTGAAGATTACTATATGGAGTGAAATAAATTGCATTAGTTGGTGGAACTTTGGGAGTGTTTCTACTTATCTCTTAATAGCAGCTCCATCCATCTTTCTATACTCCACATCACCAAATCTGTCATTGCTTTAGATAAAGTGCTAAACACTTGGGTATAAAGTGGAAATATAAACACAAATTGTATTTAAATTGTATAGTTCTTGTCTCTTTTGATAATGGAACAATACTTGAGTATTAGACAAGGCATTATTATATTTAAATATGTAAAACAAGTTCTTGTTCTTAAATCTTTAGTGTTATGCAGTAGTTTATTAAAGCTCGATCTCATTTGTTGATTGTATTAGTATGGGACATGGCATTATTCAAAGTCCAGATGTGACTCGACTATTATACAAAGGAAACACTATACTATGTTTTCATTCTAATCATTTTGTTGATAGTTTAATTACAAGTACTGAGCTTCTCTTTGGCGGAAGGGGGTAGTCGGCCAGCTGGTAAACAACTTTCATTAATTACAGGGACTTTTTTTTACAGGAAAAAAAAATTAACTTCAGATCTTTATGGAGTACTTATCATACACCGCAATATTTGGAGAAAAATATAAATATAAATAGAATTTTTAATTTATAAATTATTTTTAAGTTAAGACGAAATGCTCGTGTGGAGTAAAGTTATGTTTTCTCTCTTTACAAAAATAAGGAATTCATAATTTTAATACAAATCATTTTGAAAATAAAATATTTGTTCTAAAAGTAATATTTTTTATTTTAATTATCTTATAACTTTATGATATAATTTAATTATAAAGAAATTTCTTAAAAGTTGATGAAACCAAAAAACCGGCATAATTTAAGCTTTTGTCCAGCAGCAGACATAAATATATATATTTCTATCTCTTTTCTTTTCTTCTTCGTGGAATATTCCAAATTTATAGGCTATGGAGCCCCAGAATTCGATGTAATTTATTCATATTTTATTGTTGTACTGGATTGCCATATTTAACTTGTTATATTATAAATTAATTAATTCCTAAATAAAATGAAAATATAATTTAAATTTTATTGATTATTTGGTTAAAATCTCAGAAAACATTTTTGATCAACAATTTCAATAGACAATAGTACAATACCACTTTGATTACGTGAGTACAAATGTTAGTCCACATTACTAAATTATAATTAGTTTGAGCACGGTTGGATAACCCAAGTGGTTGAGGATTTATCCTCTGTGTCTGTCGTCCCAGGTTCGACGCTGGCTCACCCCTAGAATTTCTTTAGAACATCTTTAGAACAGATACTCATTTTAAGGCTATAAGTCAAATTAGTCAAAAAAAAATTATAATTATATAAGCCAAATTAGTCAAAAAAAAAATTATAATTATATAAGCCAAATTAGTCAAAAAAAAATTATAATTAGTTTTTTTTTTACAAAACTGTATAAAATTTGTTGAGAGTTTTTGAGACAAATAAAATTATATTAAATTAAAATAAATCAAAACTTTATTAATTTATTATATAATACTTTTTGTCCCATTTAGTATTTCATTTCAAGATATTTTTTACTTATTTATCTCTTTATTTAATATAATAAGATGGAATCAGATGCCAATATAGTATACCAAAAATTGACATTCTACATATTTTTTTTAATTTGGCTTATTTCTTTAATCATATATATTTTTGCGGCGGGCTTAATTTTACTAAAAACTATTTAAATTCTTTGCGAACCCGAAATTCCTTTCTAAAGCCGTTTTTTCGTCTTTCCCCTTTAGCTGCACCGGAAAAGCCGAAAGCCAATCCTGCGATCTGTCAGATGTAAAAATATATCAGTAGAGGAGCATTTCGAAATCTTTTATGGGAGTCCGCTATTCATATTAGAGATACATAAAGCTTAATTATAAAAAAATTTGAATTTTTTAAATTGGATCGTGCCGGATTTTAATAAAAATTGACTGGTCTTAATCCGAATTATAGAGCTATGACACAATCAAACCCGAACGAATAAAATGTTGAATTGAATCGTACCAGCCTCTACTGGGGTTATTACTCATTTTTGTACTTGCTGTTTTATTTTCCAATTATTTCTTCAAATAAGATAAGAAAACAAAGGAGAATAATAATTCTAGAACCGGGTCTAAACTAGGTCTAGGTTTGGTTTAAATCTAGATTTTTTTCCTGAAAGATATGTGGTTTGTTTCGGTTCACGGTAGAATCAGATCCAGGTTTTTTCATAAAATTGTAAAAACTACTGTATTAATTAACAAGAATAAGGATCCTAATGTATCTTAGGAAAATTTTCTAAGGTAATGAGTGATTTGAGTGTATTATATTAATAACTTAAATACTTACTTTTCTAATTTATTAATGACATAGAATACATGGTAAGTAAATATTTAACAATAAATGATTAGATATATTGGTTTATACTTAAATGTTGTGATCTTAGGAAAAATATCCTAAGTTTAATCTTAGAATCCTTATCCTCTTAATTAATAATTTTAAATTAATTTAAATAAGTGGATAAAAATATAAGATGTAAAAGTTGGATTATTTGTATCCCAATAATTAAAATATTTTTTTAGATAGAACATGCCAAAAATAAAAATTGTATTTAATGATGCGATAAATTGATATCCCTCAATAATTGGAGTTGCAATAAAATAAATAAATAAAACTGGTTCCCCTCGGGACTGACATGTCATGATCGTGTACGCACCACGTGTTCTCCAAATCCCAGTTGTCCATTTCATACGTGTAAGATTAGGATCGTTAGCACTTATTAGATTGAATTTGATCAAACGATAAGTATTCAGCCACGTCAAGTCGTCCCCACCGGCCGACGTGTATACTGCATGCTGAGGCACAATAGAGTAGGACCCATTTCATCATTAGAATAGACATACTGATTTGGACATGAGTTTAATTTTTATTTTTTATTTTTTAGTATATAAGAAATTTAAATCAATTATAAGTCGGTCTCTGACCTCTATATTCAATATTGACGTCGCAGCTAATTATTGGGAATAAAAAAGACGCCACTTCATATATTTTTCTGATATTATCGTTTTAATAAGTTTGAATTAGATTATAAAATCAAGATGGAAGAAATTAGTAAAAATTAAATATTCCTTGAAAAAAGTAAAAAGTAGTCGATAAACATAAAATGGCGATGTAATTGATTAAATTAATTCAAATTCTAATAATTTATTAATAATTTATATTGAATAAATTTAAATTTTAAAAAGTTATTTAACATTCTAACTAAATTCTCCTATTTTTTTAAAATCTGAAATAAATAGTATCAGATTTTAAAGAGCATGATCAAATACACTCAGATTTTAGTAATTTTTTTAACATCTAAATTAAATATTCCAAAATTTTGAAATTCAGAAAAAAAAAAACCATTGAATACACTCCTCTAAACTAATCGCACTTGCCGAGTTTGAAAAAAATGAAGTTTATTTTGAACACACGCTACACACACATATTATTTTATTGAACGTATAATAAAAAGGAATAGAAGAATGTGTTAAATTTAAAAAAGCAAAAAAATTATAATCAGGATGGTCGCTATTGAGCACACCTACAAGACATGCACATTATATACATGTACTCTTTCCCATCCTAAAAAAATGAAATTGCAATTCAGTTGAATATTTAAACGATGTAAAGCATAAATAAATTTATTCAGGTCTCTTATTACTGTTATCATTATCAAAGAGGAAATGTTTATGCAGGATAAGTATGAAGAGAAGTATATAGTATTAGTAGATTGTTTTGTTGACGTTAGGCTACTTTTTCCCATCATACGAGGTTCACTTTAGAAATGTTAGTGTTTTCCTCATGAAGTAGAGATCGACGAGTTTACTAAATTTATAAAAGGAAAATCAAAATCTATTTCTTCTTTTACAAGAGTTATCCCCTCATTACATTATGCATGCGTTATCCAAGTGTGTATATATATATATACCATGCGCCGGTTGGAAAACAACGTTCTTTCACATCTATAAATACCAAGCTCCCATGTACACCATCCTTAACAAACCAAAACATCAAATTAACTTACAATCTCAGCGCTCTCTCTCTCTCCCTCTCTCTCTCAAATTAATTAATTAAGCTTAGAAAAATGAGTTGCAAAACATTTCAACAGTATGTTTGTGTTGTTTCATTAATGGTGATGATAGGTGTGTTAGTGAGATATGGGGATGCCAATTGCAGTAGTTTCCAGGCCATCTTCAACTTGGGTGACTCAAATAGTGATACCGGGAGTATGCCAATGTCTTCCCCCAACGGCAACACCTATTTTAAAAAACCTGCTGGCCGGAGTTGTGATGGAAGGCTCATCATAGACTTTTTAGGTAACTCGATCATGTATTATTTTCCCATAATTTATATAATATATATTTTTCAACCAACGACATTTCATGTTCATGAGACAGCTGCTTAATTTATATGCTAGCTGAATATATTGCTGATACTGACACAATTTGGTCTATCTCATTCATGCAACCACAAAACTAGTTCCTACCATGAATATCTCTTTCGCATGCAGTTATATATAGACCAGCACACCGGCCTATCATATATATATATATAGGGAATTTTTTTTTCAAAATTTAACATATACTGCTTGTGATATCTATGTATAGCTCAAGCTCTGGGGTTGCCATACCTGAAACCATATTCACAATCAGGCGGATCTGATTATTATACACATGGTGCGAATTTTGCGTCACAAGGAGCAACAGTGAAGCCACCTGATTCTTCAAACAAAGATTGGGTCAGCCAGTACTATTTGGCCGTTCAGCTTAACCAAATGAAAACATTGGCATCCTCACTCTCCAAAGGTACTCACAAATTGCATCATCGATCACTTAATGCTTTCTTAATTATTCATCAAATTTATTAGTTATGTCTTCCAATTTGCCTTGTTCACCAGATGTATTAGGAAAATCACTTTACATAATTTATATCGGGCAAAATGATGTTACTGGGGTGTTTGGATCAGCTGGCGTTGGCGGGGTGAAACAGAATCTTCCTCAAGTTGCTAATGAAATTGTTAATACCGTCAAGGTTGGTTGGTTACTAATCGATCTATTATTTACATACATACATGCAGTCTTTAATTTTAAAATTTTACTGCTATTATATACTATGTCTCTATATCATTCAAAAACTCCATGTTGCGGTAAACAAATATCTATCAGCTAGCTAACCGTCATCCGCCTTTTAAACCCTAGCCTGCACACTAGAACCAATCTCCTTGGCAAAAATTATATATATATATATATATGTAATTTCTGGGTACGTATATAATTAAATTTGTAATCCTTTTATATCTACATGTAACGTTAACATTATGTGTACATAATTTTTCTCAGAATACTAAAAGTTATATATACAAGTGGTACTGCTTTAATTTGTTTGCATTGCAGGAGCTATATGGATTAGGCGGACGCACAATCATGGTGCTAAACACTGGCCCGATGGGTTGTTATCCGGGTTTTTTAGTGCAGTATCCACATGGCAATTCCGATGTAGACCAGGCCGGATGCATGACCTCTTACAACAATGGTGTATCCGAGTTCAATCAGATGCTTAAGGGTGCTTTGTTCGGAGCAAAACAGCAACTTTCCGATGCTAATATCGTATATGTCGATACGTATTCTGCGTTGTTGGATCTCTTCCAAAAACCCTCATCTCATGGTATATGACAAAGGGATTTATATATATATACATACAGTCTCAGACGTCGACATAGAATGAGAATTATACTTGATATATATTTTGTAATGCAGGATTGAAATACAGCACAACAACTTGTTGCGGAGCTGGTGGAGGGGCCTATAATTTTAATCCTCAAGTTATGTGTGGTCATTCGGGTACTATAAATGGATCGAGTGTTACTGCATCAGCTTGTGGAGATCCATATAATTATATAAGCTGGGATGGGGTGCATACAACAGAAGCTGCCAACAAGATTGTGGCAAATGCAATTATCCGCGGTTATTATACCGATCCTACTTTTGATCTGCATAAGTTTTGTGATCTTCAACCCATCGGTTGATATCCAATACATCTTGGCTTAAGCTTCAACTTCCATGTAATATATAAATAAGTTTGTGCAAAATGTTGCAGCTAGCCCAAAGAGGCTTATATTATTAGCTTGTATAAAATGTTAAATAAAATTATATAGAAATATTTATATATGTTATGTAAAGATAATTCTTGCTGTGCAGACGTACTGCAGTTCATACTGTCACGTACATGTTTTTAGATGAATGAGCGATCTAAACTTATCCTTATTGATGTATATTTCCTACAAATTCAAAGATTTGACAAGAACTTATGACTTGGGAATAAAAAATTCAAAATAATTACTTATCGAGATGACAAGGACCCCATGAGATTATGACTATAGAATAAAGAATGTATTGGCCGGTTGAGTTTAGTTTCTGCCCAGCCTCAGATGCAAGTAGAAAACAAAATAGAACGAAACTATATATAGTGGCTCAATCTATGCCCCCCCCCCCCCCCCCCACTCCAAACAAAAAACATGAAACGAAAGTAGTATGCAACTCGTATACCAAACAAAACATAAATCCAGAGAAAAACATAATCAAGGAATATAATCATTTTCAGGAACTGCTAAGGTTCTACTCCATCCGGCTGAAGGCATTTTACTCCATCCAACCCAAACTGTATCCAAACTCTCACTCCTTTCTGATTGAATTTGCAGACGCTCTATTTTCTTCTCCCTTACAACTTTACACATCAATATAACTATAAACAACAAAACTAAACCTCCAATTCCCACCCCTAATCCGATTGCCAATCGTTTCCTTCTCTCTTTGGTAGAGGACTTTGAACTCGGGACAACAATCGAAAAATGGCCTTGCCCGGAAACGTTACATCTATTTTGCACCATCACATTGCTGAATTCGATCTTCCCATTTGCACCAAATGTAACACATCTCACTAATGTTGCATTGTCACCTTTCTTTAATGAAATATCTGAAAATTGGATCATAATCGTATTATTTCCCTCAAGGCTAAGATTAGGGGGAGTTGCAGTGCCATTGGATGATGAATTTTGGTCACTATTATAAGTTGCAAAGCCAATAATAGGTGTTAGGAACCTATAATTTGGGACATTGTAGTAATAAGATGACAAATTGCCAAGATCTTGAAAGACCATATCTAGTCTTTTTACAAATGGTATTATTCTAGTTTTGGGTGGGATATGAACTGCACTAGAATGGATTCCTCTTGTCCAAAGACTTGCAGTTCGGATCTGAATAAATGAAAATTTTATACCCGAATAATTGGAGCTGAGAGAAATATCATAGAATTTACCTATTTGGGGAAATTTTACCACCTTGCGTGCATAATCATGGACAAAATCATTTAAACAATTTGCATCACGATCACTATTTTCCTTGGCCAGTGTACCTTGGATGATTAAAAATGGCGTCAAGGATACATAAAACATCACCCAGATGCTGTTTCTCGACCCCATTAACGATGCCTTTTTTCACGTCTTTACCTGGCAATTAATTTAATCCATATACGTTGAATTTCACGACGATCAAACTGAAGAAAAAGTGATTGATCAAATCTTTTGTAAGTTTAGTATACAACTCTCACATACCTGAACAAAATATAGTTGTTTTTGCCGAGCACAAAATATAGTTTCTTGATCAACGAAGAATAATTAAGAAAGAGTGCAACAGACAATATATAATATGGGGTACATATATATGCATACAATTGAATAAGGGATTTTCTTTGTTAATGAAATGAGTAATGGAGGTTTGATTTGGAAATGTGGAATGATGGTTCAGCTAAGGTTGGCTTAATGATCTGGTGATCACTTGTTTTCTTATATATATATATATATATATATATATATATATATATATATATATATATATATATATATATATATATATATATATATTGTGAGATTCAACAAACTAAGAAAGATTATGAAAGAGGAGAGTGACGTACGGTTGACATGTATGGTTCTCTTTCTAATTAAGACCTAATAATAAGGAATCCTCTAGTTGTTTGTTGTACTTGTGAATGGTGTTACACTATTAATCTGCTCATCCAAACTTAATTTAGCAGTTTTTTTTTACAAGAAACTTAATTTAGCAGTTAATTAGTTGCAATTTATATGCATGTACGACTTACTGACTGCTTGCATTATGCAAGTAGTACAGGGTCGCAATTTCAGATAATGGGTCGGTTTCGTGTCGAATTTGCTGTACTCGATCCTATTTTTGAGTCAATCTATTGGGAGAACCCAAGTACTCGAAACGGATTGAAAAATTTCAATCTGAACCCGACCTGTTATGTACCTGGTCAATCCGAAAATGACCCGTTTTGATCCGAAAATTATTAAAAATTAATTATTTTATTTTTATATAATTATTTTTATTTAAAATTTATTAAATAATATATAATAGTAATTTCATGAGATGATATTTGAATATAATTATTTAAATAATATGTAAATATATCACAAATTTATATTTTTTATAATATAAATTTATATATTATATATTATATCTATTAAATTTTCGGGTCCGGTTCGGGTATTTTGAGTCAACCCGACCCGAACCCGAACATGTAAAAATTTACCCAACCCAAACTCGACCCAAAATGCAAAAATCCCGATCCTAATTGATATTTTTCCGTGTCGGGTTTCGGATTGTGTCAGATTTTGTCACCCCGAAACTAGTATACCCTTTTTTAACTATAATTTGAATGTTGTATTGTATTTTTTTAATAAAAATAAATAAATAAAAGATTTAGGGTCTGTTTGGGTGAAAATTGATGTATTGTGAGAAAAAATGTCATATGAAAAATATGATTACTGTTTGGTAAATATTTATATTTATATATTTATCACTTTTTAATTGAATACGGGAACTATATATATACTGCATAAAAATATGAGTATAAAATGTATTACATAATAAGTGTAATAATATATATTACTAGTGGTACATACGGTAAAACCTCTATAAAATATATTATATAATAATATATATTACAAGTGATACCTAAAATAAAATCTCGACTAAATAATAATCGATAAATTAATAATTCATGATAAATTAATATTTTTAATATAAATTTTTGATAGAACTTGATAACAACCGTATATCTTTTGCATCGATTAAGTAATAATCTAAATAAATTAATAAAAAAATTTGATCCCAATATTATTAATTTATAAATTTTTTACTATGACTTGATTAAACGGTGGTCTCCAATATAATATGTCACACTCTCTTTATATATAATATTAAAATTAAAATATCCATTATAATATATAATTACTGTATATTTTACGAGACGAGACGTGTTAAAGCTGTTATGATAAAATATTGAAAACGGATGTTGAAGATAGAGAATCCAGCAATCAACAATCATGTCCCATCCACGTGTCTGTCAGGCTAATTTACACAAACTGACGTTAGAGGGAAAATAAGAATTGCAAGTCGAAAAAGAAAAAGGGTGTGTAAAGAGTGTTGCTCACATATCTCATCATAGTCAAAATTTACAAAACAGAAGAAAACTATACATACAAATTAATACAATTACGTAGATAAAGATAAGATTTGAAGCATATCGACGGCGATATCCATGGCGACCCCCGGCATGTTGAGTCCACTATCACCTGCTACTAGTAGTAATAGCCATCGGTCTTGTGCTTTACCCAACCTTCCATCTCCCACTGCTAGTTGTTCAGGTACCCCCCAACGCCAACCCCAACCCCAACCCCGGCAGGTAACTCACAATCTTCAATTCTAGATGTTACATTTCCGATTCCTATCATCATTTCCTGGGTTAATAAGCCACATTGGCCAATTTGGAACTGAAATGCTCTTCTTTTTATAATATCATCATCCTGCTCTATTTCATACATTCCTTTTTATTTATTCTGATTCTACTGACTGACACGTTTTGATCTTTATTGCAAAATTTTATTAGTTTTACATTTTGTAACTTGGTGAGGTGTCTACTTCTTGTTGCTCACTATTGGAACTCTCTGTTTCCATTTGTCAGTGTCTCTCTGGTAGTTTGCGTTGTTTCTGTTGTGCTTTAATCAAGTTCTGTGATCAGTCATAAAATAAAACATGCACAGAATAGCCCCGGGGAGAGGAGGGATTGGTAACCTTTTCTTCTGCTTTCTTGGGTTTCGGCAAATATGCATACCAAAATGTCATCAAGAAGTTTAGTATTTAGATAGTCATAGTTATGATGCACTTATTTATTCATAAACCTGGCTGTATGGTAAACTACAAGCCTTGGCTGTATCATAAACTACAAGCCTCCATTGTGATACAATCAACACAGGATAACAACACCTAAACTGTGATGCTAATAGTTGTTCTTTATTTTATCATTTTATTTTTCTCTTTTTTAATCCTAATGCAGGCCAACTACACGTTTCCAGAACTCTAATATGTTTTGTGCTCCTATCTAGTTTTACTGCACCTTTTCAGCATCTGACCCAGTGTTTTTTTTTAAACAAATGTGAAATGTAATAATAGTAGGATTACTATTTATGTGTAAAAAAAAATTTGTTGCCTATACGCGGAACAGCATATATTCTTTTTACAACATCTTTTTTTTTTATAACTATATTAAGGCCCGACTGAATGCATCAAAACAAATTTTAAAAGATTCCCTAACACGTTCCTTTGGTTACGACTCACAATTAGGACATATTAGACTGATACTGACAGATATTTAGTTTTGCTAGTAATCGCAAGTTCACCAATTTCTTTGTTTATTCTTAATAATAATCAGTTTCAAGGATATGTGCACAATTCCAGATCAAGGCGACATCAGAAGAGAGCACCCCTTCTGATGGTGGAGAGATACTCACAGATCTAAAGGAAAAGGTAAATTGAAATCAACCTATCAAGGAGCTCTATTGCCAGTGTCTTCTGCATATATTTGTTGTATGTATTTAACTCCTCTAGACCTAATTAACTAGTTGTGGTTAATAGTGGGATGCAGTTGAAAACAAGTCAACAGTGCTTCTTTATGGAGGTGGGGCACTTGTTGGAGTCTGGCTATCTGCTACACTTGTTGGTGCAATCAACTCCATTCCGTTGGTAGGTGCTTTAATATATAGTCAGTGCGACTTTTTTTCCGTTTTGATAGGTCAGATTACAGGCTTACTATTAGTAAGGTTAGATTCGTAGATAGATTTTCTCAGTCTACTCTGATTACAATCCTCTGAATTGTTGATTCATACTAGCTTCCCAAGATCATGGAGTTGGTAGGACTCGGATATACAGGATGGTTTGTCTACCGATATCTTCTCTTCAAGGTAAACTAGGATCATCGTATAGTGAGACTTATGCCATGATTACAAGATATTGTTGACTCTTTGGTTTTAACCCCATGGAATTATTTTTAACTGGTTGTATGAGACATTTCTCATAGCATTTAACCTGTATCTTATAGGCTGTATTAGACATTGCTCGTAGCATTTAACTCTTAGTTGTAGATTAACCATCTATCCGTTTAGAAACTTAGTTGGCCATTTATAGTCCATCTTCCATCTTTCTAATCTTCTGAGTGGATAAGAATTAATAATTATTTGTAATATTGTGACTCATCATTTGCATATCTATGCAAGCTCTCCAGAAACTATATTCTTTCAATTTGATCAACAATAGGATTTTTTATTCTCTTGTCTTTCTCTTTACAAACAAATAGCTTCCATGTAGGTTGCATGTATGCCCAGCTGTGCGTGGTATAATTTGCAATGTTGAATAAGTCTTATGAACGTACTTTTTTTAGCATCTCTCTCCATGTAACATATATGTTCTTCTAAGCATAATAGATCTCCTAATTTCAAGTGCCTTACCTATAAATCTATAAGCTAACATTTTCCTCTAATACTTGTCTCCCAGTCGAGTAGAAAGGAACTAGCAACGGATATTGAGTCGTTAAAGAAGAAGATTGCAGGAACCGAGTGAATGTGGCTATGCAAAGTCGTCCATGTCTTCATCCTTAACGATTTATTACATTTGTCCTCTCGTAACATAGTGTAGGTTCTTGATATATTCCTATTGTTCCGTGTTATTTTATCTTTTGAATGATATTGCATTTTGCATCTTTTAAAGCATAGTACTATAATGTACTACATTTTTGCTTTGCTGGCTGCTGTATTTTAAGTTCTCAATTTGTTAGCAATCATTGATATCATCATTTAGAATTGTGTTCATTGTCGGTGAGTTGTTAAAACAACTTTATTATGCCAAGTTACTTTAGATTGGCTTTTCTGGCTACTATATAACTGGTTTTGCATGAATGTTTGCACAATGCAATTCTTATAACCTCTAGTATGTTTCCCATTGTTTGTCAAGAGTAAGTTTTAAGAGTTAAATAGTTTGAAGCAGCATTAGATTATTAGTTCCTTATTTTTTTTAACCCAAATGCTATATCAGAGTAAAAAAAAGAGAGGCCAAATTCTGTACCGTCAAGTGGAGAAAAAGGTTTCAAAATACTAAAAATAAGACACGAGATTTTAGGAGTTTGAAACACGACAATTCAGTATTGACACTAATGGGCCATAAAAAAATTCATATAAATCATTCATCCACCAGCATCCAGAAGTAAGCTAACCATAGATACCAACAATTGTTGTGAAAAAGTTGTAGTGTAATACATAAAGAAAGAAAGAGGAATGAATGAGTTGCTCCTAGATTTTATCAATATCTTCATCCTCAAACTCGATATAATCATGAGCAAGATTATCATCCTCATCATCAAGACCGGCAGCAGAAGCAATAACGCCTGGTATTCTCAGGCAACTCACCATAGGCCTTGAAAAGCCTAGCCTCATCAGGCATATACTTAAGAATGACATCAGCTTTATCATCCTGATAATCACCAAGACCGACAGGAATAATATCACCAGCAGCAATCCAAACCTTCTTGTGCATCTTACCACGTATGTATTTTGCATAATCCACAGCAGATCTTTTAACAACAGGTGGTGGTAATTTGATCGGTTTTGGTGTTACTTTGTGTTTATATACTAGATCCAATTACAAAGGATAAGGATGTATCCTGTCTGCCCCCGCCAGAAGGATCCAATGTTTTATGCTCCCCATCACGGCCCTGGACATATGAAGCTGGATACTCCTAGCTCCCCTGTCAATTATGAGTCTTTTCCTTGTTATGAGACCTATGGTTGTCCACCATATCCGTTGCCATATCATGCCTGTTATCACAACCAGATTCCTGACTATCATGGTTATGGCCTTCATTATCCTCATTATGCACCACCTCCACCTGGGAAGCTATCCTTTTCAGTATCTTCCTTCTCCGCATTATTCTGCAGTAGATCCATGGTACAAGTATGACAACAAGGCTCCACTAGATCATCATTGTTGTGGATGTCCGAACCACTTGTGCCAACAGAAAGAGAACAAGAATGTTAAAATTGAGGAACAAACTCCTGATAAAGTAGCCTCGGTGGTTCCCTCTGAGCTTAAACATCAATCATATCCACTTCTATGGATTCCGCCAGGTTACAAAAGAAGCGAAGAGTGTGAACAAACTATTAAACCAGAATATATTGTCTTGACAAAGAAGCCGAGGGAAGCTTGAAGCTTAGTGCACAGGAGCCAGGTGTTTGGAACGGGTGGTTACCAATAAATCTAAACAACCTTAACTCCTTAGTACACGGGAGAGACGATAAAGGAACTGAACATCAACAAAATGAGGACGGCAAAAGTTTGTTTCCAGTGGGTTGTATGCCTTGCAACCCGGAACAGAGGTCAAATTGAATCTTAAAGACGGTGATCGGAAATCTATTTCGGGTCCTTCACAGCATAAAATGTTTCCTCTAAAGTTCAATGAAGTTCAAGGTAAGAGCATGCCCGAGGGAGATACAGAGAATTGTGATAATTTTAGCTCAGATGCAAGATCTGCTTTTATTATATGGGCAATACCCAAGGTCAAAACATGGGGGATAAAAATGTTGTAAAGAAGATTATTCCAGTAAAGCAAATGGATGAATCTGCGGAGAAAGGACTTTCAAAAGATGATCAAACCACGGAAAACAGTCCATCAAAAGTCCAAAACAATCACAGTGAAATGCCTTTGAAGCATACAAATAACAAAGGAGAGAAGAAACATTTGGAAAACAATAGCAATGTGCATTCTTCCCTTTCAAAGGCATCAAAGTTGCCCCCTGTTTGTCTGTGTGTTGATCCACTGCCAAGTCGTAGAACCAGAAGTGGCAGTTCAAGGTCTTCAAGTCCTCCAGCACACAAAAAGAGGTCAGAAATGCTGTCACGTGACGAGTCATCTTCCTCCTCATCAACTATGCAAAGAAACAGCCAGCAAGATATGCGGTTTTTAGCAGATTCAGATCTAGGAAGACCTCAGAGTGAAAAGAAGGTAAAGAGTATTGAAGTAGCTAACAGTACAATGAGGGACAATAAGCTAGAATCCCACAAGGAGGATTTATCTGTGTCTCCTGTTAGTGCTTCAGCCGTGGACTTGCAAGAGAATGTTTCAACTGGTTGTCAAGATGAAAAGGATGGAAAGAGTGATCGGGAATTTTCTGTTGGCGATGAAGGAATGAAAAATGTTAATAAGTTGTCTGGAGAAGTGACAAAGGATGAGAAACTAACAATTGAGGGTCAATCTGGTGATGTAAATGTGAAACAGGAATGAATGGAGGGCCTATAAATACCAAGAAATCGGAACTGGCAAGTACAAATGGAGTACCACACCAGAAGTTCTCAGAGGCTGAAGCAGCTACAAACATTCAATCAGCGTATCGTGGTTTTGGAATTAGGAGATGGAAACCTTTGAAGAAACTGAAGGATATTGCTAGAATCAAAAGAGAACTTATCAATGGCAGGCTAGATGTTCAAGATCTTGTTTCCTCGGGCAGCGAAAATATTGACAAACAGAGGATGGTGATTGGAGAAACTATAATGAACCTTTTGCTACAGTTGGACACCATGCAGGTAAATATACTCTCAGACTTAAATTTACAGTTTTATATATTCATTTACTGATAATGTAGATAATAGTTGAGGCAATTCCACAAGGGACATTACTAGGCATAAGTAAGTTAGAATAATAAACAAAAAATTACCTCAAGCTCTAATTCTGGTAAGATTTTGGAATTGTCAAGGCAAGATTTGTTGACAACTTGACATGTATTCTGTTACATGAAGAAATGTTAACCTTGTGGTTTATATTTTTCAAAAATCTTCTTGATTCTGTACCTGTGGCTGATTTTGTATGATTACTCGGTGCAGCTAGGTGAAAGTGCTGTCGTTGGTTAATATCTTGACGTACGCAGTTTCTTATTGTTCTCTTAACTACTTGAATAGTATGCAACTTGTTTTTTAATGCTATTATGCTAACATGGTCTACTTTTGATTGTTTACCAGGGTTTGCATCCTAGTATCAGGAACATAAGAAAATCTGTAGCAAAGGAACTTTTTAGCTTGCAGGAGAAACTGGATTCCATTACTTTTCAAAATTCAGATGAACTAAAGGAGTCTGTTCAATCCAAGCATGCTGAAGATATCTCTAAGAGAGCCTGTGAGGAGGAAAGAGAACAAGCAGGAGATGACAGATGTGAACAGGATACAACTTCTCCTAGTCATATATCGTCTGGTGTAATGGAATTATGTCAAGACCAACCTCACACGGCGATGGACCTGAACATTAGCTCTGTTAATATGGAAACATCAGAATTTTTTCTGGGCAAAGAAGAAGTGGGTGGGGCTTCGGAAGAGAAAGAGCCAGATTCTTCAAGCTATGTGGACTTGAACGAGTGGAACCCAAAGTCACTCATTAAATTAAAAGAACCGAGTAAAGTGGACGGGGTTCATGAGGATCATGATTCTTTTATGGTCGAGTCACTTCCTCATTCGGTAATTGCAGAGGAGGAACTTAACCCTGTTCAGTTACAGAATCTATCTTCTGTGGTCGACTCTGATTGGTCTAGTAAAGAAGATGCCGTCACTAATGTAAGTACAGAATTGCCTCCTCGAATGCCAGAGCAGAATTCTGATAATCAGATTTCTGGTGAGGGCTTGCAAATTGATGATGGAAGATATATAGTCAAACCAGGTAAACTAGAACTTGTCCTGGAGGAGCAAGATCAGAAAGAATTGCTTACTGAATCTTCAAATTTATCAAATCCGAAAGATAACATTGAAACAACATGTTCAGAAGTCACTTGTGACCCAAAGGGTAATATTGGCGCAGAAGGAACAGAAAGAGACAAAGAACTTAGTGGGGATGACATGCTTGGAGCAGAATTTGTGGAATCATCAAAAGAGAAACATATTAGTAATATAAAAGTAGAAGCAAATGTTTGTATTGTTGAAGATCGGATGATAAGTCGATGGATGACATGCGGACATCAGCCATCCAGGTGAAGGAAATATCTAATATGGAAAAAGCAGCAAATGCTTGTGAGGTTGCGAGGGAAGGAGATAATAAGCCAGTCGATGACATGCAGACAGAAGATAATGTCGAGGCTGAGAGGAAGGAAACGCCTGATATTGAAGAAGCTGTAAATGTTTGTGAGATTGAAGGTGATGAAAATCCAGTTGATGACATGCAGAGGGATAAGACAGGGGAAGATCATGTTGCCAAGCAACCACAGGAAAAAGTTCTAGCATCACTGCCTATCCCGGGTCAAGTCTCTAGTGCTACTGAAACAGAAAGTGATAAGAAGTTGGTAGAAGTGTTGACAAAATGACAAGTAAATGAAAGCTGTAGAGATGTTTTGAGGTGGAAAGAAATGCTACTAAACATTCCGCCTTTCTCTTCCAAAATAGTTGTTACATATAGCAGACTGGTATGTCCTTGTCTGGCACTACTTGACAATACTGAGCATAACAATACTCCAAAACACTTATAACAAACTCATAGTCAAAATACCTAAGCTGCCCCTTATAATATTCTAATTATTCATTACTACCATGTTCTACTAGTACTACTTGTTTAATGTTCCACTGCAGCAAACCTGGCTGAGTTGTTGCTGAGCTGGAATGCCATCACAGTACCATATCTTCATTACTCCTCCTCAAGCTTGGAGGGAGGCTTGGCTGAAGCTCCAAGCTTGTGCATAAGGTAGTGGTGTTGTTTGACTGAGAGCACCTTGGTGAGAATGTCAGCAACTTGAGCATGTGTAGGGACATGTTGAGTAATTATAGCACCTGAGTTGATTTGATCCCGGATATAATGACAATCGATCTCCACGTGTTTAGTTGTTTCATGTAGAACCGGGTTGGCGGCTATAGAAAGAGCAGCTTGATTGTCACATTTAAGAATGGCAGGAGGGAGATTGATGAGACCAATTTCTTTTAGCAATGCAGATAACCAAGTTACTTCGCACGCAGTAAGAGCCATCGAACGATACTCCGCCTCAGCTGTAGATCTTGCAACAACTGATTGTTTTTTGACTTTCCAAGATACAGGTGAGGAACCCAGCAAAATGCAGAATCCTGAGGTTGATTTTCTGGTGGTAGGGCATCCGGCCCAATCACTATCGTAATATGCAGTAAGCTGCGCGACTGAGGTGGATGTTAGAAGGATGCCTTGTCCTGGACTTGCAAGTAGGTATTTTAATACTCTCTTAGCAGCCTGCATGTGTACAGTGGTGGGGCGTTGCATATATTGAGCAAGAACATTAACAGAGAATGCAATGTCCAGTCGAGTGACTGTCAAATAAATTAATTTGCCAAGGATTCTTTGGTATGGTCGAGGGTCTGCCAGATGGTCTCCCTTTTCTTGTGCTAATTTCAAATGAACATCCATGGGTAGTTTGAGAGGTGTTGCAGCAAGCATGTTTAACTCTTTAAGAAGATCAAGGGCATATTTCTTCTGGGATATGAAGAATCCAGCTTCGGACCTATCAATTTCCAATCCAAGAAAGTATTTTACTTCTCCAAGGTCTTTCATGTGGAAAGACCCAGACAACATGTTTTTCAAATGGTTGATGTCAGGTTGGTTATTTCCACAGATCAGCAAATCATCAACATACACTAACACTAGTGTAATTGTAGTGGGAGTTGTATGAATGAACAAACTATGATCTTGCTTAGACTGTGCATACCCAATGCCTATGAGAGTAAGCGATAATTTCTGAAACCACTTCCGTGAACTTTGTTTGAGACCATAAAGTGTCTTTTTAAGTTTGCATACCTTATCGGATTTAGCAGAGGACAGTGAATGGTCTTCGTTGATTGAAATTCTGTTGCCAAAGTCTTGGTATCCTTGTGGGAGTTTCATATACACAACTTCATCTAATTCGCCATTTAAAAAGGCATTTGCCACATCCATTTGAACTGTAAACCACTGTTGTATCGCTGCTACTGCCAGGATAGTTCGCACTGTTGTTAACTTTGCTACTGGAGCAAAGGTTTCAGTATAATCAACCCCATAGATTTGTTTGCAGCCTAGGACAACCAACATTGATTTATACCTCTCAATTGTGCCATCAGGGTTATACTTCGTCTTGAATAACCATTTACATCCAATGGCTCTTGTTTCGGGGGGCAATGTCACCACTTCCCAAGTACCATTATTTTCTAAGGCATCCAACTCTTCATTCATCGCTTTCACCCAATGAGCATGCTCTACTGCTTGTTTATACGTCACAGGATCTGCTGTTTTCGTGATGTTGGCAAGAAAACAGTGAAATTGGTGTTTAACAGGTTGGCTGGTAACTTGAACAATGTTGGCAGAGAGATTTGAGTTTGGTAACACAAAATCTTCCATCCAAGCTGGTTGTTTGGTGGTTCTGGTGGATCGTCTGACAGTTGTTTGGGGTGTTGGACATGGTGGTGACTCGATTTGGTGGTCTGAGTTGGTGTTGTTTTCAGTTTCTGCAGGGTCTAATGTAAAATCTAGAAAATCATCATCACAAATAAAGTTAGGCATTGGTGCAGGTATAGGTGTCATGTATGTGTTTTCACAATTTGGATTTAAAGGAAATATGTTTTCATGGAACAATACATCTCGAGAAATGAAAGTGGTTTTGGTTGTTAGGTCTAAAAGCCTGTATCCTTTCTGTGACGAAGGATATCCCAAGTGCACACAAGGAACACCTTTTAATTCAAGTTTGTCTGCAGTATGTTTGGGGTTACAGGCAAATGCCAAGCACCCAAAGATTCTTAAGTGCTCGTAATCTGCAGTTTCACCAAATAATTTTTCATACGGGGTTACATTTCCCAGTACTGAAGAAGGCAGCCTGTTGATCAAGTGTGCTGCTGTTAATACACACTCACCCCAATAAGACGGATTCAACCCTGCTTGAAACCTCAAAGACCTGGCCATCTCAAGCACATACCTGTGCTTTCTCTCCACCCTAGCATTCTGTTGGGGTCTATATGCACAAGATGTTTGATGCAAAATTCCATTCTTTGCAAAATATTGCTTACATGAAGAGTCGCTAAACTCTAATGCATTATCTGATCTTACAATTTGCACAGATTTGTGAAAGTGATTTGATGCATAATTGTTAAAGACAATGATAGTGCTAAGGTAATCAGATTTATTTTGCAACAGATAGATCCAAGTCATTCTAGTGAAGTCATCAACTATTGAAAGAAAGTATTTGTATTTACCTCTTATACAGATTTTGTAAGGCCCCCAGATGTCCGTGTGGATCAGCTCAAAAGGAGATTTTGCATGTGAGGAGCTTAAAGAGTATGGCTGCATTGTGAACTTTGCCATTGGGCAGGTGATGCAAATTTTATCTTGATACTTCACATACGGTGCAACACATGAAATATATCTCAGTTTTGATGCAGATGCGTGCCCCAATCTGTGATGCCAAAGAGCATACATGTCCGATGCTGATTGGTTAGAGTGAAGCTTGCCAGCAGTTAAACACACAGGTCCTGAAGCTTTGCCATGTAGAGTAGCATATACCAAATAGTATAGACCATCCTTCATCTTCCCCACTCCTTGAATTTTCTTTGTTGCAGAGTTTAGAATCATACATGTATCTGGGTAAAACATCACATCACAAGCATTATCTTTTGCCAATTTATGGATTGACATTAGATTGTGGTGAAATTGTGGTACATACAGGCTACGTTACTCCGACTCGTCACTTCCAGCGACCGTACCCGTGTCGACCCGACCCGACCCGACACGGGACACGACCCGGAATACGTAACGGATTCGCCATCTGAAAATCCGACCCTTCGTTCTTGTCATCGCCAAAATTCAAAGTGATGTTTCAGATTTTTATTCTTACTGATGTGCGATTGTTTAAAAGGTTTGTTTCAGATGTTAATTGATGGTCATTAACAATGTTTTGGAGCAGAAAATCTGGGAAGAATATGGATGAAGAAAGAAGAAAAAGGGACCAGGCGGCTGATCTAGGGTTTGCAGAGATAGAGATAGAAGGAAAAGGGAAGAAGACGATACCTCGTAATAAGTAAATGATATGTGTATACGCTGGATATGTATAATGTATTTCAATTACCCAAATAATTGGTTTTTATATTTACTTGAGTGTTTGTAATATAATTGAGTCTTTGACTTGAGGCAATCTAAACAAGTTTATGAAATACCCACGACTACATTTTTCAAAATATTTTTATTCTTTTCCAAGTTAAAACTGTATATGTATTTTTCTTAAAAACTATTGAAAGTTTATTTTTTAACTTATCTATTATCCTTAAATAGTATAGAATAACAATTTAATTCAAAATTTTAATTATAAAAAAAACTTAAACAAGATTCTAAAACTTTGAATTGTAAAAAATTATATTAAAGCCTTAATGTGAAGTTTGAAATTTGCTCAGATTTATTATGAATAAAAAATATTATTATAATTAATAGTATATTATGACGTGTCCCCGTACCCGTGTCTAAAATTCGGACGGTGTCCCCGTGTCCTAGATTTTCAGAAATACCGAATCCGACATTCGGATATGTGTCGTGTCCGACACTCCGTACCCGAGTCTGAGCAACATAGCATACAGGACATTCACCATTTTTAAACCATTCTTCAAATAAATATCACCTATGTGTGTAATTCTAGTAGAAGCTCCTGTTGGCAGGTTAATAGAGAAATTTGCAGGAGCAGGTCGAACATTCACAAGATTGCTCAATGATGCAGTCATGTGGTCGGAAGCTCCTGAATCTATGATCCACTCATTGCGCACAGTCTTCATTTTAGAGCTGTTAATCATACCGGAGAAGGGACTATCCAGTTCATCCTCAACTTCATTATTTTTTACTGTGTGCATTGAGTTTTCAGGAAGCAATTTTAGAAGTTGTTCTAGTTGGTGTGCTGTTATTTTGAGATCTTGATTTTCTCCCGGTCCTGTCACTACATTGGCCATCTTAGTGCTCCCAGATTTATTACCATTCCAAGTTCCCCAAGCTGATTGGTTTCTTTGCACTGGTTTTTTATACTTGTGATGCCACTTGGGGTATCCTATCACTGACCAACATTTCTCACCATTGTGTCCTTTTCCACCACAGGCTGAGCACACAATTGATTTGTCTGGATGTCCCTTACTATACATAGCTAAAATATCCCCTGCTTGTAGCATATTGTGATGCAAAATATCTCTTTGAGACTCTTCTTGTTGAAGAGAAGAGCATGCCATTTCGACAGTGGGTAAAGGGGACAATATCAAGATTTGACTTCTTTGGGGACTATATATATCATCAAGTCCGTTCAAGAACTGAAATAACTTAGACTCCTCTTTTAGAGTATCTATAACTTTTAACAAGGCAGTTACATCCTCCGCTACAGTGGTTACAGCAGGTAAGATATTCATGGCATCTATTTCTTCCCATAACATACTTAAAGAAGTAAAGTATTCAGAGATACACAAACCATTTTGTTTCATACCAAACAAATCTCTATTTAGTTTGTATTTTCTAGACCCATTTGTTAACAAGAATCGTTTTTCCAATTGTTTCCATATTTCACTTGCAGAATTGACAAACAAAATAGATTTCTTTATGGATTCAGAAACATTATTGTGTAGCCAAAATATTACCAGATTATTGCAAGTATCCCACTGTGTTGCTTCAGAGTCATCAGTACTGCTCCTTGTGACTGTTCCATTGACGAACCCCAATTTTCTCTTTGATGCAAGCTGAATTTCGAGTGATCGTTTCCATGACCTGTAATCACCAGACCCCTGCAGCTTTGACACACTAATGGAAAGAGGTCCATCCGAAGGATGAATAAATAAAGGGTTTTGCATATCTGCATATGAAAACTTGCTGGTGCTTGCCATTGTAGAAGAGTCTTTCAAGAACAAAGCTTACTTCCTTTAACGGGCAAACAGATTTTATGAGTATCAACAACTCAGGTTGTATATATGTATAGCAAATCTCACTTCTACACTCTTGTATCAAACAATCAACCTTTCATTTACAGCTCTGATACCATGTTGACAAAATGACAAGTAAATGAAAGCTGTAGAGATGTTTTGAGGTGGAAAGAAATGCTACTAAACGTTCCGCCTTTCTCTTCCAAAATAGTTGTTACATATAGCAGACTGGTATGTCCTTGTCTGGCACTACTTGACAATACTGAGCATAACAATACTCCAAAACACTTATAACAAACTCATAGTCAAAATACCTAAGCTGCCCCTTATAATATTCTAATTATTTATTACTACCATGTTCTATTAGTACTACTTGTTTAATGTTCCACTGCAGCAAACCTGGCTGAGTTGTTGCTGAGCTGGAATGCCATCACAGTACCATATCTTCATTAAGAAGAGAACCAGAAGTTGAAGGAAACAGTGGAGAAGTTGATTGTTGCTGGGAAAGAACAGTTAGCTGCTATATCTAGTCTCTCGGGAAGAGTCAAGGATTTGGAGAAGAAATTAATAAGAAAAAAGAAGCTGAAAGTGAGAAGGCACAAATTGTCAAGTCAGTATCTTGTTTAACAACTGTGAAATAAGGTTGTGTCATGGTAACGGAATCAGTATGTTTGTATAGATAATGTTTTATCGTATGACGGTGTTTTTTTTCTCCCTTGATTGAGACGATGTTGATATTTTCAGGTACTTTGTTATTAAATAATCACTGGATTCTGTTTAGAGAGCGACTGGCATCTTTTTAATCTTTTTTAACATTTCAATTCTTCCGTGTTTCAGCTGTCCAACTTTATCATATAATTAAAAATAATATTTTATTCTTTTTATTTTATAAAATACTTTAAATGATTGACATCTTAAGTTATTATATTATTTCAAAATATATATTATATAAGTAATAAATAAATTGTGCATGTGATGCATGGGTTTTCTGTTTTATAATAATTTTATAACCAAATTTTTAAATTTTTAAAAATTTATATTTATTCAATTTTAATATTATAATTTAATATATTTTTTCAAAAATAATATTAAATTAATTATTAATATTGTTTGATAATCGAACCTTAATCATTTTATTTACAAATAAATTTAAAATAATATTAAGTTAATTCTTGTACTCACGGGAAATCGAACATTAATCTATTAATTAAATAATTAATAATATTTGAGAATTTACATCTTTACCTTTGATAAGTATACCATATTATCTTACTTATTCCAATTATATATAAGATATAATATATAATATAAATATATTACATAAATAATATTTTATTCATGATTGAATTTATAAAAGAAGTAGGCACCTATTTTATGAGATGTCAATTTTTACATTCCATGCATGGGATTTGGCATCTCATACTACATTATTTGGCATTTTAATAAAGTGCTAATAAAAGTTCAAAAACAGCCCTGTTTAACATTTCTGATTGGAATTGCTTTTATTTAACTAATATATATATATATATATATATATATATATATATATATATATATAGGGTCCTGCTCAAATAGAAAATAGCTTAAATGAGAAATAGAAAACCTTATCATTATACCTGTCGCACCCACACACAAATTATATACACCCTCACACACACAATCCCATCTATTTTCCTCCGTTTTTAATTTAATTTTTCCCGTCAATTGAAAAAGTTTTTTTCAAATCTAACTTCACCACATTTTTTTTCATCTCCCAACGATCAGTTTTCATACCATATGTGCTATATTTCGGCAAATATAATTTATAATTAAAATAAATTCGTCACTTATCAGATTCAAACTTCAATCACTAAATTATATTACAGAAACCACTAATTTGTATTATAGAAATCACTAATTTGTATTACAGAAATCACTAAATTATATATCCTGGGTTCACAAAAAATAATGGAAATCGTCGAAAAAATAAAAGTCACCGGAATATATCACATATGGTATGCAAACTGATTGTTGGGAGATGGAGAAAAATGTGGTGAAGTTAGATTTGAAAAAAAATTCACTAATTAACGGGAAAAATCAAATTAAAAACGGAGAGATTATGTGGGATTGGGTGTATGAGGGTGTATTTGATTTGTGTGTGGATGCTCCCCCTTGTCATTAGATTAGATTGAATATGTGGTGTAGATCTTATTTTCTATTTTCTATTCTAAGTTATTTTCAATTTGAGCAAGACTATATATATATATATATATATATATATATATATATATATATATATATATATATGCATATCAACTTCAATAGGTGCCCATGAAATATTTTCTTTAAAAGTGTTGGGTCTAACTCGGGAAAAGTGCACTTGCATGTAAAAAACATAAAACCACTTTGCTCTTGTTTATGGGATCACTGATCAGTCAGTTTGTTCCTCTATCGCCTCCTCCCCTGTACACAATTCACTACATGAAGTATGTGTGTTTTATTTGTAAGGTAAAACACTTATGGTAGGGGAGATTTTTGTTGGTATGATTTTTTGCATGCCTTTAAGAATGTATATATAAAAAATAGTTTTATATATCATTTTTTATTTTCCTAATTTTGATTTAAAAGAATTCCAAAAAAATAATTGTATACTGTTTTTTGTATACATTTTAAATTGCATGAGAAAAATAAAAAAGATAATTAATTAAAAATGGAGAGAATGCTAATAAATTTAGCTAGCTTTTCGGGTATAAAGCAAAGCTTGTAAAGTAGGTTGAACTTGGAAGGGAAGTCCATGTCTGAATAGAAAGATGTACACATGTGTCTGAATAAAACACACCTGTGACTGTCTAGCACACTAGTGTATCTATAATTCTAGTATATAATATACTCTATAAATACCACCCGCCTTTGCCGTTTCTTCTACCGCGTTTTCGTTTACATCGAGAGAACCGACTACACACACACACACAGTTGTTAAATCAAAATTTACCCATTACCGAATCACTTGATTATTCATCTTTAATTGTTTGAAGCTGCAAATCTTGAGCTTTCTTGGTTGATAGATCAAGAGTTCAATACCCATTTGCTTCTTACTACTGGGGATACAACTTGAAGCTTATTGTAAATCTCAGTTAAATAAAGGTATTATCTTCATTTGTTTTAGTACCTGATAGGTCTGTTTTTTGTATGGGTGTGTGTATGTTTGTTTTGATCTATACATGTCACTGTTTTTTATGTTCAAAGTCTGTATTTTCATTTTCTTCTTTTTTTCTTGTGATATATTTGCATTTTACAGAGACTGGAAAGTGAGGGTTTAATTTTTATAATAATATAAGTTAGCCAGTTATTTTGTTATTACTGTTTTGCACTATTTGCAAATATTCAGTTTGGTGGGAACTGGATTTTTTTACCCCTTTTTTGCCCTTTTCCACAGTTTTTATGGTGCAAAGATGTGAAGATTTTGGAAACTCGCACCCTTTTTCTTTCACTTGTTTTGGAATGTTATATGTTTATATAGTTATCTGATGGTGTGTTGTGATATCTTCAATCGATTACTGTTTCTATACAAACTGAACATTTCTTTTGATTCTGGTGAATTGGTTACATGGTTAGCTCCTACAATGATAGAGATTTCTGTTAATCCGGTAATATTGGGCACCTTCTTTGTTATTATATATTTATATGCATATTCATATCCATGTTAGATTGAATCCTTTGAATCCAACAAGTAGTTTTTACCACAGTGGTTGCTGCTGCAGAATCCTTGGGTCAAGAGGAGAAGCCAAGTAAACCTCCAGAAAAGGGGATCTATATGATATCTAAATTTAAAATGTTTGTGTTGTGTCTGAGTTCATGTAACCTGAGTGTTTGAGGACATGATCTTGTAGGAATTTTATTTGAATAGCACAAGGTAACTATATATTTATTGAAATATTCTTTTAGGTGATGCGAGTCGGATTTACCGAGTCCTGGAGCTGATCTTACCTTATGCTATAGAAGAACGTTCGGTAATTCATTTTGTATGAACTTCATATATCTTGAGATGACGCTCTTGGTACTGTCTCAGTTTCTCATGTCTAATCAGTCTGACTGTCTTATGTTTAGGATTTTTTTTTGTTTCCACATCATGGGTTAGCCATTCCGTCGATGACATTGTAAGAGATATGAGTGAGTTCGATTCATTGTCAGAGCTCAGTGATGAGGTTAGTAAAGAAGTTGTGGTTTCAGTTGATTTAGTTTTGCCCGGTGACTTGCTAGAGTGGATCTTAGCATATCTCCCAATTGCAAGTATTTTTAGGGTAGGCTGTGTGTGTAAAAGATGGCACGAAGTTGTAAGTTCAAGAAGTTTTTTGTGGAACTTTACCAATTTCAGTCCCACAAACCATGGTATTTCATGTTTACTGGTACTGAAGAACCAATTGGTTATGCCTATGATCCCATCCTCCGGAAGTGGTATGGCATAGAACTCCCTTGCATCAGGACTTCCAGTTGGCTTATTGCTTCTTCATGTGGCTTAGTTTGCTTTATGGATAATGATAGCAGAAATGAGCTATACCTGTGCAATCCAATCACAGGACACTACAGAAAGCTCGAGGAGCCTCCAGGTTCAAGATTTTCTGACTATAGTGCATTGGCAATTTGGCACTCTCAATGAACAAGGTATCCCACAAATATAGTGTCTGTGTTGTGAAATCTAAGCAAGTTCCAGGAAATTTCTATCAGTGGGAACTTTCAGTTCATGTTTATGACTCTGGAACCCTGATGTGGACTACTACTTTGGCAGAAATTGTGACCGGTTGGAGAGGTGGTGATGAAAATGTGATCTGCAATGGGGTTTTGTACTTGTTGGTTTACACAACTGGGGGTGGCATTCCAGAAACCGTCATGGGCTGTTAACATATAGTCTCTCCAGTCGATTGCCGCATGGTTTGCTGATGAGAAATTTTATCTCAATGCCATGTCCTCTCACGTGTGGGCGTTTGCTGAACCTAAAGGAGAAGTTGGTAATGGTTGGAGGAATAGGGAAACGAGATCGGCCTGGCATAATTAAGGGCATTGGGATCTGGGTCCTGAGTGGCAAGGAGTGGCAAGAGACTGGCAGAATGCCCCACAAGTTCTTCCAAGGATTTGGAGAGTTTGATGATGTTTTTGCTAGCAGTGGTACAAATGACCTCATATACATTCAAAGTTATGGCTGTCCTGCCCTTCTTGTCTTTGATTTTAACCAGAAGCAATGGAAGTGGTCCCAGAAATTCCCTGTAACCAAGAAGTTCCCACTTCAGCTCTTTACTGGATTTTGCTTTGAGCCAAGACTTGAAATTGCCCCCTAATTTGCATTGTGTTGCACATTGTATCGCGATATTGGCAAACTTGAGTTCTTACCTTGAAGGTTAACTTTGTCATTTTGGCCTTAACTTCAGTCCCTATGAATTGTCTAAAAGGCTCATAGAAAACTAACCAGCCAATGTGGCTGCTCAATGTTGTAACCAGAAAATCATTCTTTTCGCTAATATCATGACCGTAAGTTAGACTTCATGACAGTTTATTTTATCATGGCATTGCTATTCGAAGTTAATGAACGTACAGTTCCATTCTTGTATACGTCATCAAGGATTGATTACATATGCCCATCACTGCTGGCTATGTTTGAAGGTTGAGGTTGCATACTATGTGGTTCTGTAGTGCTTATACCTCATTGGATAATTTGGATACCTGCATGCCCATGTGCTAGATGTCTTTTTCAACTAAGAGGAATTATTGGTGATGAGCTCTTTCCGAGTCATTTTCTTGATGTGGTTATCTTCCATAAAACATATCTAAAGCTGGCTATAGATATTTATATCTTTCGCGAGATATACAACTTGTTTCCTGTGTACACAGCTCCTAATGGGAAGCTCATATTTCTCATTGTTGGTATCTCTGAGCAAGTGGCCCTTAGGACTTGGCCATTATTGTTTTTGGTTCTTAGACTGTTCTTTACTTGCAAAATGCAGTGAACTTGTCATGTTTCTACTTGCATTAAATTTTAAGTAATTAGGATCCCACCGTATTATATAATGTATACCTTTTTAAGAATTGTATGCATCGCCCAGTGGTCGAAACAGCTGACAAGAGGTGATTTTGAGTTTGAACTGGATGAGCGCATTTTAACAGCTCAGTATAAAATGGTACATACCTACATGAATTGGTATCGACATTAGGTCGCAACTTGCAACCCATTACTGTGAGAGAATAGTTGATTAGCAGACATGAATTGGTATCGACATGAATTCCCAGAGGTACTTGTCCGAATAAATATTTTTGTCACGACTTTGTTGGGTGGGTGCGGTATTGCTAGCAGGTATTACACTCTTAACTGCTTCATGTAAAATGTCCTGTCAATGGGCTTGTTCTAAATCTAAGGACCACAATCTGAAAAATAAATCCAGAACCAAATTATAACCTGTTGTCTTGCCCATTCACAAATAGTGCTTCTATAACATTACCTAGGTGGTTGTGGGGAAAAAAAGCTTTTTAGTCATAATAAAATAATTATAACTTTGAAAATGAGATAACCGAAAATTCAATCAAGAAGGTAGATGGCATATCAACGGTTAAGATTGAAGCAAGAAAAGAAAATGAGTGTAAAAGTGCAGATTAACAAAATGTACGTTGTGCAAAGAAGCAAAAGCAGGGAGTGTCAAGTGACACCTTCAACGTCACAGTACTACTCTTTCTGGCACCTTTTTTGTTGGACCACCCGTGTATGCAATACAAATCTAGCCCTGGACTTGGAATCATCAATACTGCTACTCGTGGGACACAAAGCTGGCGGTGATATTTCATTTTTATCTCTTTGGATTTGTCGGCTTGTTGTCCCTCATTGCAGTAAGATTCATGGTGTCAATTCATTTCTAAAAATATACATTCAAAATTCATAGAGGAACTCACTTGTTTTTATAGACAGTGTGCGGCTCAGCTGCCTCCATGATTAAAGCCTTATGACCATGTCCATGTATCTTTTATTACCCTTCCCAAAATATACTACAGTATATTACTACTAGGTAGCCACTCCAGTTCTACTAGCCCCTAGCTATCACTGTTACTCTTTTCAGACACTAGCTTTATTTGCTTTGTTTAGAACTGTAAACGAACCGAACTTGGACGAACTTTTAACGAACACGAACAAATTCTTAACGAACCGAACAATATTCGGTAAGCTTATCGGACAATTTTTCTTGTCCGAACTCGAGTTCGATAACGAACCGAACGAACACGAACAGTTCGCGAACATACCGAACCGAACACGAACAGTTCGGTAATTATATATATAATATTGTAAAAATATATATATAATAATTTGAAAAATTAAAAAAATGTAAATATTATTATTTTTTATCGAACGAACTCGAGCTTACCGAACTCGGACGAACTCTTAACGAACTCGGACGAAAATCCTAACGAACCGAACAATGTTCGGTAACCTTACCGAACATATTTTATTGTTCGAACTCGAGTTCGTTAAGCTTATCGGACGAGCTTAACGAACTCGAACACGAACGAACATACCGAGCTTACCGAACATGTCCCGTTCGTTTACGGCTCTACTAGTTTGCTTACACCATACGAATGAAACACATTGTTGTCTACACATGCACTGCAGTTTGAAACTTTGACATTCTTGATGGAGGAGAAGCAAACAAAAAAGAAAAAGGTCAAAAAGCAAGAGCAGTTTATGGGAATAAAACTGAAACACAACGTTCTTCTAGGGGAGAAAAGGGAAAGTTCTACTCCAACTACAAGTTGGAAAATTGGGCTTGCTCAATCTGATGGTTCTTTAATCCATGTTCAGAATTCCAACTTTCCCATTATTACCACTCACTCAGCCAGAAAACTTGGTTCCGATCTCAGAAAAACTCAAATCCACATTAAGGCCATCAATATGGACAAGAGTGACCCTGGGATCGGCCACTGCAATCATGAGTTAGAGAAGTGTCTTGAGCTTCAAAGCCATATGTCTGAGCCTCCTGATGACAACAAAGAACAGGTACATTTCGATTTGTATACATTACATCAATTTGTGGAATTAGATTAGAGAAAGTTGGTGAAAGTATGTGTGCACGAGTTATTTAAATTTATGTGATTCATGTTTATAAAAAAGTGTGAAGAAGTTAAGGGGGGCGTTTGGATTGAAATCGGGAATGGGAAAATGAGGGTTAATGACAATGGGAATGATATGGAATCTCACGAGGTAGGTAGGGTATGATTTACCCACCTAAAGGGAATGAGGTTCCCATTCCCTACAATCAAATTACTAATCCAAACACCAACATATAGGATTCAAGTTTCGATTCCCGTAACCGGGATCATTAACCGTGAACCAAACATCCCCTAAGAGTGGGTCGCTAATGCATTTACAGTTCATACACGATTAAAGCAATCATGTAGTAACCTTCTGCCCAGGCTCTACGTACCCAAATTACCTTTCTCCTTATTTCACCTTTATTAAAATTCAAGACACTTCTCTGATATCCATTCGTGAACTACAAATCACTTCAGGGTAAAGTTAAAAATGGTTTGCTTCTTTCAGGTTGCTCCTTCCTACTCTGCAGTCACCCCAGCAAGTCCTCTGGACTTTACAGATCAAGGAGAGTCAAGTTACAACTTCAAGACCTCTGTGGAGTTGCTGAAAGTACTTGACCGCATTCGGAGTCTAGAAGAGCAACATTCTACTAATTTATCATTGATGAAGACACTACGAAGGGAACTGGAACACTCCAGGGCACAAATTAAAAAGTTGCTACAAGGAAAGGAAAGGGATAGCCGGGACTTCAATCAAATGATGGAACAAAATGCTTTAGATATAGCAGTTAAGAGAATAAAGGAACACCACCAAACCAGAAATGGAGTTTGGTCAGTGAGGAATGAGCTAGCAAGTGAGAGGACATTAAGAAACAACTCTGAAAGCCTTCACCGAAAACTGGCTCGAGAACTTTTGGAAGTGAAATCCTCCTTTGCTAACTCTCTGGAAGAAATCAAACATGAGAGAAAGGCACGGATTCTATTGGAAAGTTTGTGTGATGAATTTGCCAAGGGAATTAAAGATTATGAACATAGGGTCAGGTCTCTAAAACACATGCCTGATAAGGGTTTTATTTCAAGGGGTCACCCTGATCGGCGGATTCTTCATATTTCTGAATCATGGCTGGATGAGCGGATGCAAATGAAACTAGCAACGACTACGTGTGATCCTTCAGATAAAAGAACAATTGTGGATAAGTTGGGCTTGGAAATAGAATCCTTACTTCAGGCTAAACAACCTGTTCATTACAGGAATGAATTGACTTCGAAAAAGCCCAATAGAAATAGCTTACACAGATATTCTTTGGAGTCCTTTCACTTGAATGATGCTGCAAGTGCTCCTCGGAATGGGGATTGTGAAGAAGATTCTATAGGTAGTGGTTTAAACTTTTTAGATTTCAATAAGCATTTGAGTGTCCCGCGAACGAATGGTTCCTCCAAACTACTTGATGACTGTGGTAAAATATTAATAAAGTCAAATCCTAGTAGAAATAAAATACAGTTCAGAGGTGTCTTCAAGAGCAATGTTATAGTTGACAACTACACGAAATCAGAAACTACTGAAGCTTCCCAAGAAGTAAAGCAAAAAAGAGCTGAATCCCATGTTTTCTACCCAGACCATGTCCTCCATTCTATAACTAGAAATCATTCGCTGAGAAGAAATGACGGAAAGCCTCACAGTAAGAAGCCATGTACAGAAGATTCTTCAGCCCCAAGTCATCCCACAATAAAACAAGAACTGTTAAGAATCACAACATCAAAGCCGGAAGTTTCTGAATTTTCAGAAAAAGGCCTTCAAGGCATAAAGAAACACTCCTTAAAGGCCAGGCTGCTCGAAGCAAAGTTGGAGAGTCGGCATTCTCTTAAAAAAAATCCCAAAGTTCCTATATATTGAAACATATTATGGATCTGACGAAGTATATTTGGTTTATGGGTCGGACAGCATTTCCTAATTTCTCATCCTGCTGTTCGTGGTTGGTTACCTGATGCTAACAAGTAACTAAAACTTCCTTTATTGCTATTTTTATGGAATCATAATTTGTAAAACAAAATTCAAACACGTGTAAATAGAAAGTAAATACTTTATCATCGCGACTTGCATAACCATGTCCAATGTGCATATTAGAATATATAAGTGTGTCTTCATGGTAGGAAATAGATCAATCACAAGAAAACAACCTCCTTTTCTTGTACAATAAAACATTTAAAGAACCATGAAAAACCACCTCGGCATTTGGCTCACGCATCCACTACCCACTGCCACACTAACCTGTATGACTGACAACTCTGCTGAACTGCTCAAACATATTCATGAGAATCAGTGGCTAAGGTAACTTGCACAAAATCTTACAGGTGCTACATGTTTTGTTTAAAAGAGTTCTTATTCATATATTTTTCATACTTGCAATATTACAGTGGCCAAGGGAACTTGCACAAAATCTTACAGGTGCTACATGTTTTGGTTAAAAGAGTTCTTATTCATATATTTTTCATATTTACAATATTACAGTGGCTATTAACAACTCTGTGAAATTTCCACTTGAGTTATACCCGAATCCGTGAAAATGGAAGACACCCGGATTCTTTTTCTAATAGCTTGATGTTTCTGATTGATGACAAGGATGCAATCTGAAAATAAGTTGGTTTTGGAGTGGATGGACAGGCGATAGATTGGAGCAAGTCATTCACATTGAAAACATGGAATTTCGGGGGTGCATTCAAAGCAATATTGTGAACTCGGTGCTCAAAAATCTTTCCATCCTCGTCAAGCTTGTACTCAGAAGTGGCATCGAATCGAGCACGGCTATCCCACGGAACTCGTGGGATGCCATGTACAGTCCAACGAATCATGATGGTGCTCTCCACAGGCTGCCACACACTTACAATATCAACCCACAATGCTTTGAAGAATACTTTGCCATAAAAACGTAATGCCCAAAAGATGGATTTGTAGTTTTGAATGCCGAAAAAAGTGTTGAGCGGGTCCTTGAAGACGATATCATCCCTATAAGAAAAGTTGAAGCTTATTAAAATACTATTCAAGTGTATGTATATTGTAGAAAAGAAAAGCAGCAGCAGCAGCAGCAGCAGCAGCAGAAATCAGAAAGCAACCTGTAAATATGATAAGTAAGTTCTGTATTAAAGAGGTGAGGCAACTCGTGTCTCAAGGTTCTAATAGCATCACCCATATTCGCATAATAATAATAATTATATTTATGCTTGTTGCCTCTTTTCTCATCTTCACTACTAGTACTAGTACTAGTACTAGTCTCTTTCACTAAGCTCCAATACAGTCTCATATTTCCCCCCATTTTCCAAACCCTAATCGCCTCCACATCCTCCTTGACCCTTGAAATTATTTTAAATTTTGATCTCCTCCTCAAATTCGCCGGAATTTCACGTCGCCGATCATTGGACACTGGATAAATTCTTGGCGATTGAATAATCGATGCCATTTCAGGTTGAGTATTGTTTTGTTTCAATTATGGGGAAATGAGAATATACTCGAGTACCATTCATTCATTTATTTATTTATATTTATATTTATATTTATTAGGGGCTGTTTGGTTCCTGTCAAAAATAGGAAAATGGAATTACTGCTACTACTCTACTCGTACCCGTTTTTGGTTTTGGATAATTGGGATTATCACGTGGAAATATGTGATTGGCTCATCCAAATATGATAGATGGGCCCCATAGAGATTCATTGGACTTTTTGGCCTTAGATATTTTCTTTTTGCCTTGTCCTCTTCTACTATCACAAGCAAGCACATGATGTATCTTTATAAATTTATCACAAATGCCATTATTCATCCTCATCCTGTTCAGCTGTCCTTCTCGGCCTCTGACTCAACTTCCAAATTAATATTATTAACATTCGATTTGTGCCAATTATAGACTTGTTCTTTGGCCTGGGTACCAGCTTCCAAATTTTTTGTCTCTGAAACTGATTGAGTTCTTCTTGCATAGTTATTACCCAATCTGGATCTTCGAATGCTTCTTCCACTTTCTTTGGCTCTATTTCAGAGATAAAACCAGATAATAAACATTTATTGTGAGAAAAACGTCTAGTTTGAACTCCAACATCTGGATTTCCTAGAATCAACTCAAAGGGGTGATCTCTACTCCACATCCTATGTCTAGGCAGATTTGTCCTAGATGATTCAGCTTGATTATCATTGTAGTGCTGAGTTCTACTAATAGATCCTTCAGTTGCTCCCCCTGAACTGCTGCTTGGTTGAGAATGAGATTCTCTGCCACTACTAATAATTTCTGTGAATCTTCCACTGTTTCCACTACTAGGGTCAGAATCATCATTGTTGATATATTATCGAATGCTGCTCGGAGAAATTGCTACTACATTTTTATATCTTATCATGTCTAAATGTATGTTAAGATGTAGAATAACCTGCTTTTTCATTGTAAATATCAACCAAATGCATACAAAAACACTGATTAAAAAAGAAATAAATCATACTACAACTTTAAAGATAACTCAGATTAAATGTTTACTACGTCTCCCATGCACATTCCTAATTACCACAACTGATTGTGACATCCAAAGGTCCGGGTTAGCCACATAAAATAAGAAATCCAACCTCAAAACAACTGCTTATGTAATTAACAACAGGTCACATCTCTCTAGTACAGAATACCCATCCAAACTGATTGCACTGGCATGAGCATAATCAGCTAGATCGCCATCACCCATGAGTATTGACTGCTTCCCAGAGCAGACCCCGGGCCTGGTAGGCTGCAGTTTTAAGAGTCTTGAGTGTCGCTACATTGGCCTCGTAAAAGGACAAGCTTCTGTAAGTCAAATTGTGCTTCTTGCAAAGCTCTTGCACAATAGGAGAAATGCTCCTCAAATGAGTTCGAGGCAACCTGGGAAACAAATGGTGTTCCAGCTGAAACTGTAACCCGCCATAAAACCAATCCATCCATGGGTAGCATGAAATGTCTATTGTTCCTCCCGATTGTTTCTCAAACCAGTTATTCCCTGTAGGAGGTCCCACGTATACATCTGCTGCGAAATGGTTTAAGGTAAACTGAACATGTTGAATAGCACAGACGCAGAAGCTTATCAACACAAACAGCACTCTCTCGGTCCAATTGGGTAAACAAGAAACAAGCAGAGGAAACCATGTCCAGAAAATAATGGTCCCCAGTATGTTAAAAGCTCTATCTGGTATCCTTCTCTTGGAGGACAATAATAACAATGTCTGCAAATAAAGGTTGACTCTTGCGACACACATGACCGGGTAGTATGACAAGTGTTGGTAGCTCACGAAGAATTTAGCCACCGGGTCAAATGTCAATTTCCTGTTGTAGAATTTTGATGTCAGTGATTGAAAGAAACTGTCCGACACCGCGAGCATGGGCAAGTGTTGAAGGTCGGGATCATAGTCAAGGCTATTGCAAGCGATGTGATGAGCGTTATGAGTCCATTTCCACCAAGCAATGCTTATTCCCGTAATACAATTGCCAATAAGGATACCAGCAACTTTGTTCCATCCACGACTTGACATAGCTTGATAATGTCCAGCATCATGACCCATATAAGCCACTTGAATCCATGTAAATCCCAGCAATACACCAGATAACATATGAACAGCAAAACTGTCGGAACTCAAGACACCATATATACATGACGAAAGCAACAGAGCAACAAAACAAATCGAGTAGATTACAATATGCCCTTTCTTTTCAAACATTCCAGCTTTCGCAAACTCAGTAGCAAGTTTTCTATAATCCTTTGACACATCCGAAACTTGGTAATCTATGAGGTGGTACCCTGTAAAGAATTTGTCAAGATGTTGCCAAGCAGAACCGGGATGGAAAGCAATGAATGCATCTGTCACGTCCTGACCAGCCATATTTAAGAGTGGTATATCCCCACCTGGGTGTTCCTTTGTCCATTCAGTGACATTGTAAACCTTTCCCTTGATAGAAATCCAAAGATCTCCGCACTTGTTATGTTTCCCAAGCTCTTCGCTTGTGATGTACTTCTTAGCAGCAACCATTGAGCCCAACGCTGGAAAGAAAACAAATTGAAGACACGTTAATATCCACAACAAACTGAAATGAGAAATAATAGACCTATATGAAACTGTTTTTTTTAAAAAAAAATATCTATATGACACTGTATTAGTGACTTTAAAAATTCACACAACATATATTATGTAATGAACTCATGTGATCTCTCACTCTCTCACTCTCTATTACTCTCTGCAACTGTTTCTTGTTTGTACATGAAACTGATTGATACCTCTAAAATCAGGAACATTATAATATCATTACCAAAATTTCCCACCTATGTTTCTTCAGTGTGATGCAAATTCTGTTTCTCTTTTATTGTCACGCAGGTGTATGACTAAATAAATGGTTGTAGTTGTGGGCGGGCCTAACAAGGTGGTGGCAGCATACAAAATTAGAACTCTTGTCATGATTCATGATGTAGCAGGGTCACATGATACCAAGTACTATTTAATGTTACACCCCAGACACTAATGTTAGAGACTTAGAGCCCATCTCGCCGGGGTGACAAACATTGTCAATTTTATATAAATAATATTTTTTATTTTCTCTTTCATCCACGTCATATTTGAAAACTTTTCTCTAATAATTAGCACCATATATAAAGGTGTCTAGATAGTCCCACATATATCAATAGATAAATAAATAAAACTAGATACAGAAAAATAGGTACGAGTGTTGTATTCTTTTAATATAAAGATTCGTGTTCCATTCATTTTGAGAGGCGTCAAAAAATGACAACTTCTCTTGGCACTTTTGTAACTACAACAGGGTGACACCCAAGAGGAGTTTCATGCCACGTAGATTTTGACAATGTTGTTGGAAATACTGTCGAGGCAGGACTTCTTTGGCATGTGGGTCCCTTGTACCTGCTGGTGCAAGAGTCAGCTAATGTGCGCTGTTAGCAGCTAATCTAATACTGTGCTATTATTCTTTGTTATTTTCATCGAAGTTGAATGAGTAGTGGGTAATTTGTAAATGCATCACAAGTCTGGGGTAAGGTAAAGGGGCCTCATTTTTACAATAACAATATAATAATACACCTTTATGATTTATTCTTCTTCTTCTTCTTTTTTAAAAAACTAAGACTAGGTATGAATATAGACGTCCATTTATTTTATCAAGAGACTAAACTACTAACATTTATTACCAGCCAAGAATAGGAAAAGGAAAAAAAAAAGACGGCTTTCTTTTTAATTCATAATATCACATAAAACGCTGAGTGAAAAGGACCTGATTTGAATTTATATGGGAGTAGTCAGTCTTCAAATAAAATGTAATGCAATTTAGGATAAAAGAAAACAAGAAATTAACAAAAGCAGATGGATGGGATTTAAATGAAGCCAGGAATTCACCAAAAAATAAGTGCTTGTTTGGTTGTATATAGGAATTAATTTTCGATATTTTCTTGGTATTTAAAATTAATAGGAAGTGTAGAAAATTGTTTGGTTACTCATTCACGAATTTAAATACATAAGAAGTATAAATAATCATGAAGTACAAATAATCATGAGGGATAGTTAAGCAACTTACCATATTTTATGGAATCTTACTTAAAAGAAACAACTAGACTAATATACACTTGCCGGGAACTTCAAATACCTAGCTATTGAATGGTTAACCAAACCACCTCTAGGTCAGACCAGACGTGTAATCATGCCAATAATCAAAGATGGGAATGGGAGTGGTCGGCCTCTCAGCAATCAGCATGGTAACCTAAAATCTAAAATCTGCTATTCAGCAGGATATAGTAAACTAGAGAGAAATATAACATCTATATATATACATACATTATATCATACCCAAAATCTAAAATCTGCTGCTATTCAGCAGCATTATTTTATAAAGTTTTCAAAGATGATATAATACCCAAAAAAATGGAAAATAAAGATGAAAATTAAAAACAAGTGACAAGTTTCAGATCTGAAATCAAGCCTGCTAATTAAGCAAAGCAGTAAGCAGTTGAGGCTTTGATCATATATAACACATATGAAATTCAAAGATTTTATCCCGACAAAATAAATAAATAAAGAAGAAGAAGAAGAGGAGGAGGAAGAAATGTTTGTTGATGAACAATAAATAACCCCATTGTAAGCAAATTACTAAAAGAAATTAAAAGGAAGGAAAAATGACGACGTAGAAAGGTCTAACCTCCGGAGAGTGGCAGAGTCGTAGAAATCGTCATGAATAAATGAAAATAATCCCTTTGGGTTTTATTCACCACATTTACATGAATTGAACACCAAATGACACAGATCTCAAACTTTAAGATGAGTGTATCACTTTAATTTCTTAACGCACAATATTGACATGAGAGAACAGAACAGAACATCTATATATATACATACACTATATAATTATATCATGTTAATGGAGTTGCCAGCTTTCTGTTTTGTTTTAACTTTTTACTCCCCTTTTGCTAAAAATATCTTATACACGTACATATGATTATATGAGAGAGAGAGAGATACATCTCTGTATGTATGTATCATCTGTTACTCCCCTGTTTGGGTTGGTTACTAAAAATAGTAATAAATATTCCTTGTTCGAACTAATTTTTTACCCTTTCTTTTTTGAGATTTCTCATCAATTTTTTATTATTTAATTTTTTTTTAAATAGTAAATTTTTATATTATAAAATTTAATTTCACTCAATATTTTACTCTATTTTTTCAAATCAATCAATTAAATATGAAGACCTGTTAAATCTTGAATCTTAATCTTGAAATTGCTGCTGCCAAAGTGCCGAATTGCCGCCTATTCCTAATCTCCCTGAAACTGAAAGTGCCGAAGTGGAATTTTATATATTAGTAATTTTATTTTAGAACTATATATATGAAAAACGTATCTAAAGCTAACTTTAGATAACTTAACTAAATTTATTATATAAAAAAGTGGATGACATTTTTATAATAATAGAATTTGTCCCCTTGTATTTACAAAAATAATATTGATATTGTACTATAATAGATGTTAACTTATATAATTATCCAAATGTAACTTTAAGATCATTAAACTATACATATATATATATATTATAATATTAAATTGGTTAGTAAATTCCATTATTCGGTTAATCACGGTTAATTACCGAATAATCGAAATTCGAAAAATATTCTATCAAAAACTGAATCGATTTTTATAAATGGTTAACCGAATTTTTTCGGTTGATCGGGTTGGTTATCGATTAGCCGAATCGAATGTTCACCCCTGTTGTTACATATTTTTAATTGAAAATTTATTTATTAAATTAAGAGAATTTACCAAAAATACTAATTTTTGTGAAATTATTTGCAATTTTACCAATTTTTGAAAAAAATTGTAAAAATATTATTTTATTCTGAAAATATTTGTAAAAATACGGATATTGCATTTTAGGTTACATTTAATTTGAACTGTGCAACTAATTTATGTTGCATTTTAAGTTTCATTTTAGGTTACATTTTAGGTTGTAAATTAGGTTACAAATATGGTTGTAAAATTGCAGAACGTATTTTCGTAAATATTTTCTAAAATTTGAGTTGCAAATATGGTTGTAAAGTTGCAAAACGTATTTTTACAAATAATTTTAAAAAATGATAGTATTTTTGTAAAAAAAATAAAACTTGAATATTTATGAAAAAAACTCCTTAAATTAATTAAAAAAAAATAAAAGGATCGGATGAAATAAGAAGTATGAAAGCATGCCGCGTGAGCATGTATATAGATTTCGAAATCAATATCTCAAAACATGTTTCCCATGGCCACTTTGATTTAAAGTCTACAATCCACTGGGCTTTGTTTGTCCCACCACCATTTTTTCCCCTAATTTTTCCCTTGGGTGGATTATACATTTATATTTTATACCTGCAATCTAATTTGAGTCAACTTGCCTGGATATAAAATTAATAATTTAAATCAAATGAGCGTGCAGCTGCCACTTAGGTTTTTGATCCAAGTTTAAACTTGCGAGGTGACAGTGTTCACATCAAAGCCCCTTCATCTATCTACGATATTTTATAAAAGAATCAAAATTTTGAAAAAAGGTCACGGGAAATTAATTGGGTACAAAAAAAATTAAAAAAAAACTGGGTACAAAATTCACTTTCATATATTGATCCATCAATTGTGTAATTTTAGTATTAAATTATGAATATAACGTTATGTTTAAGATACGCACACTCTAACTCTAAAATTACTCTCTTATCGATTAATCAATTAAAAGTTGCGATATGTTTAATATTATTTACAAGATTATTAGATTCAATTAAATAATCTGTTAGATTAATGTTTTTTTGATAAGTTAATATGGGATGATAAGCTATATATTTTTAAAACAGTTGTATTTGAGCAAGTAATTTTATCTAAAGCCTCTATTCGTCTAATTGCATTGGTTTAAAAAAATTGTAAAAAGATTATCTCTCTTATGTTCTCTTTTTGTCCATCCTATATAATTAATGTAGTCTATTTGATTGTGCATGTTAGCAATGTTTTTTGGTCTTTGATATCTGTTTCTTGTCTTGGTTTTGTAATATATGTTTTATGGCTTGTGATTGAGAGAGGAATTGTAGTTAAAATTATGTATTGTATTTTGCTATGCAGTTGAAGTGAATATATGTGTTTAATAATCCACCTTAAAAGTTTGAGTCAGCTTATGGTTTTATTAATATGAATTCGTTGGAAAAATTCTATAATATTCTAACTTTAATTTTTAGTTTGCTTGATTTATGTTCGATTCATAATTTTAGTTTTGTCCTCAATTTTGGCTTTATTATTAAATGTTAGCTTTCATTTTTCAGTTATGAATTTGAATTAATTTTAATTATATAAACAATTTTTAATATAGTATTTAATTTTCAGTTTTTGTAGAAATGTAACTGTGTTTACTTTTTCGCTAATTGGTTTAAATGTCAGCATTCATTTTGTTCTTTAATTAGGAACTTCTTATATGTAAATTTGTGTGCTTAGAATATAGTTTTAATTAGTAATTTTGGTAATCCATTGGAGGCTATAAATGATAGTTTTTTTTTGCCTTAAAAGAAGTAATTTGTGACATTTATGATGGCTTGATATATAAATAATCTGTTTTTTGAATTTTCAATTACATTAATACTACTGCATTAAGTGAGCTTACAATAGTTATTTGAGTAGCTAATTTTTAGCAATGTTTTAATTTGTTACTAATATTTTAGTTTTTGAATACTTATTAGTGAGGTATAAGTTTAATTATAGCGTCTTAAAATATTTTGTTGCTAATCGGTATTCAATAAATGATTAATTTTTTCTATTTGACTTGTTTTAGCTATAACTTATTCTTTTTAATTATTTATGTTGGTTGATAAATCTTTATTATATAAATTTACCTAAAATATGTATATTATTATATGTTATTTTTAGGTATTTAATCAAAGAAATTCCACTTGGTTAGAGTTTTTTCTTAATAATTAATTTATTATTTATCAATAATATTGTATTATTTATTTTAGTATTTTATATTTTTGTCTTTTTTCTTTCTAGATGCGATATTAATTATTTTTTAATTTTGTTGTAGGTGTTCTGTTTTCAGACGTTAAAGTTTTATCGTCTAAATTTCCAGAGATGTCTCTGCATGTCCTCTAGTTAGATGATAAATTTTCTGAAATGAAAGAATTTCGTTTTTATGAAATTGTATTTCGGTATAACTTATTTACGTGAAAGTTATTACTGAAAAAAAACAATTGAGTGTCTGACACATTGTTGTAAAAACTGGGAATGAGAACTTATCGGTTAAGGTGCCGATTTGAGATTAATCGGCTAATCGGAAGGATTAATCGGAGCAATAATCGGATTCATTATATTATTATAATAAAATCTAATATATTTACCTAATTTACTATAGAACATATTATTTAAAAATATTTCATAAACATAAATCGGATTTTATAAATCGTATCGATCAAATATTTTATAAAGATTTATCGGTGATTTTTGAAAAATGGACTGATTTTTATAACACTGTCTGGCAACTTTTTTTTTAAAAAATCTAGGGCCTTGCAATTTGTTCACTTCTTTTATATGGCCTCGTTTGTACGGGACAGTTGAATCCAAAAATTATTAAAACATTTAATATATTTTTTCCGTTTTTTATAGAAGTCACTTTGACTTTTAACATATAAAAATGTATTTCGACCGCATAGTAAAAATTATCTATGTTTTAATATAGTTTTTTTTTTAATAATAACTTTTAGTATGCCATCAAAACACACTTTATGTGTGCCAAAAGTTAAAGCGATTTATTAAAAAAATGGAAGGCAAATTATTTTTAGAAAAACAAAATCTTAAGCCTTGTAAAATTTTCCATATAATCTTATTTTATGTGATTCGTACCGGGGACTATTGTCGTCCATAGATTATTAAAACATCCTATCTAGATTATTTAATTTAAATCTCACATGGGCGCATGTGAGTTTGGATGTTACGACTGCATAACAGCTAATATTGCTTATTTGCTAGGAATAGTTAATAAAATAATAATAATAATAATAATAATAATACAGTATTACTTCGCATGATACATTGATATTATATTTATTTTTATGTATACTTTTCTCCACTAAAAATTAAACAAATGGATTATTGTTGTATAAATTAAGTAGGTTGTTAGTTTGCGTTAATTAAAAATTTTAAATGCCTCGATAATTTTAGATATAAAGAAAGGCCGGTGGACATTAGCCGGGAGCTCTCTTTGCTCTTCACATGGGAATGGCCATGGTCCATGAGACTACGAATTACGAAACACAGAATAATGTAAACTATTGTACGTGACTACATGTACAGGTAATAAAGAAAAAAGGTCACATAATTAGGCAAAGATTAGAAAAACTAATTCGTATAAACATTTTATATACATACACATTAGTTCCAATCTTAAATTTAAATAATAAAAAAATCTCATAAACACAGTTTACAGAAAATAAAAAAATTTGTTTAGTATCTAAAATTTAAATTATCATTGAGAAACATGAGTTACCAAGACAATGGATGCTAAAATATCTTATTATAACAAAAATTTCACTGATTATCCAGAAATATTCAGCGTTTAAAAGAAATTTATATTTAAAAATAAAATATAATTATAAAAAATGCACTAATTTTTGCTCAGATCCCTCCTTCTGCGGTCCGGTTTACATAAAATTGAACAAATATGTGGCCCGTTTGTTTCCCCATTTAAAAAAAAAATAAGAACTTAATTTCAGGAAAAGTAGTTATGTATGTACTTTGACTTAAAATAAGTAACTTATTTTTTATTTTAAAAATAATATTTGGTTTTAAAATTCTAAAATAAATATTTATTTTTTAAAAAAAAATGAAAATATGTAAAAAAAAATGAAATAAATAACTTATTTTAAGTTTAAGGAACCTCAAACGGCCACTATATTACATGTGTATTTAAGCGATTATTTGATTAACATATTGACAATGAGAAAGTATATTTTTTTTATAAAAATACAATAATCTATTTATATTGTAAAGAAAATTAAAGAAAAAATAACTTCATTAAAAGTTTGAATAATTATTATTTTTTTGCGTACTCAAGAATTATAATTAATAATTGATTAACAATTAATCAAATCTGAACATAATAATATTTAACTATATCTAGCCATATTTTACCCACGTAATGCACCCAAAAAAAAATTAAAGTTTTTTTTTAACACCAAAAAAATTAAAGTTATTCACCCACAGAACCACATAAAAAATTATTTAACCGTTTTGTGGTACAATGGGCCCGCTGGAATTCTTAAAAATATATTCTCGACTTACAACTTACATCACATGTGAACTACAGAGGCAACTAAAAATAAATATTTCTATGTGATTCTGCGTGTAACTAATTCATCCACAGATTTCTATGGTAATTTTGAAATTAAAATAAAAAAATCCACTAAAATCAATCACATACTATGGTTTCAAAACTAAAAATTAAATTCTGATAAAATCAAACACATAAATTAATAAAACTTGAAATGCAAAAGAGTTAAATTGTATTATATATTAGAGATTAGGGAACCTAAGATAAGTTAAGTTAGATGAGATACACATGATTTTATATGCAAACATATAAAAAAATAATTGTCAAATCATAATTTATTATTACACTACTAATTTGTACTAATATTTTAGGCAATTATCTAAGATATCCTTTCTCTTATGTATTATTATAAATTAAAGCACATATTTAAACTAAGAAAAAGAATCGAACAATTTTACTTTTTACTTTTTAGGGTGAGCATCATTTATCCTCTTCTGAACATACATATTGAAACATATTGTTCACTGCATTCCAAATTACTCATTCATTTTAATTTTTATATATAATTTAAGGTGTATTGATTATATTTTTCATTAAATATTAAATATTTTTTATTTTTATTAATAAAAATTTAATTTTTTGTTTACAGTTTTTTTTTAATTATTTTATATAAATACATGTAACCTTAAAATATGTGCATGGAATGGAGGGAGTGGTGATATAGGATCAAAACCTTTAGAGCATCCGGTGATTGAAAACCTTTTGTGACATGACATCCTTAATTATCTTTGTATTGGGGTTGAGTTGTCAAGAGATTGTCTACGAAGGTTGTCAAAAGTTGACAGTCCTTGACAACTTCCTAAACTAGCAAAAAATTATATAAAACATCTAAAATGTATATTACTCTACCCATTTTTATATTGAATTAAATATAAAATTAATATAAAGATATCATATAGACAACCTTTAAAATTGCTATACTATTAGAGCAAAATTTTAATAAATATTGTCAAGAATGACATAAATGTGAGAGAAAATTAAAAAATAATACATTTAATAATTTCTCATATTTTGACAACTTTCTTAGCCACGTTTGTTGGAGATGCTCTCGGAGAGAACATACGAAATGGTTTGTACGATACAGTAGTATTTACTCCTAGGTACATGTTTTTACCACATTTCCATAATTCCATGCTAAATCGGAATGTTACGTTGATGCTGTGTAGATTACTTGGTTCAGTGGTATCTGCTCCTGTGTATATGTTTTCTATGCCCTCTGTTATTTTGTAAACCACACATACGGAGTATTTTTTTGGGTATTTACCAAAAATATCAATTTTTTAATTTTTTTATGATTTTATTATTTCCTGTTTTTTTTTTTGTAAAAATACGGTATCCAACCAGATGCAACTTATGTTTCAAAATACAACCATAAATGTAAACAAAAAATAATTATTTTTACTAATTTTTAAAGTTACATTTGTGATTGATTTCGTTTGATTCCAGTTGCAAATATGGTTGTAAAGTTGCCAACCGTATTTTTGTAAAAAAATTGGTATTTTTTCAATTTAAAAAAAATCACATTTTAGCAAAATATTTATAAAAAGGTCAGTGTTTTTGTAAAAAATGTTTTATCCTTAGGTATTTTTCAAAAAATCCTATTTCCCCCCCCCTAAATATTAAACAACATATTTTTCATCGCAAACACTATTTCGATCACCATAATGATTTTATTTAATAAATATTAATAAATAAGTTCGGGGATGAAAGAAGGGCATTACAGCAAATCCAAGAATGTTCTAGTTGGTTACCTAGAAATATTATAAAATAATGAGTTTTAGTAATTTAGATAACCACTAATAACGATCTGATTGTGCCTGCGTCCTTCCTTCTTGATATTCCGGGATTGAACAGTGTAGCTGTAGTAGGGGTAACTGCAAAACAATGTCGAAGGGGTACCTGACATAATTAGAATAAGTATTGATTTGTGGAACGGAAGAAAAAGACAAAATAAAGGCTAGAGTATCAAAAAATGAGTGTGTGATATTATAAAAATGTGTAACCCCTGAACCGTGTTAACCATTACGACATGTGAACTATAAAAACAATTCTTATATTCATTACCTATTATTATAATAATAATAAATTTGAATCTAACTACTATTGAAAATGAGAGAAATTAAAGAAAAAAAGATGGTGAAAAATGGAGGAAAAAGATTATTTAATTTATAAAAATGAAATATGTAACGGATAGTAGTTATCTAAAAATAGGCAATGAGATGCATGTTCTAGTGTTTTAGGCAACTAGTAGGACACAATTGAAGTGTCATTTTTTATAACATTACCCATATTTTAGTTTAGGACATCAAAATTTTCAATCACGTTTAAAGAATGTTACTATAGCAGATGATAATTTAGTCAATATTTTTTTTAATGAATGAGTGAAGGAATATTTAGATTTTTGCAATAAAATTTATAAAAAGTTTAAAATTTTAGAGATAATAAACAACAATAATATTTGTACGCAGAACAGAAGACATGAAATTTAAGGAAGGGGGGTGGGGGACGTATGATAATTGATACTTGGTGTTTGGTGATGAAAATAAATATTTGTTTGTAATTTATAAATAAATAAACAGTGAGTATATAGTATAGATAGTCTATATACTTGGTGATCCGAAATTGGGTTGATGCCAGGACCCAATGCTGTATCTCCACTTGAGCCCAATTCATAGTTACGATTACATAACACCACTATAGAAAATGGGCTTGTAATAATAAATACTAACAAGTTAGTAAGATGAATAACAATAAATAAATATTATATAGTAGAAGTAGTAGTAAATTTAATTTAGGAAAGACGGTATTTTCCAGATCTACCCGGAGGGAAAATACAAGGAAAAATTGGTCCCAAGAGAAGTCGGGGGGGTCTGTGGCGGTATCAATTGGCATAGGAGACGAAGTAGAGTTATTGGTGATGGAGATGGATATGATGTGGAATAGTACGAGTGTAGCGAGTTATAAAGAGAATCTGAATAAAATAGCACAAGATGTTCATCACGATGATGATGACGACGATCAGGATCAGGATGATGAATTGTCCATGTTTCCCAATTCTTCAAATCGCAGATTCTCCTATCCCAATTCTGACGATTCCCACCAGGTATCTCTTTCTTTTCATCTACATTTATTTATGATATTTATTAACTCTGTCTGAATGGATCGATGTAGATAGAGCAATACAGAGCTCAAATCAGGAAGCTTCAGGATTCTGAGTCTGAAATTAAGGCCCTGTCACTCAACTATGCTGCTTTGTTGCAACAAAAACAGGTCACTTGAATGAATGCTCTTCTCTTATTCATCCCAACTGCTATGCCATGTCTACCATTTTTACTTGCTTTACTTTTTCAACTTGTTTTTTTTACAGGATTACATATCTAAAATAAATGATGAGAATTCTTCCTTAAAGAAAAGTTTGGTAAGTTTTTAATCTATATTCTTATTTGCCTTCATTCCTACAACTATTTATATATTCCATGTTTAGTTTTTAATTTCTCACTTATCCCTACTCCCATTCGTGTTAAGTTTTGATGCACTATCACTATTTGACTGCTTAAGTCATATAGTTATTCATTCAGATAGCTAACTGTGAATACGCTATGCTGCTTATTGCTATTTAGTTCACCCGCAGGGACTTCTGGTTTATCATTTCACACTTTCTTTTAGGATAGTAAGATGTCATATATATATATACAGGCAAGTGCTCAAATAGAAACCAAGTTTTAAATAAAAACTAGAAACCAATCACATCCACTCATTTAAAATTTATTACAAATAATCTAAACCACACATTTTTCTTACCCTTATTTTACACCCCCGCCCGCCCACCCACCCACTTACTTCGCTTTTCTCCTCCCCTATTTTTCTCCTTCCATTTACCTTCCCCCTTCCCTAGCCTTTCTACTTTTCTGTCGTGTCATCTCCTTCTCCGATCATCTTTTCCGATAATCTCTTATTGGAAAATCGTCTTCCCCACCCCTCTCTCCTCACCGCCTCTCTCTCTCTCTCGATCAATACATTCCAGATTCCGGTGAGTTCACGTTGGTTTCATCGTGTTTCCTCTTCTCCGGCGATTTCTCATCATCCTCTCTCGATCTCTCGATCTTATTTGTTTATAAATCATTTTAATGCCCCCCTAATTGCATTAAATCATTGATAGCCATGTTTTGTGACGAGATCTGGTCATCCTTTCCGACGATAAATTTCATGCTTCTGGTTAGTTTTGTAAATAAATAGATTAAGATATTGTATAGTACGATTTGGAAGTGGTGATTGTTGTAAGAAGAGGTGGTGGCCGGAATTATTGGTGGTAACTGAAAATGGTGGTGGTGGTGGTGGTTGGAGGTCACAACTGCGTATATATGTATCTATTTTGAATGAAAAATCACTAAATATAACAATAGTGATCACTAATTTTTAGTGATTCCTACAAGTATAAATAATGATTCTTACAAGTATAAATAGTGATTCAAGTTTAGATTTAACAGTGAAATAATAATAAACTTAACAAACATTTAAAGTTGGTGATAAAATTATACCCAGTGAAGAAACTCTCATAAATGGTGGTGATAATTTAATGAAGGTCGGATAAGAAAGGAGTGAGATCATCGAAGAAGGTAGTAATTGTGTTATGATGATTGGTGAATGAGAGGAGAGGAAAAATATCATATACTGTGATGATGATGATGGTGTTATGAAAGTTAGGTAGATGTGAAAGAACCGGTGGGATTGCCCAAAGAATGAAGAAAGTGGGGTTAGTGTGTATAATAGATGTATATATGTATGTATATTTTTGTTTGCTTAAAATTTAAAATTAAGAAATTACCCTTAATGACTGGGCCGGGCGGGATATTTTTATTCGTGGGTTGGGTTGTTTCTAGTTTCTATTATATATTTGTTTCTAGTAGAGTAAGACTCTCTCTCTATATATATGTGGTTCTCATCTCAAGGATTAATATTCTTCTAAAAGTGGTCGTCTAGCGACTAACAGGATTGATTTAGGTGAGAACGTCAACTCCATAAAAACTTGCGATTTTATCTTATAGTGACTGTTAATAACTTGGTCGACATTTCTCTGATTTATGTCGTGAGGAAGCTTTCAGGGTGACCATTACCTAAGCTAGTAATCTGATACTACTAGTGCTAGTTGCTCGAGAACAATGAGGCTTCTCTTTCATTCTCTTCTTTCTTTACTGTATATGTTGAACACTCAGGGTGATACTTCATATTTATAACAGTAACTAGTGACTATCTTATTATTCTTAGGCTAGTGAGCAGTCTGCCAGCCGTCAGTATAAGGCTGCATTAAGAAGGCATTCAAGTGGAAGCCCAACACAGAATGGCTCAGCCTCAAAGCATGATATGATTAGCAATGGAATCGCAAATATTACACATGCTGGTGGCAGTCAAAGTACAATAGAACCAAGACGTTCTAGTATACAAGGTAATGAAAAGGTAATGACAAACTTGTTTCTCTGCTTTGATTAGTACATCCTCATGGGAAGTTAGTTGGCTGACACAGTATGAATAGAAGCTCTGCCACTCAGGCAGGAACCTGAATATATAGGCTATATGCATGATTGTTAAAATGAAAGATCTGTTCTGAGCATGAAGGACTTTGTAAAGACAGTTTTTGGGTGTGTGTATACGGCTATTCATTTGCAAATGCACATCATAAAAGGAATCTTTAGCCACAATCCAGACAAATCGAGTTTTTACTCCTATAAGTTTTTTTAAGGTTCATAGTCTAAAAGCTCAGTTATGCCTTCACTAAGAGCTTGTGTTTGGCCATGTGAACTAAGTAATCAAGCTGCAACTAGCTATGCTTCTTGAACCTTGAAATCTGATTAGATTGAATGCTTTTAAGGATCTTGCTCTACTAGAAGAAAGAAACCGGCAGCTTGAAGTTAAGCAGTCAACTCAGGAGTTAAAGATAAAACAGTTAGGGGTGGAACTTGATAAAGAACGTCGCAAATTGGAGGACATAAATAGGAAGTTTCAAGGTAAGCAGTGTGCTTTTCACATCTTGATGTCCAGGTATTTATTGCAACTTGTGTATCGTTAATGTTGGCTTAACAACAGTAATCATGTCCAGATGAACATACGATGGACTCATCTCTTCAAGAAGAGCTGCACATCCTTAAAGCAGACAACGATAAAGTGAGTTTTATTATTCTTAGTATCACAGAATTTTGATTGTTTCCTACATACTCTGACACAATGGTTTACATTTTAGTTGTAATACATGATTTTATAATAATTCATGTCGACGGTAAATGATGCTTTTACATAGTAATTTGTCACGAGGAAATGATTTTTGATTCGACGACTCATGAGTGGTCTCTTCGTATATTATCAAGTATGTTGAGACCCTCTTCAATTCCAGTTTCTATCAATTTCTTTACGTTATAAGATTAAGATATATATATATATATATGTATATATATATATGTGTGTGTGTGTATGTATATTTGCCAAACAAGATATAGAATTAAGTTATCTAATCTAATAATATAGTATAAATTTTATTTTATGAAAAATTCATTAATAAACATTAAAATCATAAAATGTGAGATTTATACTTAAAGGTGGCTCACGGTACCAAAAATCCTCAGACTCAGGAACCTTACCCTCTTTATATATATATAAATAAAATATTGCGTCTTGATGATGTTATGATAAAATATGATGCAAGTATGCAACATATTAAAGATTCTTTCATCAATTGATCCAGATTATCTTATGGTTGAATATATGTTTCTTTTTGAATTAGTATCTATCATGGTTTTCAATTTTTCATGATGCTATGCCGAACTCTTAATATTCCCATGTGGCATGTTTTACAGGATTGCAAGTTCTAATATCTGTCTTTGCTAAGAAGTGGTGAATCTGGACTAGATACTCAAACTAGAGATAATTACAGAAGCACATTCCTGATACTTAACAGTTAACACTCCTCGCTAACATCATAGTTTAAGGATGTGTATTTACTACTAATCCCACATCACTATTTTTGGTTATGTGTATCTCTCTATGTGAGGTTTTTGATAATCACCAATAGCATATTGGTTTTAGAATCCTCTGACTTCCTAGTACCAGTTATGATCCAAAACTGGAGAAAATATAATACTTGTGTAATTCTCTACTGTATTTCTTAAATCCAAAAGTTGATCAACAATCTATGGAATTCTAGTTATGTAAAACATATCATTTTACTTAATATTATGTTTAATCGCAGATGTGTGTTGAGATGAGCCACACTCGCAATGACTTGAACCAGAAAATATCAGAAATAGGTCGACTACAAATGGAGTTGAGTAAAAGGGACAATGCTGACGCGGATAACTTAGTAGAGAGTTTAAAACAAGCAATCACATCTTTAGAAAAGGAGAATAGTAATCTCAAGGTAAATAGCACTGTGTATTATAATTATTTACTCTGGCTAAAAGCGCCTAATAGGAATGACTTGTCACTGCTTTCTTTTGGTTTTCATGGAGTTAACCTGCTTTAATATTCTTTTCATTTTTTTAGACGGAGAAAGATAAACTTGTTGTTGCTTTGAAAGCTTCAACCCAAAATGTCATGCCTGATGTTTCTGAGACATCAAATAAGCCTTCTAGCAGTGTTAATGAGGTGGTGTGTCAACAGTTATTTATTTTCACTTACTCTTATTTACTCTATATTTTTGTATTCTGATGTGGTTGCATTTGGATAAGAAGTATTAATATTTTGGAGGTACAGTCTAGAGAATATCCTGGTAAAGAGGAGATGGAAACATCCATGCGGAAATTGGCTAGAGATTTGAAGGATGCATGCCGTGAAAAGGAAAAAGCAGTGCAACAACTTAATCGTCTCAAGCAGCATTTGCTAGAGAAGGTTTTGCATAACATCCCTATGTTAACTCTCTAGAGCTAAGATATAACTTGTTTTTACATTTGTTGCGGAGATGTAAATCTATTGTTATGATACTAATCTAGAACTTAATTGTTTTTAGTGTATGGTTACTATGAGTGCTCTGTCTGTTAATTTTATAAGATCCAACGAATGAAAGCACATCTAATTTTAGGAAGAATTGGTCATTTGATATACTATGATAGCTTGTAAACCTTTGTTGATTGTTTCCATAGTGATCCACTTTTACCAATAACTTTCTTTTGAGTGAGGGCTCGAGCTTATGATATATGTACATTTAGTGGTTTCTTTCAACACCTTCAAGGTTTTGGGAGAGTTGGTCAATTAACAGTATCAATGCGTGGATATATTATAATTTATATACATTTTTTCCCGAGTTAATTACTTAGTATGAGTATGACTACTGCTGGTTGTTATGTGCACATTTATATCATGATTGCATGGGATATCTGGATTTATTTAATATAACCTATGGTACTAGTATACTGTATATCAACTTAAGTACTTGTGTCGTACACACACTCGGATATGGACACTCGACACTTCATTTTGGGCCATAACCATGCAGTTCGAGTCTGACACTTGGACATGCATCTATGTAGAGACTTTCAGCCAACTGGCCCAAGTCTTTCCGGATAACATAGAATTGTGATACGAACATATGCAACTTCGTTTTATAAGGTGCAAAGTTCCTTTCTGATCTATAAATGCCTTCCTGCTATACATGAGGGGGGCTTGTATATACATGGGAGGATATTCTTAGTGATTAAGTGCCAAGGCATTTCTTAATTTTTTATGGCGATTTCTATCAGATTATTTTAATGTGATTGACTTATTACTATTCCTATATATTCAGCAACTAGCAGATTATGTATGTGCTGTGTAAAGTATAATTCATGTACTTTCTGCAGTGTAAATTAAAGAAATTTTCTCTTGCTGTAATATTTATAGGAATCTGAAGAATCTGAAAAGATGGATGAGGATAGCAAGATCATCGAAGAACTTAGAGGACATAATGAGTATTTAAGAGCTCAGATAATACAAATGAAGCAGGCCACTGCTAGTCAGGAGGAAGTTCATATCAAGTACAATGAAGAACTAATAAAGTCCAAGGAAATCAACGATGACCTAAATAAAAAGCTATCAAGCTTTCGGAACACAATAAACGCTAAAAATGATGAACTTTTAAACCTGCAAACTGCTCTAGGCCAGTACTATGCCGAAATCGAAGCGAAGGTGAAATGTTGTTTTTCATGCTTACTACAAGACACATGTCGGTATGTGTTTTGGATATTTAGATTTTTTAAATATTACTTTGTTTCATTGTTTGTATTGTTCAGGAAGATTTGGAAGAAAAATTGGCCATAGCAAGGGAAGAGTCAGCCAAGCTTGCTGAACGTCTTAAGGTACAACCACTGCTCTATTGTATTGATATGTAATTATGTTTCGGTCTTTGTTCATGACTTTCTGAAAGTTTCATACAATCTTGCAGCACTGTTTCTACTTATTTTGCTATCCTTTTTTTTGTCCATCTCTCTATAAATATTGAATGTTTAGACCATCTGATAATTCTCCCATTGAACATCTATTTTAAAGAAAATTAATATGTAAATCTATTAAAATGTCTTATGGATAAGAAACTGATTAGGTTCTACCACTGCAAATGCTTTTACAAGCGGTCTTTACATATGTGTTTTTGTGACTTGACCAATTTCAAAGTGATGTGTGTGTGAGATAACTTCCAGCTAATTGGTACCCATAATTCTAATGTGGTCTCCATATTGACTAGGATGCTTATCAACAAGTGGAGATATTAAAGAGGGATAAGGAAGAAATCTTAGCAAAACTTTCAGAGGCTGAAAGATTGATAGGCGACGGTAAAAGTAGAGTAAATAAGATCGAGGAAGACAATGCAAAGTTACGGCGTGCTCTTGAACAGAGCATGACAAGGCTTAATAGAATGTCAATGGATTCTGATTATTTTGTTGACAGGTTTGGTTATGTGAATCTCAGCTTTTTTTTATTCCCGCATGCTAATGTTTGGATCTGGATCACTTAACAGTTAACACAATCTTTGACTTCCAGCATATTCCTATACTGATATTTCAATACCCTACAATATGCATGTGTAATTGTGTATTGAAATTGGATCGTGGGAAAGATGAAATGGGTCTTGATTTAGCCTATGTTCGAATATTAGATGGATTTAGCTCGAGTAACGTTCATCTTCTGACCCCAAATTGATATATGTGATAATTGATAATTGTACAAGGCCGGGGAAAGGACTGCAGCCATCAACCATACATTGATAATTGATAACTTCTATATTTGCTTTTAGTTTGGTCGCCCTTTTATTTAAACATTATATGATGGAGTTATGTATAAGATGAAAGCAAGTATTGTTTTGAAGCCACTTCATATTGCATGTCTGCTATAATTGTGTACAACTTTCACTTGGAGGTGCCTTGGGTGGATTAACACCCTTGCTTATTACATTTGTAAATAGAAACTCATGTCCATTATTAGAAATTGTTTAGTTTTATACGATGTGATGTAGTAAACAATGTATTTATCCTTGTCCATTTGATATGAAAATTTTCAAATAACAAATTTTCCCCATAATAACAGGCGCATTGTGATTAAACTATTGGTGACCTACTTCCAGAGAAACCACAGCAAAGAGGTAATAACAATGGGAATTTGGTTTTCTGGTGCATTGATTTCTGGGGATGGGAGGTCTCTTCTCTTGTATCTATGTAAAATGCTTTGTGATATGAATATTGTTCCACTTATTAAGAATAACTGCCCTGTAAAGGTTATTTCCCTGTTTTTATTCATCTCATAATATCAGTGTTACTACCAATTCATAGCTTTGTTTGCATGTCTGACACCAGGTCCTAGATCTTATGGTTCGAATGCTTGGGTTTACTGACGAAGACAAACAGAAGATAGGGGTTGCCCAGAAAGGTGCAGGAAAAGGTGTTGTTCGGGGTGTGTTAGGGCTGCCAGGCCGGCTTGTAGGCGGTATCATGGGTGGAAGTTCAGCTGAAGGTTCTGCAAGCACAGCATCAGAGAATCAGGCAACTTTTTTAAACTAACACTACATCTTTTGTGTGTGTATATATATATTGCTGTCTTGGACGTTTTGCCCTTTTTGAAACGTATCTCATCCCATCTGTGGATATGACCCTGCCTTCAAACTCAGGCTGTAATTATCATCAAGCAGAGTTATACGACTTTATAGAGAATATCTAGGAAACCCTTCTTTGTAATTTGCTTTAGATTCTTGTACATTGATGCAGTAAGGGTGAATCACACAGACCAAAAGTGTGGTCACTGATTTAGCAAAAAAGAAAGACGTGTGGTCACTGAATTGGTGCGTTCTTACTTTGTTTTATCTAACATATCACTGGTTACCACTTGCAGTCCTTTGCGGATCTCTGGGTTGATTTTCTTCTCAAAGAGACTGAAGAAAGAGAAAGGGCTAAGAATGAGTCTACACAAGATCAACATGGCGCTGACCCAAGTACTGCAGGATCACTGATTCCCAGCAGAACGAATGCATCTCCTGCTGCAGCCTCTGGTTTGTCGAGATGGAGTTTTCCACTGAACCAGGACCAGACCCCATTGTTGCCACATGTAAACCTTCAAATAGAACAAACTGATACAGAATTTTCAACCGTTCCTTTATCTGAAAGCAATCCTCAACTTTCAAGATTGCTCCCCAGATACTAGGACTCCCACAGTCCTACATTCTGTAAATTATTTAAAGGTATAGATTTCATACATAAATCAATTGGTTTTAATCTCGTAACATATGTTTGATTTATTCTTTTATCCGTTGGTTTGATTAAAGGATGCGAAGTATTATTTTTATTTCTGTTTACACCATAATATGTATCTAGATTGAAAGCACATGTCAGAGAGATGAAAACTCTGAAATTATTGTGTCGAAATTGTAAGCTTCATCTATATTGAAAAAGATATCTACCCATTGGTTTCTTAACGGTCTCGCTATCCACACTAATTTTGTTTTCCCTGAATAAATATTCTGTGCATATACTTCCATTGTGTCTCTTCCAATCAGGATACTTAATCCTAATTTATAGGACATCAACAGGTTGGGAGGTGAACACACATTTTGTTGCTTGACATTCACGGCACGGCATGGCATCTACATGTTGAACAGCTCTCTCTTAAACAATGAAGGACAGAGATGAACGAACAAAAATGGAAGGCATGGCATAAATATCCAGGGTCATTATTTCGCATCCACTCGGTTTGTATTGCAGATAGTGAAAGCGCTTGTGTTTGTAAATAAACATACGAACTTTGTGATGTTCATATATTATATTAATTCGTTAAGGGAAGCCGATGTATGATTTAAATTTTTGAGGAACATTACAGTAAAACCTTGATTAATTAATAATTTGATAGATTAATACAAGCATACATACAGTACATATGTGTGTATATATGATGACAAACATGATGTAAGAAAATCACATGTTGATGTTTCCAGAAAAATGAATAATTAGATGAGATAAAGTGATGGTGTAAAGAGAGCAATCAAAACAAAATGCCCTAGAAACAACCAGACCAAAAAACTCTACGAATCAAACGGTGGAGAGAGAAAGAGGGACCACCTCGGACAGTGGGGTAGACAAAGGAGGAGGCAATGGCGAGGAGTTCCTACACGAAGCGTTTAATCTAAGCCACAAGTCAAGTGAAAAAAGTGCCTACAATCCGGCAACATGTCCGCATCCTTATACTCGCACAAGCAGATGGCACACACCGAATCCCCGCAATCACAAACATGAGAATTAATGACCGCCTCATGGAGGCCAATCACGGCGTCTTCTTCCTCTTCGTTTACAAATATTAAACGACATTAGTTTTTTTTTAAATAGAATGAGTAATGTATTATAAATAATTTTTCAACTATAACAAATATCTATGATATATATACTTTAATCATTTTAAAAAAGGGTCAAAAATCATGATATGCAATCTCAACAGTATCCGACCACATCAAGAGTGCATCTCGTTGTTCATGTAACAATTTTTAATTAAAAGCCATAAAAAATAATTAGATATATTTAGAACAAACAAATGGGGGATGTAGCTCAGATGGTAGAGCGCTCGCTTAGCATGCGAGAGGTACGGGGATCGATACCCCGCATCTCCAACCTTAAAATTTTTAAGACGGTTGTTTTTCACCCCCCTGGAATATCTATTCTATTTCTACTTGACCTTTCCGTTTTCTTTGGTATTTGCTCTACCTTTGCAAATTTCTATTCTACTTGCCCTTGTAGTTTTCATTTTCTATACAATCTCTCACGGTCACATCACACTTGCTCATTGCACCGGCTGAAAATGAAAATTCTCACATTCACAGACTCACAGTATTCAACAGTAAAAAATATTAGTATATTACTTCAAATCTCAGAAAATATGCAAAATCGAACAGTTAGAGCATTGCAGTTCATCAGTAATTCATCATACACTTTGTCTCAGTGTATCACTATTTTTCAAGCGCACGAGTTGCTAGTTTTCAGTTGCCACTTAATTTAAGCTGTAGTATTTTTGTTGAAATGATCCGAGCTAGGAGCGTGCGATGATGTTTTCAGAATCTAGTAAGAAACTGCATTTGCCTAAGAAGAGGAGACAAAGTTTCCATGATATGCTCACAGGGATGGTTGTGAATTCCCTCATAAGTTGTGACAACAATGCTGGTATCGGTCGACAATCTCTGAACCTGTTTCTTCACATTGCAAGTATGATGTGTGCACCTATAGTAACTCCTATAAACATTAATTATGCAAAAAAAAAGGTTATATTTCAGATATTGATCAATTGATATTACATGACCATCATATCAAACCTTTCTTACCTTAATTATGTAACATATAGCAAGCTAGTACTTAATTTATATTTGAACCTTAATTAATTACCTGGGATAAAGGCTATTCTTCACAGATTTCTGTCCATATTTTCTCCATCGGTATCCATCATCCAGTAAATCCTCAGAACTTTTTGTCTGAAACTCAACCCTCGGTGGCCCTGCTTTTCGACGGCTGATTCTACTAGCTCTCCTCTTTTCCTTGTTTCTGTCTTCTTCATCTTCTTCTTCTTTATGGTTAATGTTGTTTTGATCTTCAGATTGAGATAGTAATGTTGTAGGCGTGGTCACAAACGCACTGGGAATTTCATGATATGGCGACGCAGCTTGTTGAGGATCAGATAGAAAAAGAGTAGCCCAGTCCATTTCCGAAGGCATTTGTGGAGTAAACAGATAATTAGTTGGATGTGTTGGTGCTGGTGTAATTTCTTGCTTTTCCATGAAGACCCTAGTGTATGTTACTATATATTATAACGTACACAATATATATTCAAACGATTGCACACGTACATGCACGCTGCAGGTAGTACACACAGACCACAGTCTTGATGGTTTGGTTTTAGCTAGATATGAGGAGAAGCGTACAAAGAGCGAGATTAATATATACCTTGATGATGTTATATGACAACGTACAGGGGGCTGGCTTAGCTAGCTCCTTGAAATCAAAATTTATAAATCTTGGCTAATGGTTAATTAGTAATGTTGCAGACCAACCAATTAACGGTATAGATGTTATACGTGATGAATTATAATTAACGGAAGACTTTTTCATAATTTATGTATGCAAGTATATATATGTCATAATGTAAGGTGGGGGAAGGTGAAAGAGGGTGACCGGACCTACATATGAGAAATGAAAATTAGAGAGGAAGAGTCTTGTATCGTATATGCATATATGTGAGTATGTTTAATTGTGTGCGTTGTACCCAATAGAAATAGAAGCCTAACTATATCTCAACAACTTTGCGTTCGATCTGTTCAACTACCTTTGGTGTAAATCCTCAAGGCTGAAACCTAATCAATTTACCCATATATATTCCATGTTGAACAAATATGCTGTAAAATCTCAATTAAATAACATGACATAACATGTTGGAAAATGTGAGTAGAAACTCTACATTGTCAAGTCATTTTGAGCCTAAGTTTGAATGCTTTTTGGGTGCGTGCGCGCAACAAGTTATGGTTGGAGTACGTTCTTCTTCGAGAGAGCTTTCCAACGCATATTTAAGTATTCAAAATGATAAAGGAATGGATGAGATATGATTATCCAAAGTTGGTTGCTTGAAAGTGAAAAATTAAGAATGAAAACTTGAATCCCACGTTGAATTGGAAAAGGGATTTCCATGATTTTATATAGTAAAACACTTATGTAGTGTTTAAGTTGTGTTAGTATGGTGTTGCTCCACCACCCACGTGCGAGCAGGGGATGTGCAAATCCTAGGATTTCGATGGCAAATTCGTGGTTTCGCAAGCCTTCGGACTTTCCGCGTGGGCGACCTGCAGACACGAATGCAACAAGCTCTAACTCTATATGTCGACCTGCGAACACGAATTATTCTGGACCTGCGGGAAAAATCAATCGTTCCACGAAGATAACGAGAATATATGTTTGATCCTGTTGCAGAGCCTCCCAATAAATTCAGGGCAAATGCAATATCCGGCCTTGTATTGTTTGCCAAGTACATAATCGAACTTTTTCACCATCTTCTTGTGGTCTAAATGAATCTTTGTCAGGTTTCAAAGATCGTACTACCACCATTGGAGTAGTCAAAGGATGAGATTTATCCATGTAAAATCTGTTCAAAACTTTTTCGGTATATGTGAATTGATGTAGGAAAATTCCCGATGACAAGTGCTCCACTTGTATACCAACACAATATTTTGTTCTTCCAAGATCTTTCATTTCAAATTATTTCTTTAGATATATGACATCATCATCAACCTTCGAAGCTGTTCCTATCAGATTCAAATTATCCACATATACAACAATAATCACAAAACCAATTTGTGATTTCTTAATAAAAACGCATGGACAAACCTGATTGCTTATATACTCATTCTTTTGTAAATAATGACTAAGTCTGTTATAACACATATGACCAGATTGTTTTAATCCATACAATGATCGCTGAAGTTTAATGGAGTATATATGATGAGGTTTTTTGAACCTATCCATTTTCAATCATTCAGGGATTTTCATATAAATTTCACTATCAAGTAGACCATATAGGTATGCAGTAACGACGTCCATAAAACGTGTTTCTAATTTTTCTTTAAATGTCATACCCAGTATAAAACGAAATGTAATTCCATCCATTACTAGCGAGTATGTCTCTTGATAATCAATGTCAGGCCTTTGAGAAAACCCTTGAGCTACAAGTCGGGCTTTATATATCATGATTTCATTTATTTCATTTCATTTTCTTATGAATACCCATTTATTTTCAACAGGGTTCACACCAAATGGTGTTTGGACTACAGGTCCAAATACTTCTCTCTTGCGCAACGAGTTTAATTCTGTTTGAATTGCGTCTTTTTATTTAGGTTAGTCTTTTCGTCGATGACATTCATCAACACTCTGTGGTTCAGGATCATAATTTATTTCGACATCTAATGCCCCAGAGTACACAAATACATCATTGATTATAACTTTAATTCGATTCCATAATTTCATATCATACACATAATTTATTGAAATTTCATGATTATTTAATCCCGTGTCTTTAGGGACTAAAATCTCTTCTGGAGATAATACCGCTTCAGGGGTAATTGCTACTTCTAGAGCATGTGCCACTTCTGGGGCAATTTTCTTTGTTTTTCATTTTCGTGGTGCAATATCTTTTGCATCGACCGGTCTACCCCGCTTCAAACGTGGGTTTGTTTCTGTAACCAATTCCTTAGAATTTAATTTTTGAATTGGTATATTTATTTTAGCTGGAGTATTTACTACAGGTATATGAGATTTTATTGCTTTTTTAGAATCGTTAAATGCGTCTGGCATTTGATTTGCGATATTTTACATGTGAATAATTCTTTTAACTTCAAGTTCATATTGACCGGTACGCGGATCTAGAAAATGTAATCCTAATGCTTTCCATGTTATTTCAGGATTATTTTTATTCAAGGGTTTATCTCCCCCTAAGGGAGGAAATATAGACTCATCAAAATGGCAATATGCATATCTCGCGGTAAATAAATCTCCAGTTAGTGGTTCAAGATATCTAATTATGGATGCGGAATCAAAACCAACGTAGATACATATTCTTCTCTGAGCTCCCATCTTTGATCTCTGTGGTGGAGCGATTGTAACGTATACAACACTTACGAAAACCTTGAAGTGAGAAATATTAGGAATTTGGCCAAGTACCAATTGTAACGGAAAATATTTGTTGTAGGCAGTTGGTCTAATCCTAATAATATTGGTAGCGTGAAGTATTACATGACCCCAAATAGATGTAGGTAATCTTGCTTTTAACAATAAGGGTCTTGCAATAAGTTGAAGTCTTTTGATAAATGACTCAGCTAATCCATTTTGTGTATGTACATGAGGAACTAGGTGTTCAACTGAGATTCCTACAGACATGCAATAGTCACCAAAAATTACAGATGTGAATTCTCTAGCATTATCTAAACGTATTGATTTAATGGGATAATCTGGGTACTGAACTCATAATTTGATTATTTGAGCAAGTAATTTTGCAAAAACGTCGTTACGAGTTGAGAGAAAACAAATATGAGACCATCTAGTTGAGGAATCAATTAAGACCATGAAATACCTAAATGGACCAGATGATGGATATATAGGTCCACATATGTCGCCTTGGATTCTTTCTAGAAAACTTGAATTTTTAAGCTCAACTTTGGTAGGGGATGGTCGAGTAATCAATTTTCTTAAAGAACATGCTGAACAAGGAATGTCATTTGTGGAAAGAACTTTAAAATTCTTAAGAGGATGTCCAATAGAATTTTTTATAATGCGACACACCATAGAGACACCAGGGTGACCTAATCTTTCATGCCAAAGTGCAAATGATTTTGGATCTGTGAGTTTGGGAGCAACAATGTTATGTGACTCAATGGTTCTGATCTTCATCATATATAATCCTGAAGATAGTGAGTGAAACTTTTCTAATATTTTTTTGTTACTAGAATTAGCAGAGGTGATGAGAAGATATTCTTTACCAGTTTCAGAAGTGGTCTCGATGTGAAAACCATTGAGCCAGATATCCTTAAAATTAAGAAGATTCCTAGTGGACTTACTAAAAAATAATGCATTTGGAATACAAATGGGTGTACCATTAGGTAAGATAAAACTAGCTTTGTCAAAACCTTTAATTATATTAGATACGCCAGATATTGTTCCAACTTGTGCTTCGATTTTGGTTAGATGTGTAAAATATTTTGGGTTTTATAGAATCGTATGAGTTGTACCACAATCAGCAATGCATATATATTCAGAGTCCATTCTATATTAAATAACATAATTTATTCAATAGAAACATAGAACATCACATAGTTAAACAAGACAATACATGCAAATATAGTAATTATATGAAACTAAGCTTCATCCTCCCATATGGGAGTTTCATTAGGTTCATTCGGACCATTAATGTTCATTCCTCTAGTTGTGATTATTGGGGAATCATCAAGGTTATTATTGGTGAAATTTGTTTCCACCATTTTCTCTTTGGACCTCTTGGATGATTGATATAGATTAATAAGATGTTTTGGGATGCGACATGTGCGTGTCCAGTGTCCCTCCATTCCGTATCTGTGGCATATATTTTCAGTTTTCCAACCTCAGGGTACCTTTCTTTTGCTCTGTGTTTCAGGTTGTCACTTCTGGTGGCCAGAGCTATTATAAGGACGAAAGTTCCCGTTACTTCGACCACATCCACGATATCGGCCATAGCCTCGACCACCTCTATGCCCTTTTCCACGCACATTCTACTGGAATGACGTGTTATTTACTTCTGGTAAAGGGGCAGATCCTGTCGGACGGGATTGATGATTCTTAATCACCAATTCATGATTATGTTCAGCAACAAGGAGGGTTGATAGGAGATCCTCGAATTTGGTGAATTTGTGCTCTCTATACATCTATAGTAAGTTGATATTATTTGGATGAAAGGTTGATAGCGTCTTGTCAATCTTTCTTTTCTCAGTAACTTTTTCACCACACATAGAACTTATTTTGAACAAAGTAGAGCTATATGCTCGTACACTTTTAAAATCTTGAAGTCTTAAATTAGCCCAATCATTTTCAGCTGCAAATAGATAAACTAGTTTCTGATGATTAAACCTATTTTTTAGATTTTCCCATAAAATGTAAGGATACTCGACTTCTACGTACTCAGATTTTAAATCTTCGTGCATATGGTGTCGGAGAAATATAATAGAGGTAAACTTTTTTTCCACTGTGGTTGTATTTTCTGGCTTAATTGTATCACTTAATTTCTTTGAACCAAAGTGCAATTTTACATCTTGTACCCATGATAAATAATTATCCCCAGAAATGTCCAATGCAATGAACGACAAGCTTATAAGATTTGTCATACTAAATCTGAATTATAAGACACAAAAAATTAAACTAAATAATTGATATAAATATTACATGAAATTTTATTGAATCGGGTGCGTTAACAAATACGCAATAATTAATGTATATATCATGATTATCATTGATAATATAAACAGATCAATATATAAAACAACAAATGGATTTTCACCCGTTATACGGATGTCTGCGTATACAGGTTATCTCCGACACTGATATATAATGCAGAAGTTAGTTCGTGTATAAACATGTTATTATCATTCATATAATAATCATAAAAATGTTTTCACAATATCTTGCGATAAATGGTACCACTTTAAAATAACAAAATTAAGGTTCCCACTATTGTTCAGCAATTACTAAAGATTAATGTTACCATAATAATAAAATCAATTATGTATAAACAGTTAATAACAGTGTAATTAAAACGTTGTCAATATATTTTCGGTGTCACCCAAAATTATGGTACCGCTAAACAATAATTTAATTTGCAGTAGGCGGTGATCCGACCATATAAATTTAAATTGTTAGTAGACGGCATAACCAAGTCTCATAATAATTAAATATATGTACATATATTAAATATTTAAATATAATAAATAAAGATTATAATTTCTCAGTTTTTGACAGAGTTTCGTGATGATAACGTGTTATAATATATTAGTTATAAGAGTAAAGAGACTACGCTAATGTATATGAAAGAGCAAGAGATTGAGAGAGAACTAAAAGGAGAGAATTAGATTTGCTCGGTACAAATTTTCATTCACAGATATAAACTATTTATAGCCAATGCAAGGGAACAAGGGAACAAGGGAACAAGTAATTAATATGAAGCTAACAATTCTACTCATATAAACTAGCCTACTATTACAACTTTGAAAATGGCAATCGTTCAGAACAATATGAACTTTGTAACTAATTATTAACCTACCTACCAAGGTAGAGCTCAAACGTACCATTAAAGCTTTGTTCACTGTATATCTTTTCTACCGGTTTGAGCAGGAGCCAGGAGCTGCATCATATATACATACATACATATATATATATATATACATACATACATATATATATATAATAGTATCCCGATGTCTTCTTCATTATTAATTAAGTACACGATAGGTGAAATTAATAGTATCCCGGAAACATGCAACTGATCAGCATCTAACATTAGCAACAGCTCCCGCCTCTCGTACTCTTCCTTCCATCTCCACCAACTCAAACAGACAAACACTAGCTAGCTTGTTCCGTGATTTTCTAGCTAATTCTTAATAATTAGTAAAGTATGCTGCCATTTCATGACCAGATGCGATAGGCTTGTACCAAAGCTTTTTGTTTTACATGCGATGCGGCCGGCGCCGGGTCTGTACATTTGGGATCATCATAGCAGAGTCTCTCACGATATCAACAAAAAATTGATCATATCTCAAACATTAGGCTATTATAATATACTAGAATTTTTTTGTCCGCTTGGTGTGGACATTAAAATTGTGATTTATTATTTTATTAAATTTTAATATTATATGCATAAATATGCTACTTTTTATTAAATAGAATTGAAAATCAATATTTATTTTGTGAATGTTTAGTACTCCATTATTAAACACGCAGTATACCATTATTATTAATTTGAAATTAAGTTTAAATCATTTTCAATAAAAATTATTTAAAAGATGGTTTAATCAAAGAAAAAGTAAGTTAATTAATCAGAATTGATCTTATTAACACTTTCATAAATCTTATTAAATCATTAAAAATATTTCTTTTTCTATTAAATCAACCCACATGTTTAAGAATTAGATTTCTTTAATAAAATTTGATTACAAATTTATAATCATTACCAAATTTTCAAATATTTTTAAATACATATATATTAATTGTATAAGTATACATGTAAACAAATTGGTCAATACATAGATATTAGTTGATTGTTTAATATCATATTAATTAATAATTTAATATCATAAATCTTATTAAATCATTAAAAGTATTTTTTTTTGTTAAATCAACCCACATGTTCAAAAATTAGATTTTTTTCAAAAATATATGATTACAATTTTACAATCATTACCAAAATTTTAAATATTTTTAAATAAATTTATACTAATTGTATAAGTATACATGTAAACGAATTGGTCAATACATAGATATTAGTTGATTGTTTAATATCATATATTCATATTAATTAATGGGTTGATTTATTATTTTAATTAATTAATTAATTGTTATAAGATATCTCATTAATTGCAATTAATTAATTATTTTAATTATATTATAATAAATTAATTTATTAATTTTAATTAATGGTTTAATTTTCAATTTTTAAGATATTGATTTAATATAAAAAAATCTGATCAGTTGCGTGAAAGATGTCATTAAATATATTTTTAAAATTCATATATATATAAATGAATAATGGTTACTTGTCTAAAATTTAATAAAATAAAAAATAAGGTAGGACTTCCGAATACGTGAAATTTAATACAAAATTTATCTTATTTTTAATTATTAATTCAAACTTGAATTATTTGTCTAAAATTTAATAATAATAACAGTTATAAAATTTACTTAAATTTTATTATTAATAGAAAATTGAAAGAAAACAAATACATTTAAATTAATAATAAAATTTTGATATTGACAAATAAAAAATCCAAGATAAAGAAAATAGAAAATTTTGTGAAAGATATCTTTTGGACTTTTATTTTGAAAGAAAACAAATGTATTTAAATTAATAATAAAATTTTAATATTAACAAAAAAAATCAAAGATAAAGAAAAAAATGGATTGATTTGGAAAATTATTATTCCAATTTCTTAAAATAGTTTATATTACATTTGAATATCAAGTATAAGTATAATTAGTTAATATTCAAATTATAATGAGTTAGATAGTGGAGTCCAATAATTAAAAAGTGAGATATGATAGTACAATTGAATTAATTGCATGAATTAGGAAATTACTTAATTACCTTTAATAAAGTAGATGAAGTTATTGAATTTGGGATATAATTGGAAAAATTAAATGTAGGATTAGTAGGAATTATAATATTAATAGATTAATAGATATTAATTTATATTTAAGCCTAAATGTTTTTGTGAATTCCTACTTAACTAGATTAATTTCTCATGTGATGCATGATTTATTATATTTTTAATATTAAAGTTATATATACTATATTATAATAACCAAATTAGAGAACCTTTTTTGAAACACAATCATAGAAAATATCTTAACCGTCCAATTTTAGGTGAATCATTGAAACGATACTAACCATTCAATTTTAATAAAATATAATTTTAGAAAAAAAATATCAATATATCATACATACAACTCTATCATATATTATATTTAAATTTTATTCTATAATTTTTTTTAATATAGTTTACTCACATTCAACTCAATTTTATCACTATTCAAACTCTTTTATTTATTTAAAATTATGAATTATCATTAAATTTTATGAATATTAATATATAAACATCATTGTATAAAAAATGTAAAAAGAAATTAATACTAAAACAAATTATTATATTTAATGAAATATTTAATTTATATAAAATAATTAATATATTATCTATTATTAATTTGTTATAATTAATTATTAAAATATTTATAATAAATTATATTTTCGTAGTTGGAAAGGTATATAGTGTGTAACGCAATAGAAAAAGAAGATAAAACGAATGTCTTTTATTAGGTGGATGATGAATTTTAGTTGACCGAAAATAAATTATATGAGGTTGTTTCAAGGGGCAATGCGCAAGGGTCCAAAAATAGAAGCGATCCACTTTTTTTAAATTTTAATATAATATGTGAATTTTAACTTTTATGAAATCATGAAAAAAGAAAAAGAAAAGAAAGAAATTATTTCAATGCATTTTAGTCCGTAGTTTTCACCCTCAATCTTTATTGGTAAGTGAGTGTACGGGGTGTAGGGTTCTCAATTGGGCGGTTTGGATCGGCATCTTATTTCTCATATCCGTTCTTATAAATTTCATTTATCCCGAACTCGTCGAAGTATCCCGCGGGCAATAATTTTATCACTATCCTTGTCTCACGGGTACCACAATCCGCGTTAGTTCCGGCAGGGAATTATTTTAGTTCACATGTTTGCCTCACAAAAATATTTTATTTTTTCCACCCGTGCCATCCCGTCCCATTTTATAATATATGCTTTTAATAGGTATGCGTAAATTCAATAAATAACAAGTATCATACAAAATATACATGTAAAATATACTCTTATTTAATCATTATCATTCATTAATTACATTTAAATTTTATAATACTTTCAAATTATAAACACTCAAAATTTTTCATTATATATATATATATATATATATATATATATATATATATATATATTATTTGGGGGGGAATCCCTGGAGATTTGATAAATACCATACCCACCCTATATATTAATCGGAGGTTACCCATTTACCGGCTCATTGAGAAGCCTAACGGGGTGTATAGCAGGTAGACCTGCCAACTCGGATAAACGGTTCGGTTTCGGATCGGTTTAATTTCGGATCGGATCACTTTTCGGTTATAATATATTTTTATTCGGTTCGAATCAGATCGGATTTGATTCGGTTCGGATCCAGTTTCGATTTTGCATAAATTGAATCGGTTTCGGTTCGGATTGGTACGATTTCGGTTTGTGTCAAAATCGGATTAAAATTCGGATGAATTTCAGATAAAAATCGGATTAAATTCGGTTCGGATATTTTCGGATTTCTTATTTCAAATTAGATTTTATTTGGATTTAAAAGTTAAGTTCGGATTATTGTTAAATTAATTTGAATTATCATTGAATTTAAATAAAGATCATTAAGTAAATTTGACAAATTATAGTTAAAATTTGATAAAATAACACCGAACAAAATAATTATCTCGATTAAGTAATATATTTCTTCATTTCAGACTTTGGTCAATATGATAAAAGAAATTTTCACTAAATTTTGTAACGTAACAATTTAAAAAAAAAATCTTGATGTCCAAATAAAAATATAAATAAATTTTATATGTACATATATAATATACAGTATTTATTTCTTTTTAAAATATGAATTTATATTCACTTTTCTTTACTTTCTAGCAAATTCAAAATAAATGTTATTCTTATTTTTTTAATATTTTATTTTATGAACAAATGTATTATACGTATGAATTATGTATAAGTGTATAATATACATGTGAGTGTAATGAACCATAAGATTGTATGTATGAAATACACTTAAATTCTATAATTTAGTTTGAGCCATATTCAGTTTGTATACTTTTTAGTTAGGATTTAATCGATTTTGGGTTATTATCGGATGTGTTATTTCAGATTATTTTCGGTTAAAATTCCGGTTCCGGATCATTTTCGGATCGGATCAAATCGGTTTTCAGATCATTTTCGGATTTGATTATATTGAACCGATATCGGTTCGGATCGGATTTTTTCGGATTCGGTTACACTTTCGGATTATCAAATTCGGATTCGGTTCCCTACGTTTCGGGTCTATTCTTCGGTGAATAAACATATATAATTAAATGCAACGATAATTTTTTTGATAGGTTTGAACCTTGATTTAAGTTAAAATCAACAAAATAAATTAAATTGCACGATTAAGATGACAAATTGCACCGTTAACATTCAAAAATAAGATTACTCAAAACTTAAATCACTAAATTTAATTGATTCAAAACTAATTTTATTAAATATTTTTAGTTAATCAAAATATATAATAATGAAATAATATAATAAGCATGTAAAAACACAAAGGTTGAGAAAAGTCATCTTGCGATACATTAATGTTGAATTAAAATTTACATTTTATGATAAAATAAATATTTTATCAAATTTAATATGAAGCCTTTTTAAGGAAAATACGACGATGTCGTGTCTATTTACAATGAAAATAATTATATTTTATAATTTAAGGCAATTTCCATTATTATTAGTTCTATTCTAAAAAATGGGTATAATATAATTTATTTTAATTTTAATTCTTATCGGAACATATTTATAAAAGTAAACAATTTTATTTCCTTGTGAGTGAGCATCTTTTTTAAGGAAAAACAAAATACATATATATTGATCCTCAGCATCACCTTTAACGGTACCTGCATATTCTGAAATAACACATTAACCATGAACACCAAGACCCTGACTGTTTTACTTTTTCCGTGGCTTGCTCATGGCCATGTTTCTCCCTTCCTTGAATTAGGACATGAATTAAGTAAGAGAAACTTTAAAGTGTACCTTTGTTCTACACCCGCAAATCTCTTGTCAGTCGAAAAAAAGATGGGAGAAGATTTTACATGTATCGAACTAGTAAAACTCCACCTTGAAGTTTTGCCAAATCTTCCATCAATTTATCATACTACTAACGGCCTTCCACCCAATCTCATGAACACTCTAAAAGCTGCTTTCGATATGGCAGAATCAAGATTTTCTGATATACTCCTAAATATCAAACCAGACTTACTTATATATGATTTTATGCGCCCATGGCCACCAGAGGTTGCTTCCCGTCATAGTATTCCCGCTGTACAGTTTATAGCTACCAGCTCTGTTATGACATGTTTTATGCTACATGTTTATATGCATCGAGGTATCACGTTTCCTTTTTCTGAAATTTATTATCATGATTATGAGAGTGTTCATGCAGATAAACTAAAAATAATATCTACTGAGAATGATTTGGTAATGAAAAGTCTTGTCAAATCTACTGATATTATTTTGATCAAGGGTGTTAAAGAGATTGAGGGAAAATATAGTGATTATCTATCTATTTTATCTGGAAAAAAGATAGTACAAGTTGGTCCCCTAGTTCGACTAATTCCTATATGCAAAGATGAGGATTTTGAGACAATCCAATGGCTTAACAAGAAAGAACCATCTTCAACCATATTTGTATCATTTGGAAGCGAGTATTTTTTATCTGATGAAGATTTTGAAGAAATTGCCAATGGTTTAATGATGACGAGTGTAAATTTCATATGGGTTATAAGATTTCCAGTGGGAAAGAATATTAACGTTAAACACAAGGTTCCTATAGGATTTTTTGAGAATATAGGAGATAGGGGAATGGTTATAGAAGGATGGGCCCCACAGTCCAAGATTTTAGAACATTCAAGTATCGGAGGGTTTGTAAGTCATTGTGGATGGAATTCTGTCAACGAAAGCATGTATTTCGGGATTCCAATAATTGCAATGCCCATGCATCTAGATCAACCCGTTAATGCTAGACTAGTGAAGGAGGTTGGCATCGGTGTGGAGGTTGTGAGGAACGAAAGTGGAAAGCTTGAGAGAGAAGAAATCGTGTCCGTGATCGAATACGTGGTTTTAATGAAAGGTGGTGAAGCTGTGAGGAAGAAAGCTAAAGAATTGAAGGATATCATAAAGAAGAAAGGAGATGAAGAGATTGAAGAGGCGGTGAAGGAATTGCTGCAAGTTTGTCAAAACAAAAATTATAATATTTAAGACGACTTAATTAATTATAATATATTTAATTTAATCAAGGATCTGTATCATGATCGATATGGTTTTTTTGGTTTAAACTTTGGTTTATATTTATAAACTGGTACTGATTAATTATATATGATGATTGATTTCCGCAGTACAATTTTTTATGAGAATCTTATATCTATGATTATGTGCGTGATCAATGTCTTAATACATGTCTTAGTTAGTTCTTTTGCATGCGATGAAAACAAATATGGCGCTAGCTAGGGGCCAATATGGTAGAGTGGGTTAAATTCAAGTATATGATATTCTTGAATCAATAGTCATTAGCTTGTCTTATTCTTCTTTTCCCTTAACAGTATCTATTTTTAATGTGTAGTTGTCTTACTTGAATCTTTTTTTTTTCTTTTTCTTTTTCTGATTAATTAAGGATCCTGTACTACTTGCACTTTAATTCGTTTTGAAGCATATCTGACAGTTTTTCCATATTACATGCACTAAATGTTATAGTTACTGTTTGATGTATAGATTTTCATAATTTACACATTTTCCTGATTAAAAGTTCATTCAGTTTGCCTGTTTTTAGGTAAAAAAAAAATTGTAAAATTATAAGCAGGAAGGAAAAAAAATTCATTCATGTGCATCACAGAAATGTAAGTATGCATGAGGCTATATATATAATAGGTACTAGCAGTCTCAAGTAGAATTGTTTTTTATCAGATCAAGTCAATATATACGTTAGTATATATCGATGAACAACTGAGAAGCATCCAATTAACTCTAGAATGTTGTATAAGTTTTATACATCCCAATGGATCAACTATTTATTCGGCACTCACAGAAATACCAAATCAATTATCTATCTATCTATATATATATATATATGCAGATGTACGTGGACAATCTTCTAATTCTTGGTCTGTTTAGTTGATCCAGACCGGATTCGGTACAACATTCCTGGTTAGAAAATTACTATTCCATGCGTATTAATTACTACAGAGTTTTTTTTTTTTGTGTACAGTTTATGTTTAAAAATTTATCCGTGTTATAATTCAAATTTCATTCATCGCAAACAAAGGGTTTATGTTCTGGATTCTTATTAGATCTTTGCTGGAATTCTGATGCTACGATGAGAGTTACTATGAAGTTATATTGGAGCCAGGTTCTTTTCTGGTGCAATAGCCCGCATGGGAATAATCAATCAGCTGCAGAGGTCATTGTTACCAGATTGATGAGGTTGTTTGGTACCATAGTGCTGCAACTTCAAGGGATTTGTTCATTTGGGAGCCAGAAGAGAGATTTGCACGTAAAGGTGTGTAGCAGTTTTTCAATATTTCAGTGGGCAGGAGAATTTTTGCGGAAGGAAGTAGAGCTGTTCCATGTGTTATATTCATCTGGGTTATGCATTTGTTGGTCGCATCTGGGAGGGAGTGCAAAGTATCTTTCAGGATCAGTTGACAGCTGGAGTATGATGGTGCAGGATGTGGTTCAGATAATTTTCAAAGGGCTGTTTTTTGCTGCTCCAGACCTGCATCTTAGGTGTGCAGCAGTTTTTCAAAAAGCCAGGTGCTCAGGGGAGAATTTTTTTCTCTGGTATTCTGGGAAGGTTGTCAATTATTCTGGTACTACAGAATTATTCCATATGTTTATGTATTCAACTGGGTTATGCATTTGCTGGTTGCATCTGGGAGGAGTTGCAGAGTATTATGCAGGTCTGCAGTTTAACGACTTACACAGGTTGCAGAAGATCTGCAAATGTGCAGTCAAGCTGCAGATTGTGACCTACATTGCAGTCAAAAATCGAGGACCTGGTCCTTGCTTTTGTTTTATCTCTTCGAATGTAGCTATGTGCAGAGTTTATTTGTATCAGAATTGCTATACAACATTCTCAGAAGGTTCTACAGCCTTGGTGGTTTGATTTCTAGTGTGATGGTAACATACTGGAGCAGATGCAATTTTATTTTGGTTGGCAGGGACCTGTATTCGAATTATGTGGGGCTGCAAAAATCTGGGGGCATAATTCTCTGGAAATCTGATTTATTATCTCAGAAAATTGCAGGCATGAATCATATGGAAGCATCTGAAAATTTTGTGAGGAAGTTTGAAGATTTTGAAGGATCCAGTCCTGTTCATGGTGGGTTTGCGGCTAGGTTTTGCTTTGGGGAGTGTGTAACTGCATTTTGGAGCTAGTCAAGGACTCAAGAAGCAGTGATGGTTTTGGTGTTTTTTCTTTGCAAAGAAGGATTTGGTTTTTTCTTCTTTTGTTTTTTAGTAGTCTTTCGATTGTGTTTAGAAATAATTTGGTTCTGTCTTTGGTTTTTTCTCTTGGACTTTGTTCCATGGGATTCTGGACGAGATGCGGCCCTCATTTACCAAAAAAAAAACAAAGGGTTTGACTTTGTTGTATGATATTTGTTTCATGGTATGCAGTTCAATTAAAATAATAATAATGATAATGATAATAAACGAAGACAGTAGAAAGCTCGTACTCTGATTGTATTAGCAATCTGCTGAGTTGGGGACTTGAGTTTACAATTTTTTTCCATTGATGCATTATTTTACACACAATCTTCTTTCCTTATCTTAAAATGCAGAATGAGAACGTGAAAATTTGAGATTCGTACGTTTGCAGGGAAAACAAAATTCATTTTCTGAAACCATTTATTTGATTATAAATTCTAACAAAATATTGACAAATAATGTTTTTTAAGAAGAAATTTATGTACGAAACTAAAAAGGCTAAACGGCTTGTGGATATGGTGCTAATTAGCATTGCTGATTGCTGATTGCTGATAATAAGTTAATAACACAGACTTCTAGAGTTTGGTTTAGTTGAGAGAGTTTTGAAGAAATTAAATATGATTATATGTAAGTTTCTTTTGAATTTTGCATTTTTTATATAGAAAAGAAAGGTTATGACAAAAAAAAGAGAGTTAATCAATTTTTTTAAAAAGAGAAATTCAAAAAGGGTTTGTTCGGGGAGAAAGACAAGTTGTAATTATAAAAGTATATATATATAATGTCTTAATATCCTTATTTTTTTCTTAAAAACTTAGGTTGTGTTCACTTGGTGAAAATGTAATGAGAAATGAATGAAATTAAAAATTATAAACAAATTTTATATAGAAAGAAAAATGTATGAGTGAAATTGTGAATAAACCTGAGAGCTTAAATTTGTTATGATGATGATTGTAGGGAAAATGGTGAATAAATGGAAAATGATGATTACAATTGACATTCAAAAACCACTGAAAAGACGAATGAAGATCAAAAGGGAAGGAGGGAGTTGGAGTTGGCTGAACTTTAAGTTTGAAAGGCTGGGAACATTTTGTTTTGTTTGTGGAATATTGGGACATACGGATAGAGAATGTCCAATCATTTATGCTAATCCAGAAACGGAAGTGGAGCGTGCATATGGGGTGTGGTTGCGAGCTCCCAATCGTAATGTGAAAAATAATACAGGGGCACGATGGCTGAGAAATGCAGAGGGTGGAAGTAGCTGGGCGGAGAATGGAGGTGACTGGAGGCAACAGTCGACGGAGGGAGGTAGCAATTTGGAAATGACGAGATTTACGGAGAGAGATGGTGTGCTGCGTGAAATAAGGGGGGATATGGGAGCTGTTACGATTCTATCGCGTGATCAGGGTGATATAGATAAAGATGGTAGTAATTCAAAATTGCGGGATAACAGATAAGGAAAATATAATTTTAGAAGCCAAACGTAAAAGAAGGGATATAGATCAAGTCATTTTGGGGCCTGGGCTAAAAAACATGCAGCTAGATGGGCCTCAGGACAACACGGAGGAGGAACAACATGGGCTAGATATTCCAAAAAACTTGCAAAGGGCGGGTTCTGGGCTCCAGACCCGCCGAGGATTATGAGTTTTCTAGTATGGAACTGCCATGGTTTGGCCAATCCAAGAGCAGTTCGATTTCTCAAGGAAATTATTAGTCAGTTAAGGCCATGTTTAATCTTTTTATCAGAAACTTTAGTTAAAACAAATGTAGTTGTAAAGGTGTGCAAAGAAATTCAGTATGCTGGGTGCTTCGCGGTTGATGCACAAGGGCGGAGTAGAGGGCTGGCGCTGTTATGGAAAAATGAGAATGGAGTCGAAATAAAAGGAAGTTGCAATCATTATATTGACTTTGAGGTGCAGTGTGAGCAGATTGGACGATGGAGGTACACAGGGTTCTATGGTTGTCCTGAGGGGTCTAGAAGAAGGGAGTCTTGGAATCTATTACGTAACTTGGCATCTCATTCACAGCTACCGTGGTGTATTTTAGGCGACTTTAACGATCTTATGTATGCTCATGAAAAGCAAGGAAGAAGGGGACATTCGAATGCTATGCTTGAAGGTTTTAGAGAGACAGTGAATGATTGTCTGCTGAATGATCTGGGATTTACGGGGAATGAATTTACGTGGGAAAGGTTTAGGGGATCAGAAGCATGGGTTCGGGAGAGACTCGATAGAGGACTTGCAAACAATCAGTGGCAACATATATTCCCGAATGCGGAGGTCAAAGTATTGGAGGTTTCAACGTCGGATCATTTACCATTGTTTCTAGAGTTAAATAAAATGATGTACGTCCAAAAAGCAAGAAGATTTAGATTTGAGAATGTATGGATAAAGGAGGAGCAATGTTCTAAACCAATTCAAGATAGTTGGGTGCAAGTTAAAGGAAGGAGTTTGATTGATAAGATGGAGTTTGTGTGCTTGAAACTAGATGAATGGGGTGGGGGAATAGTACAGGAAATGAAAATGAAGATACAATTTTATCGTCAACAAATGAGAAAATTCAGATCGAGAAGGGATGGATATGGAGTCAAAAAATATAATGATGCAAGGTGGGAGTTTTTAAAGTTGTTAGAGAAAAAGGAAGTGTATTGGAAGCAAAGGGCCAAACAATTTTGGCTCAGAGAAGGTGACAAGAATTCACGATTTTTTCATAAATATGCTTCGGGAAGAAAAAGGCATAATAAGTTGAAGCGCTTGAAAAATAGGGATGGGAACTGGAACGAGAATAAGGAGGAGATAAAGCATATCATTACTGAGTATTTCTCATATTTGTTCAAGTCATCACAGCCAACAGAAAAGCTAACAGAGAGAGATAGAGTGGAAACAGTTACGGAAGAACATAATCAAGAGCTTGTGTTGCCAGTTACGAGTAAAGAGGTCAAATGTGCTGTGTTTTCTATGCATCCGGATAAATCACCGGGGCATGACGGACTGAATCCGGGATTTTTCCAGGCATACTGGCATATTGTAGGAGCAGATGTAGTAAAATTCTGTAAAGAATTCTTTCAAACGGGGGAATTACCAGAGGGGATTAATAGAACTCTCGTGTGCCTTATACCAAAAGTGAAGCAACCGAAACAGATGGGAGATTTGAGACCGATCTCACTGTGCAATGTCTTGTTCAGAATTCTGTCGAAGGTTATGGCAAACAGGTTAAAAATATGCTTACCAACATTGATCTCGGAACAACAAAGTGCATTCGTTGAAGGGAGATTACTTACAGATAATGCTTTGGTGGCGTTTGAAATTAATCACTTTATTCGGAGGAAAACTCAAGGTCACAAAGGAATAGCTGGATTTAAAATCGATGTTTCTAAAGCATACGATAGGCTTGAATGGGGGTTCTTGGAAAGCATGATGGAGAAATTTGGCTTCAGTGAGATATGGAGAGATAGGGTCATGAGGTGTGTTAAGTCAGTCTCGTATAGTTTTATACAAGATGGAGAAGTGTTTGGGGAAGTTTATCCACAACGGGGGATAAGACAGGGGGATCCTATATCCCCGTATCTGTATATCCTTTGTGCTGAAGGATTGAGCTCGATTATGAGAAGGAACGAAGATGTGGGACTGATTCATGGGTGCTCTATTGCTCGAGGTGCTCCAGCTATCTCGCATCTCTTGTTTGCGGACGATTGCTATTTTTTTTTAAAGCTACAGGGGGTGAAGCTACGAGCATGAAGAATATTCTCACAAGATATGAAGCAATGTCGGGCCAAGCTATTAACTTGCAAAAGTCGTCTGTGGTGTTTAGTCCGAATACGAGAGATGATGACAGAACCCAGGTGTGTAATATTCTGCAGGTTAGGGAAGAATCAACGCCTGGAAAGTACCTTGGATTGCCAATGTTTATAGGAAGAAATAAAAGCAGGATATTCAAATTTCTAACGGAGCGAGTGAGTAATAAGTTGCAAGGGTGAAACAACAAGTCATTATCCAGGGGCGGAAAAATGGTGCTCTTGAAAACAGCAGCTCAGTCTATCCCTACATTTTGGATGAATTTGTTTCAAATCCCGAATGAAGTATGTCAGGGAATACAGAAGATTATGAATGCGTTTTGGTGAGGAAGTGGGGGAAGTGGAAAAGGAATTAGGTGGCTAGCATGGGAGATGATGTGTGCTGCAAAGAATGGTGGAGGGTTAGGGTTTTGAGATCTTAGTAAATTTAATTTAGCTATGCTTGCAAAACAGGGTTGGAGGCTGATTAACAATGAGAATCCCTTAGTTACTAGAATTATGAAAGCAAAGTATTTCCCCAGATCAGATTTTCTAAATGCTAGTATGGGGGCAAACCCAAGTTATATGTGGCGAAGTTTAATGGCGGCTCAAAAAGTGATTCAGGAAGGGTGTAGAAAGTGAATTGGTAATGAGGAGAGTACTACTGTTTGGGAGGTCCCGTGGCTCCCATGTCAGGAAAATGGGTACATGTCAACTTATATGCCAAATGAGTTGGTAGGAACAAGGGTGGTCAATTTCATGGATGAAAACAAAACCGGGTGGGATGAGGATGTGCTGCATGATGTGTGTAATGAACGAGATAGGGAACTAATTAAAGGTATCCCAATACCAGTAAGTGGTCGCGAAGATTCATGGTTTTGGTTGTTCGAGGACAAGGGCTGCTTTAGTGTGAAAAGTTGTTATAGGAGATTGCAGGGTGAACAGGTATGGACGAATGCAGAATTTTGGAGGAAATTGTGGTCATTAGAGCTACCGGGGAAGGTGATAAATTTTGTATGGAGGCTGTGCAGAGATTGTTTACCAACTACTGTGAATCTGGAAACAAAAAGAGTGCAAATTGAGCTCAAATGTCCATGGTGCCTTGTCCGAAACGAGGATGATACACATGTCTTGTTCGATTGCTCGTTTGCAAGAGGCGTTTGGGCGACTGTTGAAGTGCCTGAGATCAACCAGATTGGGGTACAAGCAAATGCGAAGGAAATAATGAGCCAACTGTTTCAAATGTGTACAAAGGAAAAGTTGACTTTGATTACGATAATTTGCTGGAGCTTGTGGAATAGGAGAAACAGATGGGTGTGGGATAAGGTGAGTGTAACAGAGTTTGGAGTAAAAGCTACAGCAATGACACTGCTCGCAGAATGGAGGAAATGCCAATTGGAGAAAGTACGAGGTGTCACTGGTACAAGTCCAAGTGCAAGGCGATGGAATACTCCACCACATGGTTGGATGAAGGTGAACACTGATGCATTAGTATTCAGTGAAAGCAGGTGTATAGGGATTGGAGGTGTTATTCATGATGCTAGTGGAAGGTTCATTCGTGCACGAGCTCGTAAGGTCATGGCGAATATGCAGTCGAGAGAAGCCGAAGCAGTTAGTTTGAAAGAAGCTTTGGCATGGTTAAAGGACCTGGGGTATAAACGCTGCATTTTTGAGACGGATGCTAAGGTTTTGGCAGAAGCATGTAGAGGAACGAACGGAAAAGCTTATTTTGATACTATTGTGTTAGATTGCATTGAATTTTTTAAGCACTTTGAGGATGTGCAAGTCGAATTTGTTCATAGGTCTGCTAATGAAGTCGCTCATACGTTAGCACGGGCTACTCATTCTATGTCAGGCACTCAGGAGTGGTGTGATATTGCTCCTTCGTTTATTTCTGATGTATTGTTGATTGACTCAATTTAATGAAAAGCAAGTACTTTATTCAAAAAATGGAATGAACATTACTTTCAAAACATGTGGATTAGAATTCTAGTTCAAATAGTTTGGAATGGAATGAAATAATAAATGAAAATTATAAACATTTTCTCAAATCTCTGACAAATAAGAGTATAAATTTCATTTCATTTCATTCAAGTGAACACAGCCTTAAGTCTATACACCATGTGCATTTTTTTCCTTTACTTTCTCTAAAGTGTATTTCTTATTTTTTTTAATGCAAAAAACCTGATAAAATAGCGTAAGATAAAAAAAATGCCACATTATAAGTGTACCCGGCCAGATGCTCCTCTTTTCTTCAAAGTATTTCGATGATATAGCTAAATTTTCTTTTCTGAATTAAAATGTTAAATATATTTTTTATTTATAAAATAATTAGAAAATGGAAACTTTAATTATATGATTAATTTTTTTTAGATATGTGTAGAAAATCTAATGACCTGTAATTTCTATTCGAGACAAAAAAAATTGGTAATTCCAATCCACATTCTTAAAGAACAAAATTACTTCTTTTAGTATTTTTATAGGGAAGTACTTTACTTAAATTTAGATTTTAAATAAAATATTCTATTTAATTTTTTATAATTATTGGTAACTTTTGTTAAAATTTAATTTAAAGGATATTAAAAAGTATTAAATAAAATTCTTTTTATTAAAATGAGTTGAATATATTATCCTATAAAAGGAACCGAACAGTCTGAAGCTCGCAAAGGGCCGTCTTAATTTGGGGAGAGCATGGTTTAGTTCGGAACGGTTTTATCCCGAAATTGAACCCAAAACTACATGTATTCAGTTTTAAAAATTGAAAATCGCAATTGCAACTGAAAAGTCGATTTCGGTTTTAAAAAGTCCGGTTCGGTTTTGGTTATAAAACCGAACGAAAAAATCATAAAAATATTATAAGACTTTAAATTTATAAATAGTGTCGTTCTTGATTTTCGGGGAAAAAATTACAACTTACTTCTTTATTAATTAGTTTTATATTAAATTTGACTGAAATTGTATATTAATGAGTTGTATAATTGATTTTAATTATCTCTATTAAATAATAAAATAAATACTAACTTCATTAATTAATAATCAATCAATCCCACTATTTTCATATCTCAATCTTCTCTCTCCTAACATTACTATTTAAAATTCTTAATATGAGTAGAAATTCAAAAAAAATGAAATTATTTCACTATCATTTTGATGTATTTATATTTCAAAAGTTGTAATATTATATATTATATATTAATATATATATTTATTATTTTTAAAATTATATATAAATTATTTATTTATTTTAATAATCAGTTCGATTCAATTTTTTACGGTTCAATTTTAACCGATAACCAAAACCAGAATCAATCTATCGAACCAATTTTTAATTTTTCAATTTCAATTTATTTTCGATTTTATAAGAATAAGTTTTATCAATTTTTACCAATTTCGATTTTTCTCACCTCTACTCTTAACTCTTAACGTATAAAGTATTGTACAGTACTACAGTAAGATGCGATTATAATTTAGAGCAATTCCAGGCACGTGCGTTTTACATGTAGACTGTAAAGAAATTTGTGTTGGCCATTATTCAAATCAATAATCTTTTACTCCACGAGTTTCAAGGATTTGACATTAATATATATTCCTATGCTATTTTATATTTGATATTTGATTTTTCTGTATACATTTTAAAGTGTTTTGATCGTATAGTTAAATTTAAAAAAAAAATATTTTTTTGAATAAATATATAGTTTATATTAAAATTTACAAAAAAAATTAAAAAAATAATTATTTTAATTATACAGTCAAAATACTCTTAATTGCGTGCAGAAAAGTCAAACGATAAATATAAAAAAACAGAATCTGGTACCGATATATGGATGAAATTTTAGTTTATTGGTTGTGTAGTTGGCGTATAAAATATGTTGGGTTCCGGCATCAAGAATCAAGGTTAGTTATGGAAGCTGGAGATCAAATTATTGTGGTATATTCTCCTTAATTAAGTTTATACTCGTAGTCGTATTTATTTATATTCAAGTGCATTTTATTCAAGCATTTCTTTTGATGATGAAAATATCTATAGCTTTCTAGATCAAAGCACTTGCTATTTTTATATCACAAGTGTGACGTATGTTTATTAAATTAATTATTCGAAACAAATTTAAGTGAATTTGACTGGTCTAAAAGGCCTAATGTGCTGTTGAAAGAGGAGACACTTGCGAATTCAAATGCATGTCCTTTTGTTAGGATGATAATTAATCTCATGTGATAATGCCAAAATCTAACTTCACCTTCCCTCTTTCACGGTCCCGAATGTGGTATAGCTGTGAAGTGCATCCTACAAAACAATGACGGAGTGATTGTCTCGCGGCACCTTAGGATAAGTCTGGACTTTCGGAAAAAGAAATAAGCCAGAGAATGGTGTATCTATCTGTGTGTATGTGTATAAAAGAGAGGCCCCCTAATATCTTTTTTCTTAGTCTATTTATAGGCCAAATGTTAGGATATTAGGGTTTGTATGTGAGATCCTTGCCTTCATTGTATGATGTCCATTTATATTTAGACGTTGTACGTGATGCCGCGTGTTCAGGTAATTTTTTGTGTTTGACGTGTGTCAAGGTTGTTTTTGTGCGTGTCGTGTCATAATTATTTCTCTATGTGTGAATGACATGTCATTATTACTATTCAAGTGAGTCCGGACGGTGCATCATGCCCCGATCTAACTCTATACTTACCGTATGGATTGAGACAGAAAATCAATTTTTAGGCCTTAGAATTATTATTATTCTATGACATTTTTATAGACTATCATCATGTGCGCTTATTAATTAGGTGAATTACTCCAGTAGTATACTAGCTGTATTACCCTGTTTCATTTCAAAGAAGACACGATATATATAGTACGTATTCTCTGTTTAAGTTTTCCTGCATATTATAAATTACAACCATTTTCAACTGATTAATTTTCCGTACTTTTGACCCGAAACCTTAAACTAATAGTCTAATACTGTACTGTTATGATACGATCAGTAAAATACATTGATTTTCTCAACATATATTATTATATTATACTACTCCGTATACTACTAAAGATAAAGTATCAGTTAAAAAAAAAGGCAAAGTAGTAGTCAAATATTGAAAACGTCTCATTTTCTACACACATATATAATGTAGGAAAGAGGCGAAGCTGCTCTAGATTTGTGGACTAAAAAATATATACAATTCTAAACACGAATATATGCATATATACATATATACACATAGTGCTAAAATTCAATGACAAGATTCAAGAGCAATTAGTCAGAGAAGAATCAAATGTCAAGAGTCGTAGTTAGAATATATTGTTGCTTAGTATGTATGACCAAAACATTCTTCTCTTAATTTGCAACTTCGTAACAGTGTCGTCTGATGACAATTTTATAAATATTATAATGTTTTTTTGTTTAATTAAAAACTTACAACAGAAAAATATTAAATATGCAATACTACTAAATTAACACAAGCAGCATTAATTGTCTGGGCCGGTACTTTGAAAATTCTTAACATTTAGTGCTCGTTTGGTAGACATGAAAATATTCATGAACTTAAACTTTCTAGGAAGTGAGAAGTGAGAATATGTGAGATTATTTGATTAACACTAGTATGGTAATTAAAAATGTCTTGGAAGTATAAATTCTCACAAAATATATAAGTTGTTTATCCACCCCTAGGTAACTTACACTTCCCATGAATTACATTTTTTTACTTATCAACCAAACAAGATTTTATACTTTTTAAGAATTTCAAAAGAATTCAATAGCTAATAATTACAAATTCCTATGATTAACCAAACAAGCGGTTACTGTATTTGTTAGACTACTGAAATCGATCGTGCATATATATCATAATCACATATGTCACCAATGTACATATATTGGTGTTTATTACCTTGGTGGCCAAGAAACATATATGCATTTATATGCGTTGCGTATTGTTGGGTTTTAATTCTATAATCATATCGTTTTAGTTAGTTAAATATGTTTTAGTTACTTCTTTTGTAAAACGTTGTTTGTAAACGTTGCAAGTGGGTCTGGGCTCTAGTCGTGCGTGGCTGCAGAATGGAGCGAGTCTCACGGGTAGTTTAATGTTAGTAGGGGTATGGAAGTAGTGGAGTAAGTGTAGGAATGTAGTTGCTATTTTCTAGCTTGTTTTAGTTGTTTAACAGGGTATATATATATATCCTGCTTGTATCTCAGTTTCAAATCGTGAGAAATAGAACATCTTTTGTTCCCAGCTTATTTCCAAATTTACATATTTACAACATGGTATCAGAGCATAACCAGGTTAGGTCTTTCATTTAAAAAAAAACACACACACAGAGAGCCGCATTTACATCCTGTACATACCTAAATATCAACCACTACATACACAGGAAGCCATGGAAACGCCAAAGATGAAGGAAGGAGTTGTGGGTTTGAACTATCCCATGCTAACGAGAAGTAACTATACAGCATGGTCTCTAAAAATGAAGGTATTCATGAAGGCACAAGGAGTTTGGGGAGCTATCGAACAAAAGGATCCCAAGGTAGCCGTTGATGAAAGAACGGTGCAGGTGGCACTTGCAGCAATTTATCAGGGGGTGCCAGAGGACATATTGCTGACCATTGCTGAGAAAGAAACTGCTAAGGAAGCCTGGGAGGCGATCAAAACAATGTGTATGGGAGTGGAGCGTGTGAAGGAGGCAAAAGTGCAGACCTTGAAAGGAGAATTTGAGTCTCTTACCATGAAGGACTCAGAGAAGATAGATGATTTCTGCATGAAACTGAGCGGCATTGTGACCAATATCCGGGTTCTTGGTGAAACGATGGAAGAAACAAGTGTAGTAAGGAAGATACTACGTGCTGTTCCTGATAAATTCCTTCAAATAGCTTCAAACATTGAGCAGTTTGGAGATATCAAATCAATGACAGTCGAGGAATTGGTGGGACGTCTCAAGGCCCATGAAGAAAGAATGAGAGGTAGGAGTGAGCAAAGTGGGCAACAACAACTCCTGTTAACTCAGAAATGGAAGGGCAGACTAGACAAGAGCAAGATAAAGTGTTTCAATTGCAACGTTTACGGTCATTTCGCATCAGAGTGTGACAAACCACGACGAAAGAAAGAACACTGTCAAGAAGCCAATTTAGCACAGTTTCTTGACGATGAACCGGCTTTGCTGTAAAGGCCATATGGGCCAACAAACACAAGTCATACGGGCTTGTGAATAATAGCCATAAGGGCTGTAATAAGAATGCCACATGGGCAGGAAATAAGTTGCCAAACGAGCAAATAAGGAAGCCAAAAGGGCTGTGATCAGTGGTGTCAAATGGGCACAGAAAGGCCACACGGGCTGGATCAATATATTTGCAATGCAGGCATGAAGTAGAAGCCATATGGGCTGTTGCAGTTCAAAGCATGCCATACGGGTAGCTGATGAATTGATAGATGATTATAGAATTAAGGGGGAGATTGTTGGGTTTTAATTCTATAATCATATCGTTTTAGTTAGTTAAATATGTTTTAGTTACTTCTTTTGTAAAACGTTGTTTGTAAACGTTGCAAGTGGGTCTGGGCTCTAGTCGTGCGTGGCTGCAGAATGGAGCGAGTCTCACGGGTAGTTTAATGTTAGTAGGGGTATGGAAGTAGTGGAGTAAGTGTAGGAATGTAGTTGCTATTTTCTAGCTTGTTTTAGTTGTTTAACAGGGTATATATATATATCCTGCTTGTATCTCAGTTTCAAATCGTGAGAAATAGAACATCTTTTGTTCCCAGCTTATTTCCAAATTTACATATTTACAACACGTATGTATTCTTCTTTCTTAATTAACCAAGTAAATTGCATATATACAGACTACAGTGTTCACTTGCTGTACTCACGAGTCAATGAGCAATGGCAGTCGTCAAACGCTCTAGCCTTTAATTGGTTTGTGCTTGGAAGAATCGTGCGTGCGTGCATGTGCGCGCGGGACTATCAAAGATATGTAGGCGTAATCAACCAAACACCGTTTTGCTTTTGCTGTCTCCGAATGATTTTTGGGGTCATATAGAAACAGACCCACATTTGTCGAGTTTAAGCACTCGTCCATGCACCCCGCTGAATGGCCAAAGTTAAGTAACATAGTCATTTTTATGCCCCAAGTGCGCCAACAGTAAGCAAATTAAACTCGCTTTCCTATTTTTAAATTAATACAGAGATGTGACATGATATATATATATATATATGTAACAAATATAACGTAGAATTTATACCATTCAGCCGCTTGAATCCTTTGTTTATCTTAAGAAATTTACGGAATGGACAGTCAGAAATGCGGTTGCAAGTGTACACCTCCCCACGTCAAATAAAATTTATATCTGTATAATTGATATATCAATATAAATACTAACCTATGACTATATATGTAAGAGTTGGGCGGCAGAATCATGTCGGTGAAATGGGCAGTAGGAAGATACACTACTGCCCCCCCCCCACAATCTTCCTTTTCGCCCTTGTTTTTCATTGTTTTAATGTATCTCAGTTGTAAAGTTGATTATTTTTGTGCTTAATTACAACAATAATTAATTATACTCCATATATATATAATATATGTCTCTTACCACACAAGTAAACTCCCCAAAATTATGTATGAACTCCTATTATTTTTTCAAGCCAAAATATTTTATACAACGAATCCCCATATATATCTGTGTTTATTCAGATTTTCTATCAGTGCTTCCTATTATCTGGTCAATTATTATGTGAGTGGGGTTTGCTTGTACAGCTGCAACACAACATCGAATAACTTTTTCTTTTTCTTCTATACATTTTGTAATTAATGTCTCACAAAATTGTGTTTTAATTTTGTCTTTAGAGATAAATAACAAAAATTATTAGCGAGACTTCAAATTCTTAGATAACAATTAAATTTAATAAATTATTTAATTGATTTGCCTAAAAATTTTGAATCCAGGCAGACACTGGTAAAAATCTAGAAAATATTAAAGTGGCCGCCGACCTTATTTCATATTACACGCTTCATGCTAGGTTTTGTGGTATGTAATTTATCCTATTTTGTATCAGATTATTAATAATGTCATAATATTCTCGAATTATATAATATACGTACGTAGTCGATATTCTCATGGAATTATTTACAAAAAAATCACATACTCGGTACGAAATTATAATTTAACACAAGAGCAATATATATCTTAAAATGAAACCAAAAAACCTGTATCTAAAGTTGACCATGATTTCGGAACTACTAAAAAAGACTCGAGTCAAATACGAAGATCAAGTTGAATCCACGTGGTGAGAATGTATTTTTTGTTTAATTAGCCTCTAGTGTATGGTGCTTTTTTTCAAATGTGGATTACAATAGTCAAATCACTCCGAAAACAAACCAAACTATTGCTTTACGCGCAAATGCCACAAACAAAGTAAAAAAAAGTTTATATTTCAAATGTAGTTTAATTTATTAAAATTATAAGTAAATGCATGTTTATCCACAAACATATATATAAATGTGGGAAAAAGTTATATAGAAACTGTCTTTTTATTTTATTGGAGATATCAACAAACATATGTTGCAATAAAATATATTTTGTAATATTTGATAAATAATACATACTATCCTCTAACCTCTGCAAAACACGAGAGAAGAGCAGTAAATAATATATTATATATTTTAAATGAATTAAATATCATATTTATATTATGTGTTTAAAGTCTCATTAATATATTGTTATATATTTATATTAATTAACATAGATTAATAACCCGTGCAAAACATTAATAAATTTTTATTAAAAAAAGATTTTCAAATATATTAGAAATATTTTAATTAAAATTTAAATAAAAGAGTATGTTTTAATATAGATAAAATTTTAATATTCAAAATTTTTTATTATAAAGTTGCAATTTAAAATAAATTAAAGTGTTTGAGTGAAGAAATTGAAACATGTTATTAGATTGTGAGTATAATTCTATATTCTAATTAAAAAAGAAGTTCGTTTAGAATAATATAATATAAAAGTATATATAATATAGATAGAACACAATAATAAAATTCAATTAATATAAATAAAATAATAATAATATTTTACTATTCATAAAATTTAATTAATAAATTCTGATATTAAATAAATTAAAGAGATTGACTAATGAGGAAATTAAAATATGGTAGTATATTGATTAAAAAAATGTGTTTGAAATTGAATAGAAGACAAATGCATGTATTTGAAGTTGAGTGAGACACAACCAGACCGACAACAGACCAAAAATTTGCCGTTACGATTTTAATAATATAACATAAATATAATTTTCGGTATTTTCAATAAGAAGGCGACATTCATATAAATTTAGTCTATATATATATATATATATATATATATATATATATATATATATATATATATATATATATATATGTACCAAGGATGTTACTCAAATAGAAACACTAGAAACTAGAAACTAGCCTTATCCCCCGTTTTTAAATTGATTTTTCTCATCAGTTGGTAAACTTTTTTTTAAATCTAAATTCAATATATTTTTCTTCATCTCCCAACGATCAATTTGCATACCATATGTGTTATATTCCGGCGACTTCAAAATTAATCACAAATTTACATTATATCTGTCACCAGATTGAAATGCAATCACTAATTTGTATTAGATAAATCATAAATTTGTATTATAAAAACCACTAATTTGTATTATAAAAATAACCAAAGTCACCAATAAATATATATGGAGAGCGCCGGAAAAATGAAAGTCTCTAGAATATAGCACATATGGCATGCAAACTGATCGTTGGGAGATGAGAAAAAATATGGTGAAGTTAGATTTGAAAAAAGGTTCACCAATTGGCGAGAAAAATTAAATTAAAAGCGAAGGAGATTATATGAGATTGTGTATGAGAGAGTGTATTTTTATTGTGTGTGGTGTCTTCTAGGGACCATTTGATTAGATTAAATATGTGACTTTGATTAGTTTCTATTTGAGCATTTGACTGTGTACCAATATCCTTACCTTAAGAAGGCAATGAAATACTCCCCCTGTCCTAGTTTTCTTTGTTTCATTTTCTTATTTGTTTATCACGAAAATGTTATCCACATTCATTAAATATGATAAATTAAGAGTTAGTTTTGTTAAGTTTTATGAAAAATAATACACAATTTTAATAAGTTTTAGTTTGTTTAATATAATTGAATAAAATGTAAAATTTTATTTGTGGATAAGTAAAATGGGAAGAAGGGAGTATATTTTATTATCCGGATTCTAGGAAACTTCGTTAGTTAGTGTCCGGTATTAAAATTACTTTAGGATTAGTAATATTGATTGGTTGATTTTCTGCAAGTAAAATATGTGTAGCCCAAGCATATTGTTGTTGAACAATTAGTAAAGATCCAGGAATGTTGAAGCAGCCCATATGTAAATTCATAAATGAAAAATCAAAGCACTAAAAAAGAAACAACTCTGGTGTGTGTGTGTATATATATATATATATATATATATATATATATATATATATATTCTCTTTAATTCTTCTTGCTTTCTCAAAAATATAAATGTATAGTTTTGAAAATATAATTTCGTGAACAATTCTCACACGCAAGCAGTTACGAAAATATGGTGACAAAATGGTCCCCGGGCAGAGCACGAACAAAACTTAATATAGTATACTTGTTTATTCAAAAAGTAAATAGCTAGGCCGAATGAAGGGTTGAATAGACTTTTCAAGCTGCTGATCGATCTTATTAATTTGTAATTGAGATGCCGCTGGAATTCTTAGCTATAAATACCTCTGTATATCCATCACCCTCCACAATCCACAATCATTCTCATTAATTCATACAATCTTACGTACCTTTCTTCTATCCTACACACAATTAAGTAATTAAGCACAATCATGAGTTCATTGAGTGATTCTGCAAGTAACAAACATGTATTATTGTCTAAGATAGCAATAAGCGATCAACATGGAGAAAATTCTCCATACTTTGATGGATGGAAGGCTTATGATAGTAATCCTTATCATCCTATTCATAACCCTGATGGAGTTATTCAAATGGGCCTTGCTGAAAATCAGGTTTGTATAATTAATTTCCGGCTTCTCGATCTCTTTAATTTTCTCTGTGCCTGCCACACTCGATCAGCTGAATCTGTACACAATGATTGATATTGATTGGTTGTGTTTCTTTCTGATATATGATTGATGACGAACAAGTTTAAATATCTTTACAGCTTTCTTTTGATTTGATCGAGGAGTGGATTAAGAAGAACCCTCTTGCATCTATTTGCACTGTTCGAGGAGTTAGCCAGTTCAAAGACATTGCTATTTTTCAAGATTATCATGGCCTGCCTCAATTTCGAAAAGTAAGATTAATAGCTAGCTAGCTAGCTATATACCCAGTACTACTAGTACGTACGTATTTCCTTTGCGAGTTAAGATTATTATTCATAAATAAATGATGATCGATCTGCTAATTTCATTCCTCCCTCCAGGCAATTGCTATGTTTATGGGAAGAGTAAGAGGCAATCGGGTTAGCTTTGATCCGGATCGAGTAGTGATGGCGGGCGGAGCAACCGGAGCTAACGAGCTCATCATGTTTTGTTTGGCAAATCCCGGTGATGCATTTCTGGTTCCATCTCCATATTATCCAGCGTATGAACCATCATTTTCATAACTAGTTTCACCGCACACTATATACATATAAATTACTCCTATTAGATTATATATATATATATATATATATATATATATATATATATATATATATATATATATATATATATATATATATATATGTGAAAAGTATATGAATTCCCTTATCTCTACTAATTTATTTCAGTAGTGAAATTTTTATTTTAAAATAAAAAACAAAAAACTTACAACTGCAAATAACTAGTGATACAAAGTAAACCTTGCATACCAAGAAATATACATGTGTTATGTGTACATGCACCCTTTGACTAAACATATATGCTCTCATTCTCTAGCTATTCGGGCGTGCGACGTCAATTTTCAATTAGTGACCTGTAATACTGACACATTGTTAATTAAATCAAAGGTTTCATCACGACACACACACACATATATATAGTTTAATGTCAAACCACGTTGTCTGAATGTCACGTATTTTCTTTTTTAAATTTCTGAACACGTACCCTACTCTAGCTAAAGTCAAATTCTAGCAAGTACGATAGTCTATATGCGATGTGTTTACTTGCTAAATCTGGTTTAAAAATTCATTTGTTTAAATCTTATACGTATCTTATTTACGTAAATTCGTCAAGGCGTGTATAAGACAGTTTATTCATAAGAAAACTGTTAGATAATATTCAAATGACGCTCCCGTGTATTTTTTTGTATACATATATATATATATATAATAATGGATTTTTGCATATATGGTCCGTTTGCAGTTTCGACAGAGACTTGAGTTGGAGAACCGGGGTGCAATTAATCCCTGTACATTGTCACAGCACAAATGACTTCAAGATAACCAAAGAAGCTTTAGAAGAAGCGTATGAAAATGCAATTCAATCAGGAATTAATGTCAAAGGGCTCATATTGGCTAATCCGTCAAACCCTCTAGGCACAAACTTGGAAAAGCGAGACTTGAAAGACCTAGTGAACTTCATCAACCAAAGGCAAATTCATCTCGTTTGTGACGAAATTTACTCAGCAACTGTATTCAACAGACCGGATTTCGTAAGCATAGCGGAGATCATCCAAGAAATGGAGTTTGTTAATCGCGATTTAATCCACATTGTGTACAGCTTGTCAAAGGACATGGGTCTCCCTGGCTTTAGAGTTGGAATAATCTACTCGTATAATGATCTAGTGGTGAGTTGTGGTAGAAAAATGTCAAGCTTTGGATTAGTATCTTCTCAAACACAGCTGTTCCTCGCTGAAATGCTTTCGGATCATGCGTTTATCGACAAGTTTTTAGCTGAAAGCTCAAAGAGATTAGGCACAAGGCATCATATCTTCACGCAGGGACTGGAAGAAATTGGTATAAAGTGTCTGAAATGCAATGCAGGTCTATTTTTCTGGATGGATTTACGTTCACTTCTTAAAGAGTCATCATTTGAAGCTGAAATGGCGCTGTGGAGAGTGATAATCAACGACGTAAAGCTGAATGTTTCGCCGGGATCTTCGTTCCATTGCTCCGAGGCCGGGTGGTTTAGGGTTTGTTTCGCAAACATGGATGAAGAAACAGTTGAAGTTGCACTTGAAAGGATTAGAAAGTTTGTAAAAGGAGGGAAACAAATAGTAGAGATTCCAAAGAAAAACAAAAGGTGGCAAAATACTCTCCGGTTGAGCTTCTCTTCTCGATTATTGGACGAGGGTTCTATGTCTCCACACTCGCCTATTCCTCACTCACCACTCGTTCGAGCCAGGACTTGATACATAATTAACATATATACATGCATAAATACATGTATATATGTGTTAATGTATAATGTGGATTAATTGAAGATATATAATATCTATAGTTCACATGTGTGTGTGTATATATATATATATATATATATATGGCTATGCCCCAACAGGGAAATAATTAACAACAATAAGTAGTAGCTCTATTTTTAGTGGATTTATATCCTTTATGGAGATAAATTCATTCCTTGATCAGTAATTGTGCATATATATAGTTATATGCAAATTGCAATATCAATATATATAATGGTGAACTGTTTTGTGTGAAGACCAGATCGATACCGTCGCAACTTGACTTTCATATATACTTTTCTATACATGTAAATCCTCAACATATATATGTTTAACGAGCAACTCTCTTATTTGAATAACTGAGTAACCAATAACAAATATAATTACAGAATACATGAAAAAATTATCGAACATAAAAAAAACTACGGAACACAAAAAACAAACAAAAAATTACATACAAAGAATATAGAACACAAAATTACAGAACACTATTCAGCAATAATGTTCTATAATTTTGTGTTCTATATTTTTTTGTAAATTATGTAATTTTTTTATTTTTTTACAACTATTTTTGGTGTTATGTGTTCTATAGTTATTTGTTAATCAAATTTTTATAAAATAGGAATGGATACATATACATATTTGTTGAGGTGGTTAATTGAGGGCTTTTCCTATATATACACACACGTACACATATGACATATACACATGTATGCCTTAAGTCGACCTGATCGGATTCGGTAGGTGTAAGTGGAAATTAAAATACCGGAAAACAAGGAAGATTGTTTACTTTTAAGAAAGAAAATTGTGTATGATACTGGCTAATTAATTACTGTATATGCTCTAACCACGTACGGGTACAGCAAATACGCATTAGCGCCAATTACTAACAAACTTGTTCAAGTACTGTAGTACTTTGGCTTCCCGTTTTACAGTATGAATTACCACAAAGTCAGAGCATAGAGAATTAATACTCCTACTTACACTGCAGGACTTCAACTCGGATAACTATCACAATAGGCACGTGTCAAAGGTGAAGTTAGCATGTCTGCCTAGGAGTTAGGCCTAGAGAAAACATTGTTTTCCAACCCGACAAAGCCAGTCCAGATTGTTGCCTTAAAAGGAATGTTAAACTGCCTTTGCTTGTGTAAATTCCCTTGCTCGTCCGCATGTCTATCTTGTGTCTATCTTGCAAGTACGGTAGTAGTATTTTAAAACTTTCTCTATCGCAATAAATGTGAATTTTGGTTATAAATTCTGTCTCTTTCGAATATAAAAATTACGGCATACAAAAAGGAATATTTTTCTTCCATTCTCATTTATTTTTTTTATAGTTAAATTTATATTTCTTTTAGTTCATATAAGTATTAGTCATTTAAATTTTTGTACATAATTTTAGATGCTTTAACTACATAGTTAGAAATAATATTTTTAAATTGTTTTTGATAAAAATATTATTTCTAACTATATAGTTAAAGTAGTATAAAAAATCAAATGATTTACACCGTGGACTAGTGGGTGGGAGTAAACTTTTGAGTCTAAATTTAAAATTAATCTTTTATAATTTTAAAAAACTGAAAATATAATAAATTAAATATATATTTTTTAATAATATAATGTTAAAATATTTGTATTGATAATATATATACACAAAATTTCAACCAAAATTTTGTCAATTTAATTAAATTAATTAGATAGAGAGTGAGTGAGGTATTATTTTGTATTTTTTCCTAAATTCTAGAGCACAGTCTCTACTTCTCTTATATGGAGTACAAGTTTTTTTTCTTTTATGTTTTACGAAACACCGCAACATGCTTCGAAAGTAAATACAGTATAATGTATTGGGCTGGATATCGGCCGAGTGTCATCTTGCCAAACCACCTTAATTGGTTTTATGTTTGGAATTTACACCAATTAAACTTAATAAAGCCCATGTAGAGTCTCTTCTTGTGCTTTGTACTATTGGTTTCGATATTCTAATATCTTGGGCTTCTAAGCCCCCCAACTTACATAGAAATGTATTTATTTCCAATATAAAAAGGGTAACTAAAAAATTTTGACAAACAAAACATGATGAGCTTCTCTTCTCGATTATTGGACATCTGGACGAGGGTTCTATGTCTCCACACTCGCCTATTCCTCACTCACCAGAGTCACCACTCGTTCGAGCCAGGACTAATTAATACATAATTAACATCCATGCATATATTCATACATAAATACATGTATATATGTGTTTATGTATAATGTGGTTCGAATATATGTAATATCTATAGTTCAAATGTATGGCTATGCCCAACAGGGAAATTCAATCATTTTTAGTGGATTTATATCCTTTGAGGAGATAAATTCATTCCTTCATCAGTAATTGTGATATATAGCTATATGCAATTTGCAATATCAATATATATAAGTGTGAAATGTTTTGTGTGAAAACCAGATCGATATATACAGTCGCAACTTAACATATATATACCCAACATTTTTCCTACACCGGGCTTAAAACAATGATCAACATGACAATATAAAAGGGTGGTAATATTTACTTGTTGCACGCTCGCACACTCTTTCTACATTGTTGACTTAAATTTCCTTTTTAGAAGTCTCACTCAATTCTTTACAATTTAAATTTTTTTAAAAATAGTAAGTAAATTTTATAATATAAAATTTACTCTTATCAACTATTTTTCTCTACTTTTTCAAATCTATCAATTGACCCCACTACTTTACCCACTTTTTCTTCTCTTTCATACTATTTTATACAATTTTATTAACCATCGTGCCCAACCCAAATGTAAACGAATGGGTGGAAAGGAGGGAGTAATTATTTTAATTTTTGGTACATGTATGAAGGTGAAAAAAATAGTTAAACTTATTAATTAATATATTATTTTACAGTAATATATTAATAAGCATAATGTTCTTTTGTGGCCCAAATCAAAAATCGAAATGATTATTATTTAAAATCGGGGAATATATATTCATACAATTTTTGCAATTTGGTCAATGAACTAATAATTATAAATTTATAACTCTAAAAATATTAGTAATATTTAATATTCGAATTTAATCAACAACATATTATAAAAATATAAGGTTCAGCCGCATATTAAAATCTGGTATTTGTATTTAAAATTTAAATTTCATCAAAAATATATTAAAATATAATATTTATATTATTATTTTTAAATAAATAAATAAGTATTAAAAAAATCTTGCTTTCCCCTGTTATAAATCATTAAATTAATTTGTTAGGTTTTCATCATCGATATACAAGTGGATCAACATGGATGATGTGTCCTCCACCAATACTTTCTATCTCATTTTGTATATATGATTGTGCTACTTTATAGAAAATATAAATTTCAGTTAAAATTGCTTAAATTTAATTTATTTGTTAAACACATTGCTAAAAATCTATTAAAATTCTGATGACTTCGTATAGGTTTGTCTGTATATATTGAACAGTAGCATGGAGATTATGGAATGAGAATCTCCCCTGTTGAATCGTCATTTTCTCTTTATTTGTTGGTAGGACTAGGACATACGTATAATCATGTACAGATAAAAAATACGTACTAAACTTTCATTTTCATACTTTTGTAGTTTTGTTAAATCAAGCCGACTATTTCATACGTGAGCCCCACGATTTTCACCACCACAGATTTATTTGCAAAATAGCTTAAAGGATTTGTCGAATGTGTTATATTATTATATAGCTAGAGCAACTTTAAAAACTTCCTTATTTGATTTTTTAATTAAAATATAAGAATTGTGGTCAAAAGAGTTGCTCCAACGGCTCCCTACAGATTACTTAAAATGTTAAAACAATCATCTCTTACTTTATTTATACGTGCTCTAGCCATTCCTTATTCCACTTTTATTAATAAAAAAAATTATTTTCTCTCCTTTTTACCACTTCTTTTTCTATTCTCTCCTTTTTTACTATTCAAATATAATATTATTTTAACAATAAGGAATGAGTATAAGGACGTTCTTGGAATGTATCTATAAAATTGATTTCCTAGTACTCAATATTTTATAATATTTATAAGGAAACTATTAGAGAGCTGTTGGACTTGCTCTTATATCTATTATATTAGAGCAAGTTTAAAATCTTCCTTAAATCATGTCCCAGATTAAAATATAATGAATATAATGAAAAAATTGTTCCAACCATACTTAAAATGCTAAAAATTCTCTTCAATTCTATATATTTCAGGATGTCCCAAAAAGTCCTTAGAGCAAGTCCAAAAGTATCCTTATATCATGTTTTAAGTTAAAATATAAGGAACATGAACAAAAACTTTAGTGTTTTCTTAAAAAAATAGGACATCAATTTCATTCTTTATTTTTAAGGATGTCCTAGCCATTCCTAAATTAACTTTTAATAATAAAATTTTCCCTCCACTTTCTTATTCTTTTCCCTCTTTTGATATGATTACAATTCAAATATATTATTATTTTAATAATAGAGAAATATGATAAAAAATGTTGTTGGAGTACATGTAAAAGAGTCATGTCCTAAATAACTAGGACACGATATTTTATAATATTTATAAATAACCTATTGCTCTTAGTTCACTTTTATTAATAAAAAATTATTTCCCCTCATTTTCCCCACTCTTTTTCTCTTCCCTCGGAAAGACGATAAACAATGTTGTTAAAGTGCAGGTTGAAATGTAATATCCTAAATCAGATTACACAATATTTTTATAATATTTTATAAGAAAGTTGGACTTGCTCTTAGGAAAACCACAACTTGAGTCCCATGGTACGAAACAATTCAAAGAAAAAATAAGCCCCAAATTAATTAAACATAAATGGATACATGGCAACAGGTTTTTCATAGATGAATCGAACATGGGTTTAGTAAAACATTCAAACAAAAGATTTAATGAAAACATATGAATTCACCTACGATTGCAATTTGCAAGTTGCATTGTTTGCAACCATACAAATGTGAAGAAATGGATGTCCAACAGCAAGATAAAGTGGAGTCGATACAATCACCATTCACCACCACAAGAAGAAACATATATAAACAAACAAGAGATAATGGATTACAACTTACAAGTTACCAATTCATATATAGAGACGTATTCTAAGTCAAACTAAATGTTTTAAAAAAAAATGGTAAAACTGTATTTGTACTCGTGAACCGATTATCTGTTAGGCGCTCGGAATATACCACATGTTTTTTGTTTGTAAATAGTTTTAGAAGTTTTAATTATATATAGTTATAGAATAGCTAAACCTTGCATATTAATGGCGGTTTAATTGCAATATAAGATGGTTCTGAATTTGTAGTTTATGTACCTAAAACCGAATAGTATGTATTTATCATGTGATTAAAGACATAAGTATATATACAAGTCCTGTATTGTTACAAGGAAACGTTGGTAGCTAGTCAACTTCAAATTTAAGTATAAAACTGGTTTTTTCTTCATTTTGAAGGTTCTTGTACTAGCTGGGGGGGGGGGGGGGGGGGGGGGGTAACAAAGCCGTAGATGCATAATAATTCCTCCGAATTTAAACATTTTTTGTTGGTTGGTGAGAAATCTTCATATAGCAAGAGGCGTATATTTCTGCATCACGAAGCAGCAGCCATTACAAATCAAAATTTACTTTTCCAATACCTTCACATGGAAGCTAATGTACTTAATTACACAAACTACGAATAATCGATGTGCAGAGTGTAGAATCTTAATCACACTGTGAAGATAGCAAATGTACATATAATTTATAAACATCTGTATATATCAAAGGCCAAGTACTATTATTGCATGCATCTGTATGACAGCAGAGATTGTTTAAACACATGCCACCTACTTGTATATAATATCAAGTAGATTCGCAAACAACTCAACACCAAAGAATTCATGTGGACTGAACTAGCTAGTAACTCATAATTCTTCCAATAAACAACTCAAAACGATATGCATAGATTTGTCTTTTATCATGATTTGGAATACATTAATCAAGACAAGGGACATATTTAATTAAACAAAACAGAGACAATAGATATTGAAAAAACTCGAAAGCAAACGGTTTGAATTATTCGCAGATCGATGAATCCAAGTAAAAGATCCTTGTAACAAACAATGGCTCTTCTACAACACCATTTCTCAACAAACTTCATACTTTAAAATGATGTCCTCCATACTGAGAAATAACAAACACGTTGATAGTAAAGCTTAAATTCTCTCCATCCAAAATCGTCATATTTAAATTCTCCAGCCTTAACGTTGATAAAGTTTCCCTACGACCCAAATTTAGTCCTGGAAATTAATATTTATTCAATAAAATATTGCATTAATGATCTTAATGCATGTCATGGTCAAAACTCAAATGATTCATTTCTGGCTACAGGGAGTATATAATAATGCAAACAGGGTAAGCACAAGTGGAGGGAGTATATTGCATCATTCGTTTATCCTGACCATCAAAATTTTATTTATTTGTATAAGCACACTGCATTCTGAAGAAAATTTAGGATAAAGCATTTAAATATATACACAAGGGGAAGTGTCCTGTTCTTCAGTGACTTCTCAGATGTGCAGGAACCAGGTACTGGTCCAATTCCATTCATAAGAAAGAAAACAAGGCTATGTCTTCTTATCAATTTAGCAGATGACACATGTACTCGGACTCTCTTCCACGACTGGCTGAGCATAGTAATTTGTGTTAATCGGAGGGTTATAATATGTGTTAACCGGAGGAGGAGGATAATATGTGTTCATAGCAGGATAATATGTGTTTACAGACGGATAGTATGTGGTCCCTGGAGGATAATATGGTCTATATGGCATGATCTTCGCTACCATAGGTTGTGGTTCAGTCTTTTTCTCTCCTTCCTTCTTTTTCGACTCTTCTGCTTTTTTAGGCTCTTCCTTTTTCGCCTCTTCTTTCTTCGGTTCCTCCTTCCCTTCCTCTTTTTTAGGTTCCTCCTTCCCTTCCTCCTTTTTTGGTTCCTCTTTCTTGCCCTCCTCCTTCTTAGGTTCTTCTTTCTTCTGTTCCTCTTTCTTCTCTGGCTCCTTTGCAGGGCCTACTGATATTATGTCTGTTGACTTCCAAAACTTGCGTAGTTTGCTCACAACACTAACTGGATCAACTGTTCCGGTTATAGTTAATTTCTTATCCTTCATGTCCATGGAGATCATGTCAATCCCTACACAATGATATTATTAGATTAGTTCAGCAAGAATGGATCATCTTATGGATAGCAACAATAAGGCTTTAGTTTCTCCTTTCAATCTTACACAATTCGAATTCAAGCATAAGTTTATAATTGTGGGGATTATAGAAGACAAATGCAAAGCGAAAGATTAGATGACGCATATATCCTATATTATATTCAACCAGATCCATTAATTCCATTCTAAATAATTTTTCAGAATGTCAGTGTTTGTAATGCTTTTTACTATGTCATCATGGGGATGCCAGCACATTAACCACCAATTACACTAAAAAAATTCAAAGCAACAGCATATGCTTCCAAATCAAAGGGAACGATTAAATTTTTAAGGTTCCTTTAAAATTCATTCAAGTATAACTTCATTGTTGTTGCTAAGAGACTGATGAGACAGTCCCTCTACTTATAATATAACTTGTTAGCAACTCACAAGCACATAGCTTTAAGAAGAATATAGTTTTCAACTAACTCTGAAATATATGGCTCTTCACACCTACAAATATCTAGTGATTATTCAAAACTTAGGCTACCAGATTGGTCGTTCAAGAATCAGATAGTATAAATTTCATAATGAAGACAACAATCAATTTTTATCAATTTATATCGCGATCAAAATTAGCTGCAAATGTAACAAATAATCTGAAACCTGAAAGTGTGGAAACGATCTTCATAGCCTTTCTCTTGTCTCTGCCATCTTCCACCTCCAATTTCAATACAAATTTCTGGTAAAAACAAGTAAATGAACAAACAATTAAAAAAAAAACAAACCACAAACTACATATATAATCATGCAGATGAAAAAACAGGTTAAAGGTATTAATCTTTTAAGAGCATAACATAAAAAGCATAGCTAAAACACACACACACATGTGAACATAATTACAGATTTAATGCTTTACATTCTGATTCTGATCACCCAAAAGGTGCACTTAAAACTTGGTGAAAATACCATACAAATTATCACCATGACCCACAAAGAATCAAAATAAATCATTCGAGGCAAAAGCAAGTAATAAAACACAGAATGAAAGAACATGAAGAATCAAAATAAATCATTCGAGGCAAAAGCAAGTAATAAAACACAGAATGAAAGAACATGAAGAATCAAAATAAATCATTCGAGGCAAAAGTAAGTAATAAAACACAGAATGAAAGAACATGAAGAATCAAAATAAATCATTCGAGGCAAAAGTAAGTAATAAAACACATAATTAAAGAACATGAAGAATCAAAACCAAGGAATAACAAAACTGAATCAGAATCAAATTTAACATCTTTAAATCAAAGAATGAAACCTTCATTTTCAAAGGGGATGCTGAGAAATTTCCAAAATGAAAAATCAGATTAGGATAAGAAGTAAAAGAAAAGATAAGAGTATAAATTGCAGAGAATGATGAAAAAGGGGGAGAGAAAGACAAGAGCAAAATGAGTATGGTTTTGTATGTAAGAGAGAGATGGGTTTGGAGGGACAGAAATAAATACCAAGAAAAATATGAAAGAAAACAAGAATGCAGACTAGGAGAGAGAGGAGGAGGATGATAAAGAGAATGTGAGTGGCAGTGGTAAAGTGGGTTTGGTATTTCACTGAATTAAAAGGTCAAGTACTAGTAGTATTCAAGTTATATACTCCATGCTGCATCTGCATGTCTTCATTTTCCTGTATTTGATTTTAGACAGTAGGTCTTACCCTGTGACTATGGGCCTGTGGCAAAGCTACCCATGTGACTCTGAAATTAATTAAAAAAACAAAACAACACAAAATTAAATATATAATAATAAGAAGAAAAGAAATCCCAGATGACAAAACAATTCAAAGTGTATAATAATTGGATTTAAGAAATTGCAGACCGCAGCTTGTATATTCCAATAAAAAAATTACAAGTAAAAAAAGACATAGAAAATGTGAAGATTAGAGGAGTAACTGTGATTTATTTTCACCTAATTGTTATTCTAGAGAAATCACATTTGTTTTCCCTATGCATAGAAGCTATCCGAATCAAAATGTGCGTACGTTAGTGAATGCGGCGGGCTGCGATCCACGCCGTAAGTAGAGGTATGTACATACGTAATGTAATAGTAAAGCAGACATACTTTTAGCAGTCAAAAACATTGATTTTAAGCATTGTGGACAATTGAATAACTGCACCCCCGTTTGACTCTTTTCATTTCAATTTCCTTTTTGTCAAAAATATTTTTTAACACACCCCTGGATCCCATTACCAGTGCTTAGATATGTAGTAGTATATTTTTGTAGCTAAGCCTTTTTAAGTAAAATTCACCACAAAATCGCATGTATTTGAATGTAGACTAGTAGCATAAGATATGATACGATAATATTATACTACTACTACTACTACCACCGTATCCCCGTGAAACCAGCTGCCGCCTACCTGGCCAGGCCATCTACTACATTCAAACTCACTGCATTCCAAAATGTGATTACACCACAATTTCAAAACATTATTAGCTCACTGCATTTTTCAAAACATATGTTAGCAGAATAAAATAAGGAAACAAGGGCGGGCCAGAGAGAGAGATTAGAGCAATAGAAAAAGAATAGTTGAATTTGTCATTCAAATTTCAAAAATGATTACAGGCAAGAGAGAAAGAGATGCAGCTAGTACAACAACAACATCATTATCTACTAGATCTCCGCCACCAATTACAATTGCAGATACAAATTCAAGAGCAATGGCAATACTAAATGAATCATCACCACTCCCACTAATCGTAACCCTAAATTGCATCGAAGACACCGCCTTGGAACAAGACTGTCTCTCCGGCATCGCTATCATCAACCACGTCTCTCTCATCCACCTCGCCGACTCCAAAATCGACTCCGCCGCCGTCATCGTTCTCCACTCCCTCTCTTTCCTCCCACGCGCCGCCCAACGCCGCCTCCGTCCCTGGCAGCTCATTCTCTGTCTCGGCTCCTCCGATCGAGCCGTTGACTCTGCTCTCGCTGCCGATCTAGGTCTTCATCGCCTTGTTCACGTCGATGTTTCCAGGGCTGAGGAGGTGGCTGATACTGTCATGGCCTTGTTTTTAGGGCTTCTCAGAAGGACTCATTTGTTGTCCAGGCACACTCTCTCCGCTTCCGGCTGGCTTGGCTCGCTTCAACCGCTTTGTAGAGGAATGAGGAGGTGTAGGGGTTTGGTTTTGGGGATTATTGGAACATCTGCTTCTGCTAGGTCTTTGGCTACGCGGAGCTTGGCGTTTAAAATCAGTGTTCTTTACTTCGATGTCAATCACGTATGCAATTTTTCTTATTCTAAATATCCAACATTTTTAAGTTACAATGATATATTCACATTTTATTCATGTGAGGAGTTCCATGTTTTGTAGATAATATGTGGTCCATCGTATTTATTGATCATGTAAACTTACAACAACCACAATTGCTAATGCCTGTGGCAACTTCAGTTTAATTGTTCTAAACACTAGGTGTACATCATATTAGCTTATTCACATTTACAGATACAGATGTTGTTTCCTCTCCACCTCAAATCTTTACTGTACATGCTGCACTAAATCGTTAGAGCACCACTGTCATCAAGGAACAATCATCAATTTAAACATCTTTATGATGAGGTACAAACACTTGAACAATGAGTTGCTATTACGTAGCTATTATAATGCAAAGTCAGGGCCCCACTCTGTATCCGGATTCAAATTTTAAATTAGTAAATTACCTTTAGACCTTCCCGTCTAAAGGTAAAACTTACATTGTTCCATAAGACGACGTAGGAAAAAGTTTTAGTGCCCCGGGGACTCTAATTTAAAGTCTATCAGCTCCAATTCTCAGCTTAAAATTACTTTTCCCCATTTAACGCAGCTCAATAGCTCTTAAAAACTGAATTTGGGAATCTTTCATTGACAAATCATACTTCCAGTGATCGAATAAAAGCCTCCATGTCCCACTCTTCTCATTTCTTAACAGAACAGGAGAGCAATAGCAGGACTATTAGGCCTAGTTATTCCAGCTTGCATTCCACCACAGGTTTCTCAATTTAATTCTTATGGTCATATGAGTGCATGGGGAAAATGGCGTGGAACTCTCCGTCAAATGTTGTATGCCATAATTAGTCTTTCTTATATCAAAGATCTGGGATTTTCAAAGATGTCACGAGTCAACGACTAGTCTCCTTGAAGGTACTTGGGCATCGAGGCTTTTCGACTTCCGACTTTGCGCTGTGATGACCATGACTATGGTTTACCATCCCCTATCCAATCAATGACAATACATGAGAAAGGGATAGAGATAAATATAATATTGAGATGAATATAATATTGAGATGGATGATTTTGCTTGATTTTCATCATCACTTATGTTTTTATTTGCTTGGATATGTTTGATATTTGGTATTTTGATGTTATATTATGTAGCAAATATGCTTAATTTGAACTTAGTAATCTATTACTTTTGATTTAAATTGTGAAATTGATGTTTTTTTAGTTATATTATATATTATCTAGTAAATACATGCATATGAATGATTTAAATTGTGAAAATGGAAGACTAAAAATGTTACACTTCTGCTTTAATATATGTTAGTGGGACTTTTAGCCATATATTTGTCATTGATTTGTTCCGAGTTATATAACACAGGGAAAAGGAAAATCAAATAGAGCCTCCAGCTTCCCACCTGCTGCCCGGAGAATGGACACCCTTAACGATTTACTTGCTGCAAGCGACCTTGTCTCCCTCCACTGTGCTCTTACAAATGAGACAGTCCAGATAATAAATGCAGATTGTTTGCAACACATAAAGCCTGGTAACTATTCCATTATGCACTAGTTATGCTCTTTTAGAAGAGTAAATTCTGCTTTCATATCTGCAGATATAAGGGGATGATTGTTTTGCAGGAGCCTTTCTTGTTAACACTGGGAGCAGCCAGCTGTTGGATGATTGTGCAGTGAAGCAGCTGTTGATTGATGGCACTCTTGCAGGCTGTGCTCTGGATGGTGCTGAAGGTCCACAGTGGATGGAAGCATGGGTATGATAAATAGTATTAGGGTATGAATGTATATAAATTACATAGGATATAAATAAATAGTATTTCTAATTGATAAAGCCTTGCTCTCAAAATAGGATACTGAAGAAGATATTTACAACTGAAGAAGATATATGAAGTGTACAACTTTTAGGACAGGATCCTCTGAAAATTACTGCTTCAATCCCAAACTTAACTATCTTTTCTTGTTATGGCAAGTTGCTTAAAGAAGTAGAAAAGAACACATTTATTTTTAACGCATTCTAGATAGGAAAATTAAAGGAAGTTTAATTTGGGGTACAGTCGTTATCCAGGTATGGGGAGAGAGCATCAAATATATATGAAATAGGTTTCTGTTGATCATATAATAGTTGGATTTGACCTTTTATATTTATTAGACTTGTAAGCTTGGCATCTTTAGTGATTCATATTAAATCTATAGTTTATAGAAGCTTTATTAGACTCAGACTACTTTTTGCTCTTTTTCTTAGGTAAGAGAGATGCCCAATGTATTGATACTTCCACGCAGTGCAGATTACAGTGAAGAAGTGTGGATGGAGATAAGAGAGAAGGCTATTTCTATATTGCAGTCATTCTTTTTAGATGGTGTTATTCCAGAGAATGCTGGGTCTGATGAAGAAGAAGAAGAAGAAGAAAGTGAAGTAGTGTATGAAAACGAACAAGTTAATAGGCATGATGATGATGGTGCTGTACAAGTTTCTGTTACTCAGCAATTGGCAAGTGATACTCGTGTACCTAATGAAGGCTCCCACTCAAAGAGCACCACCGCTAACCAATCGAAGCAGTCTCCAAGTCATCTTCAAGGATCAGTTTTGACCCAAAATACAACCACTCGATCTGACGGAAAGAGAACTAGATCAGGTAAGAAGTCTAAAAAAAGACACGGTCGCCAGAAGTCCCTTCAGAAAACTGATGGAACTTCTATATTGGAGAAAGAGAGTACTTCTCACCGAGAAGATGATACTACAATGAGTGGCACCGACCAAGTCTTGAGTTCCAGTTCACGTTTTGCTTCTCCTGAAGATTCAAGAAGTAGAAAAACACTAATGGAAACAACACCAAAACTGTCTTCTGAACATCTATCGAAATCAAGTCCATTCCTAAGTAAATCTGCTGATCTACTGAAGGATGGTTATGTTGTTGCTCTATATTCCAGAGATAGACCTGCACTACACATCTCCAGACAAAGAGTACAAGGAGGTGGTTGGTTCCTAGACACATTATCAAATGTCACGAAGAGAGATCCAGCTGCACAATTCCTCGTTACTAGAAGCAAGGTTTGTAATTTTTGTTTGTTTATTTCGCTTCTCTTTTATCACATAAGTGCCAACCTTTTCATGACAATAAAATGAATTTGTATCTCCTGCTGAGCTGGCTGATATATGAAAGAAAAATATGCAGAATGCAATTGGTTTGAGATCATTTACTGCTGGTGGGAAGTTATTGCAGGTATATTTATAATGTTCATAAAATTTCATTCCTCTTGTTGAAATAGGTTATATCAGTATCTCCACTTTTCTTGGAAGATATGACACAAGCAGTGTTAATTGTCCATGCTAATTGTTTATGCAAGAACATGAATTTTTTAACTTACCAAAAATAATTAAACGAAAGGGAGAGGAGTTTTAACATCTAGACAAACTTGTTACATGTCTAGGAACAATTTTATATGTGCTGGAGTTAAGATAAACCTGTATAGATCTCATGGAAAATTGTAGTGTTTGTTGTGTAGTCAACATAGTGGTCATTTGTACTCAGTATTTTGGATTTTGTGTACCCAAATATTTGTTTGTTTTGCACCAAGTATTTGTGCTTAAATTTAGTATTCAGACTTTTAAACATCATGTCTGCATTTAATTTGTGTAGGCATTCCCAATATGAGATCTTTGATGAGCTTACTTTAGTGTTGGCATAGCCCACAGAAGAGCAAGCTGCATGTACCATGTAGCCTAAATTATAGAACAAGTTTGTTCAATATGCTAAACTTATTATCAATATATTTATCAAGCTGTATAAATTAGTCTGAAATTATGCACTTAACTCTCTTCGGTGTGTTCTTATTGAGTTGAGGTTATGGGTTCATTTAGAATTCTATAGAGAGAGAGAGAAAGAGAGATTTTATGCTTATCTATCTCATTTTTCTAGTGGGATGAGAATAACAATCTGATTGTGAGTACATAGGTGAACCCTTTGGATTAATATCTCATATTCCAATTGCAACATTGCAGATAAACAGAAAGACAGAATTTGTATTTGCTAGTCATAGCTTTGATGTATGGGAGAGCTGGTCACTCGAAGGTCCTTTGGAGGAATGTAGGCTGATCAATTGTAGAAATCCTTCGGTAAGTGAGCTTACTCTATGAATTTTATTAATTCAAAATATATAAAAGCTACGGTTACTGTATTTATGTATTCACCGCAGAGGGTTTGCAACATGCTTTTACATGTAAGCTTGTCGTTGGTCTAGGCCCATGAGGTGTGCATCTCTGTGCATAGACTTAGACAAGGCCAGGCACAGCCTTGCACATTGGTATGCATTGACCATACATGCAGCCTATGCAAGCCTCTCTCTCTCTCTCTCTCTCTATATATATATATATATATATATATATATTTTATATATATATATATAGAGAGAGAGAGAGAGAGAGAGCCCCTATGGTTGACCTTAGGAAAATTATCTCAGGTTAAAATGTTTTCTAATGTAAAAATGTTGTGGCATTCTTTGTAAATATATAAAATTTTCTGTAATTACAAAAGGTCGTCCTTAGGAGCATGATACTCATATATATATATATGCAAGCCTTGCACATTGGTGTGGCGTGTTTGTTTGCTTTTAGCTTTGTCTATAAATTGATTTGGGTCATAAAAATGCAGGCTGCATTAGACCTGCGCATAGAGATTCTTGCAACTGTAGGAGAGGATGATGGTGTTACTCGCTGGCTTGATTAAATTCAAGAATCCTCCAACAAAAATGAGGCTTGTATGATTTCATAAGCTTGCCGTTGCACATTTAGAGTTTGTACACTGGTCATGTATTTGTATTGTGAGGTTTTTTGGGTAATTATAGTTGTGCCCTTCAAATGAACGCCTTGTGTTGTTTGTGGCAAATAGCCTGTCTGTTACTTGTCAAACAAAATTCAGTTACATGTGTTCTATATTTTTTAGGACAAATTACAATGAAATTCTTAGTTTGGGAAGAAGTATTTGCTGATCATTCAAGAAGTGTTCTTTTGTGTGATTTTGTAATTCATAATATTTAATATTATGGGCTTTTTTGAAAAATACTAAATTTTTTATTATTTTTTAAAAAAATACGTTTTTTTATTTTTTATTTTGGAAAAATACAATTTTTAAACTTTTTTTTTGCAAAAATATGATTTTGCAATACAACTGAAATCAACCTCTTGTAAAGTAATTTCAATTTTTTCAAAAAAAAGTTGTATTCAGTTATATTTGAAATTGATTTTAGTTGCATTGGTTGTAAAATCATATTTTTACAAAAAAATCAAAAGATAGTAAAATCACAAAAAAAAAATTAAAAAAGTAATATTTTTTTATAAATACCCTAATATTTATTATTATTGTTATAATAAGTGGTTTTTGTATTATATTAATAAATTTCAATGTAAGTAATAAATAAAAAATTAAATAAATTATTCTAAATGTATATAATCAATGTGGAACAGTGATAAAGTTAAAATGTTTAGTTTATTGGAACTATGATATTAATTTTTGAGTACAAGCCTGAATATAATGAATTACATTACACAAAAATATATTTTTGATACAAGCGCAGTACTAACCGGTTCTTGTAACGTTTTAAACAAAACTTGACAAAGAAAATGTTAAATTACCCCTACTATTGACTTTCCTCAAATTTTGTGTACTATAAATAAATATATGTCACTCATTTACTGCCACGTGTACAACCGCATCAATTCTCATTCTACCAATATTGTCCTCGTTGCCTCCATTACCACTCCCTCCACCTCTTTGTAGTTTTTTAATCTCTCTTTCTCTTGTCCTGTATCATTGTATGTATCTAATAGTATACTTAAAATACCATAAACTTGTATAAAAACACCAACTTTAAATTTCTTGAACAACCCCATATTCCCCAAAACAACCTTAAAACTCATAATTATCAGCACCAGTTCAGTTCAAGAAACAACTTGCCCAAACCTTTTTAATAGAGTACTATTTTCTTGATTACATATATGTATGGTGTCTTTTCATCCAAACCCACCAAGTAAAGATTACCAAAGAGTAATGAATACAATAAAAATGGGAACTTTTGCGGGTCTTGATTCTCTCCCTTCAGCACAAGATGATGCTATGGCTGCTGATAATTCAAATATGAATTATGGGTCGGAGGATCCGAATAGCAAGAAGATCCGAAAGCCTTATACTATAACAAAGTCTAGAGAGACTTGGACTGATCAAGAACATGACAAGTTTATTGAAGCTCTCCACTTGTATGACTCTCTATCCCCTCTTAAAGCTTCTTTTCTTACTACTAATTTGTTGGGAATTAAAAAAAATTGGAAACTTAATTCTTGGCACCTTTCTTTCTTTCTTTTTTTTTTGGAATTTTAAGCATAGTTATTGCATTTTTGATGACTTGATGCTCCCCCGGATACACTGGTTTATATGTTCTAGATGAGATAGTAGTTTTGGTTTCTGTTTTCTGGGGACTTTGTAGAATCACTCTTGAATTTCTTATTGAATATGTGATATCCATCCCTTATGGAGATTTTGGTTGTAATAAATGATAAAGATCCGGATTTTATGTAGGAATGGAACCTTGAGGTAACTTAAAATTAAGGCAGGCAATCTTCGGTTGACACTAACTTGTTTTTTGCTTATGTATATTGATTATGTTTCTCTATCCCTTTTGATGGGCATATTAGATTTGATCGTGACTGGAAGAAGATAGAAGCATTTGTTGGATCAAAGACAGTTATCCAGGTAATGCTGTTTTTAACCAGTTAGATTCATGATCATGTTTAAATTATATATAATATATTAGAAGAATGATTTTCTATATTAAATATCGACTTAAGTAAATGTAATTTATACATTTATGACCTGATAAAAAGTTGGACATGTATGGTTGGTTAAAACAGCCAACTTTATTTCCTATTTTCCTGTAAATTGGGTTTCTATATTAGCTTAGATGTTTTAGGATAGAAAAAGTTGTATTTATTTGAAAATTTCATGAGTGAGGGTCTTAAATTCTTCCATCAACTTGCTTTGAGTTCAGAAATGCTCCGACTTAAATTCTAGGTGAGCGGTTTGAGAAAATTGACCACTGCAAGTAGGGGTGAGCAAAATTTTCCGAATCCGCCCAAACCGCCCGATCTAAACCGCCCAAACCAGAAATTACAATTTCATAACGGTTCGGGTTGGTAACGGTTTCAATTTTTAAAAAACCAAAAAATAATGGTTGGGTTCGGTTTGCCTTGTCAAACCGACCAATATAACCCGTTCCACCCGAATATATAATAATATATATTAATTATTTTTTATTATTATTTAAGAAATATAATTTAAATTAATAATTAATAATAAATATGAATCATATTTATTATTTACCCATAATAATATAACACAAATATAACAACACGACATTTTTGGTCACATGCAGCAGATGACCGAAATAGCATAATAAAGATAAATAAAAAGGAAAAATAAAAATATATAGTAAACTTGCAGCAGATGACCGAAATAGCAGATGACCGTACTTTTAAAATATATAAAAGTAGAGGTCTGTACCTCTACTTTTAAAGAAAGTAGAAGTACAGACCTCTACTTTTATATGTATATGTAGATTAAAAAATTGAGAGTTTATCTCAATTTGTAAGAAGATTTAATTTATTTGTAGATTTAAAAATAAATAAAATCATATACTAGGATTTTTTTTAAATTTTAAAATTTAAAATCGGAATTTTGTGTTATATAAAAAGTAAAGGGTTGCAATGTGTATTTATAAAAAGTTTAAGGATCATACTGTTTTTCGTCCAAACTTAAGGGATGCAAAGTGCAAAAAACTCTATAATTATTTAGTTGTTCAAGAATTAAATTATTTTATAATTTAGCGGTTTGAAACCGAAACCGCCCAAACCAAACCGTTATAATTTGGGTGGTTTAATTTTAGTACTAACGGTAACGGTAACGGTAACGGTTTGACGGATTGTCAAACCGAAAAATTCGGTTTGGATGGTTTTGTACACCAAACCCACCCAAACCGCCCGATACTCACCCCTAACTGCAAGTCATTGTCAATATGATTCTTTGTTTCATGTATTAGCTACATATTAAAAGATAATATCCACAGATACGCAGCCATGCACAAAAGTATTTTCAGAAGGTGCAAAAGAACGGGACAAGTGAGCATGTTCCTCCCCCTCGTCCAAAGCGGAAAGCGGCTCACCCATATCCACAAAAAGCCCCAAAAAATGGTTGGCTTCTCATTCTTATCTCCTTTCTCTGAAGGTTTGAATATGTCTCCTGAGAACTGATAAGGGTGCACCCATAAAACTCGTCTGTTTCAGCCTCTCAAGTTACAGGAGGGTTTCAATCATCAGCTGCTATCCCTGGATTTATAGCAACTCCGAATTCAATAGCAGTGCCGACGAAACCTATCAGCATTTCAGCCATGTCTTCCTGGAACAACAATATCCTGCCACCTGTTAATGCAGCAGGTGTCATATTTGTTTTCATATCTTTTATGTTCCTTCTGTATGTTCATTCTGCGATCTATTATTTTGTTGTGCATCTAATTTAAATAGTGTGGGGGTACCAGGACCAAATGAGGTGCATAACAGTAGCTATAGTAGCAATAGTAACAATCCAAGGATGTGGGCAACTGGTGAGACAGTGAATGATAGAAAAGTAAAGCAGAAAATAAAAGGTCAGTACAATATATATGTGCTGCGGCATATCAATAGCATTAGACAATTTTTTTGATAATTAATCACCTTATTTATATATTATAGATATGTTCACATCAGCATTAATTATATTTTGTCACTTCTTTGTTGATTCCATAGTCCCATCTCATGTAAGCTCCATTTTGTCTTCTTTTGTGTCGACTGATACTGCAAAACACTAAACATGATTTGATGCCAGCTAAAGTAATATTCTATATTTGGTATTATATTATGTATTCTTTATTACCCTATGTCTTCAGTTTTTAGGTGATACGCGATTATTCATACATATCTAGGGTCATCAATTTCCCCCAAAAATCTTAAATCATGTCGATAGAACAAAGTGTTTTGTTGTGCCTATATACTTATATTTATTGTTAACAAACTTTAGGACAAACTAAATTACATGCCATCTTATACTAAGGCCTTCCAATACAAGGTTATCAATTATATTGAATTTCAAGAGGTAGAATATCAGAATATTTACATCGCATTTGTTCCATGCATAAATAAGAACAAATAACTCCTAATCTTGCGGTAGACTCGATGTTATTGTTATTCAACTGAGATACCTAACACATTATACTTCCGCCACATGGACGAAAAGAATCTCATTTAAAATTGAATATTGTACCCTAAATAAGTTGTTTATTTTAGAAAGTCAGTACCAAACTGCACATAAATTTCAGCAAACTGCAGACTTTGTTACCCTGACATATTTGTAAATGCATAACAAAATTAAAACCTGAAGATTTTACTATTATAGTATAAATAAACTAAAAAATGAACAATTTTTTGTGGAATAGTGGGAGGGAGCATTATTAATCTTTTTTTTTTTTTTGGGGGGGGGGGGGGGGGGTGTCAAATTATCATTATTTGGAATCTATTTATTGACATTGTATCAATGTCTTTAATATCATGCAAGCATTTTCTATATTTGATCCATATTTTCTTCCGACTACGGACTTTACTGGATATTCTAGTGGTCTAGTGGAGACCATTAATAACTGCCTATTGTTCTGACATGTTTATATATTATTCCATTGCAGTTATGCCAGATTTTGCTCAAGTTTACAGCTTCATTGGTAGTGTCTTTGATTCAAATGCAAGTGGTCACATGGAGAGGCTAAAGATGATGGATCCAATCAATATTGAGACAGTATGCCTGATTCTAAGAATATAGTGATTAATCTATTAATCTTTTGGTATCTGCAGCATGGAGAGATTCGTATAAATCTTCAGCAAATCGAGTCATTTTCGGCTATCAATGTAGTTCAACTTGCTTTCACATAGTGAATACCCAAGTATTGTCTTAATTGGGTAGACAGTGAAATTGCTTTAAAAGTTGAGTGCTAGTAACTATTTTTTCAATATTTAAAAAATTAATCTTACTCCAGGAAGCAGAACATATCCCAGTAGATTAGCATACATTCGAAATCTATTACCCGTGTTCTGCAGTAGCAAGGGGTCATGTATCTATCTGTTTTCAGTATTTAGATATTCATATTTGCATATATGGTTATCAAAACTTCTGATTTGGATTGTAAAATATGATAAATTGTCAAAACTGATACTACGCTAGGTATTTATATCTTTCAAAATTTTAACTTTGCTTGTCTGCAATTCTGAGCTTGACGGACGAAATAGCCATAGGGGGTTGCGTTCAAACATCCCCTTCTTCTGAACCTAAGTTTCCCCTAATTTTATCATATTCATACACAATTAAAAACAGAGTTTTTTTAATCCAAAAGAGGGGGTCCAGATAAGGATATTCGCAGTGGGAGTTAAACATTGGTCAACAATAGCCATGTTATCTTCTTTGATTTAGCTTAATTAAACCAGTGACACTCTTGGCCCTAGCACAACCCTTAAATGCAGCACTTTTACTTTGAAGGCATTGACTCCTTGTTCCTATTTCCTATGGAAAACTACAGTAAATATTAGGATGATATATTAAAGAAAAAATGTTCATAATGTTTGCGGTTTCTACACCCACTGCCCTCGTTTCCTTGTCCTTCTCCAAAGTTGCTTTTGTATTTGAATTATTGATTAGCAAATCATGACCAACATGGTAACATGCTCATAAACTTGACCCAGAAAAAAGAATATGGAAGATTGTTTAATCTGCTGATCTGGCTGTTTGTTTTCCAGATACTGATGCTGATGAAGAACCTTGCCGTAAATTTAACCAGCCCTGAATTTGAAGATCATGTAAGTTATCTTCCTATTCAGCTGCTGTCCTACACAACTTTCTGTCTATATTGACACAATTATATCATGCAGCGGTGGAGCCACCCATAGGCAAGCCTATGCGGTGGCCTACCCTGAACTTCAAAAAACTTCTCTGGATCGTATATATGTAATATGGCTATTCTACATGTATAGTGATTTTATACTCGTGGCAGTAAGTTATTCACTCAACTTTTATGTATTCTAGCTCTGCCACTGATATAATAGGAACAATAATAGTCTGATTGGCAGTTAAAAATGAAAAAAAGGATATAATATTTATATAGAATAATGAAAATGTTTCTGATCTGATGAAAGTTTAATCTGTCAAAATAGGATGTGGCTTGAATATTTATTTTACAAACAGCAAGTATATTTATTTTATCTTAATTATTCTATTCTAACATAGCCTCTAAATTGTTCTATGTACCTGTATGACTTCTTTCCTTAAAGGTTTATGCATATTTTGAAGTACATGTAATATATAAAATTTTGCATCAAAATTGTAATGACTTTGACAAGATAAAGTTAAGAGTGTTGAAAATCAAGGAGCGCCGTATGTCAAGTTGTCAACCATCCAAAAAAGATAAGATTGTTGCCGAATAAACATAAGATCAAGGTTCATGGGCACATCAGAGTTTTTGTTTCTATTAATGTGGGTGCCCCAATCTCCCCCAACTGAAATACAGGAATGTTGGAGTTGGTGTTACTAGGGGAGCTAGAATTCAATTTCGGATACTATTAAAGGAATTATGATTATAATTTCATAGTAAGCAAAGGGTTCAAGCTAAGGCTGGCGATATTAGACCCGGCCCGAAATCACGATACGAATTCAACATGAAAAATACGAATTTGGGTTAGGGGTTTTCGGGTTCGGGTCAGTTTTGACCCTAAACCGGCTTGAAAAAATCTATATATTATTTAAATATTATTTAAAATAATATTTATACCCTAAATATCCGAAGCTCACCCGAAATATATTATTTATAATATAAATATTAATATATTTTATAATCTATATATTTTTATATTAATTTATTATTTAAATAATATAAATTTTATTTAAATAAGATATATTTTATTTAAATATTATTTAAAATAATATTTATAATTAAAATAATTCATATTTATCAATTTATTATTTATTATATATATTTATTTCGGGTTACCCATGAATAATTTGGTTCAGGTTGGGTTGAAATTTTGACCTAAATATGTCGACCTGAAATTGCCACCCTAGTTCATTCACAAAATATCTATAGATTATTTATGATAAGATTTTCGATAAAAAGTCTGCACATAATCATTTCTGAGGTGCAAGTTTAGCATTTGATGCTACTAGCTCTATAATTCTATTGTGGTGCAGAAAGATGTATTGTACTCATTCTATGTTTTTTTATCTTCTTTCATTCGTCTTGATGACTGGTGCAGAGAAGATTAATCTCGTCGCATGATCCGGACACTGGGAACAGTAAATCTGGTAACTCTTTCTTTGATGTTCATCCCGATCAGCATGCAGATGCAATTCTATCCGTGTAGAAATTTAAAATAGGTACCAGAAAAAACAATTTATTTTGCCTATTCTTGTAAGTTTTAGCTTCCGTGTCCTCACTTTACTCGTCGTAAACTGCAATCACTGCAGGGTTGACGGGAAACCTCTAAGCATTGTTCATCTCACCGACATCTGCTAATGATGACAAAATGTGTGTGCCGGATTCCGGAAGATTTATGCTTGGTAAAATCCTCCTAATCGAGCATATGTTTGTGTAGTTCTAGTGGTATCTGAGTATAGAGTTTACAGATGTATATATGTTCTGATCGACTGGGGCCTTGTTCTTCTGGTTGTATGTATTTACAGAGTTGGCTGCTAGTTTGTTGATGTATTAATGTTGAAAATTATGAAGCTTTTGTAATAAAGGTTGAAATTAATCTTCAAGTGAAATTGTTGTACCCGGAGACTGTTTATATGGTGAGGTAATATGATAGGTTGATATATTGACTTAGATGGTCAGCAGAAAATGGCAATACTGTCATCTGACAGTGAAATAGCTGTAGGGGATTTGCCTTCAAGTTTCTGTTTCAACTCTTACGAGCAACATGGGTTAAAAACTTAAATTTTTTAGTATTTTAATTCTACCTTGTCTATATATTAATTATTAAATATGGGCTCATGTCTGCCTTTTTCTTAATTCATATTAACATTTCTAATTATCATCAAACTAAGTTCTAACTCTAATTATTTATATTTATTCTTACGTGTTTAACATATTTACAAATTTATAAAAAAATCTTGAACAAGTCATTCAGTACATTGTAATATTTTTAAATATTAGGAAATATATTAATAAAAAGTCATATAAATGAATCTCAAGACTGAACATTACTCAATCAGAAGATAAGCCTAATATAACCAAAATTTCAATTTATATTTGGGGAGCATTCATGAGATGGCATTCAAGTATTCTGCCGACTTTAAATTAGGATGTTGGCCTATGTGTCACTATTAGAACAATAAATGCCCAAAATGACGTAAACCGGGATAATGACCCCAAATGACACTCTAAAACGCCAGATCATTTAGCGTTTTAGGGTTACCTCCAAAACGTCAGACAATCTAGCATTCCAGCCCCAGGATTAAAACATTATATCGTCTAGTATTTTAGGGCTAATTCTAACTACACCCCCTGTCTTCTCCATCTCCGTTACGTACATATACATACACATAGTTACCAAAACCCTACACGAAATAGCGTTCAACCTCCAAAACTCTACATGAAGTAGCATTATTCGTGAATCTCGAAACGTTACACAAATCATCGTTTTGAAATGATATTTTGGGTCATTTATTCTGCTTGTGCCATTTTTGACATTTTGTTTCAAAATTGTGTCATTGAGGGCCTTTTTTCTTTAAATTACTCCATCTTTTTTAGTCAATTACAAACTATAAATTTAACTACATAGTTCTATTTTTTGTAACCTTCGGTTTGCAAATTACAAAGTTTATCCATAAAACTGAGAAAAACCTTGGTACTAATAAATGAAGACCACCTCAACTTCATTCTATAACTTAAAGATTTATACTTAAAACCCTACACGAAATAGCGTTCAACCTCCCAAAACTCTACATGAAGTAGCATTATTCGTGAATCTCGAAACGCTACACAAATCATCGTTTTGGAATGATATTTTGGATCATTTATTCTGCTTGTGCCATTTTTGACATTTTGTTTCAAAATTGTGCCATTGAGGGCCTTTTTTCTTTAAATTACTCCATCTTTTTTAGTCAATTACAAACTATAAATTTAACTACATAGTTCTATTTTTTGTAACCTTCTGTTTGCAAATTACAAAGTTTACCCATAAAACTGAGAAAAACCTTGGTACTAATAAATGAAGACCACCTCAACTTCATTCTATAACTTAAAGATTTATACTTACAATTTTAGTTTATAAACCATGAAACTTGCAGCAGGCCAACAGTCGCTAAAACGCTTATGTAAAGATCACAGCCCCATCTATTGCTTCAGCATCTTAATGTACGAATAACAAGGCCCGAGCTACTAAAACAAATGTGGACGAGTCACCTTACTGCCACTAACAATATCTCAGGGACCACTCGGAGCAAATCTAAAAAATATTTGTAATTTTAACGGGTGATTATAACAAACATTCAACTATAAGATAGTTACTGTAAATCATTATCTCAAGCTGCAAGTATTTTCTGCAAAAGAAAATTTGGTTTTTTCTATTATGCAGTTTATTTTCATTTTGATCAGAAGAATCGGGAGACACGGTAAAAACCAACTAGAGTCTAGTTTCAAAACAAAATCCTTATCAGTAACATCATTCCTCCACAGGCATTTGAAACAAATGTTGGGAGTTGTAATCTACAGTCAAGAATGGAACTTGCCACATAAAACTTTAATCATGATATCTATCTATAGCGAGAACTCATGTCTAGCTCATGATTATAGATTCCCTGACTACTAATCCCAAAAGTCTGCCTCGGTTTAGGGTTTGCTCCGTGTTCCGTACTGATACGCCTTTGGAGTGCCTCCGGATGATTGCCTCCACCAACATCAGGAGCTGGTAGAAAGTTGTCAAGGAAATATTTGTAAGCACAGTTATGAATTTGGATCAAAAAAATGTCAAACAGAGCTTGTATCAAGTAAATAACCTTAAAGATAGTCATCAAGCTACTTGGCAAAATAAAGGGTAAAAAAGATAGTCTAAAGGCGGCATATTTTGACAAATTCATTCCGATAAGGTGCAAAACTTCTCAAGACAACTAGGATATAGTAAGCGAGTGCAAAGCAATGGGGAATAAACAAAGGCCACGAGGCTCCCAAGTGGTCAATCAACACTGCACAAACTTGCATTATATTAGCAAAATTTTTCATCCACTTATGTGAAATAATATACAAAACATTTATTAATTAGTGCCAGTATCTGCAAATCCTATCTGTTTATTAACTAGTTATCTGACAGGAACCACTCAGAGATCAGTCACTCGATCGATCAACATTTCAGATTCACTCAAGAGTAATAAATATAGACTTACAGTGGACCTAAAAGTTTATGCTTACAACTCAAGAAGCAGGACAAAATTTCATGTATAATTATATTAATATATGTAATAAGACTTTACCAGGCAGTTGCATCCCAAGGCCACTAATATTTGGTTGCCGTTGACCAAAAGGGAATCCCTGCAACAGGTTTGGTTCCTGGATAAAAGCATTGTGCTGGTTGCTGGGGTGAGGTAGTGGTCCACCTCTTGGATATTCATGCACAACATTTGGCGGAGGAAAATTTGTTGACGCTTGCATATGTTGTAGCATTTGATGGTGCACTGGTAGCTCAAATCCTGAGGGAGTAGTGTTGGGGTGATGGAAAGGAGGACGTATCATATTTACAGGGAACTGATTATTGATGCGGCCATCACGACTGATTCCCTCTGGAGCCATAAATTTCATCTGGGAAGTCATGTGCGCAGAATGAGAATCTATAGGATGAAATAATGGTCTTCCATGACTCATTTGCGGGGAATGGAACTGTGGAGGAGATGCTTTGGCATAAAGATTGTGATATTGTCTCCCGGACTCTGTCAGGTCATAAGGACCTCGGTTTGAATGAAGTCCTTCTTGAACTCTTAAAGACCGTTCATCTATGTAACCAGCATTAAGAGCAGCCAGTTTCTCTGCAATATCAAATGATGTGTTTGATAAAACTTCATCATTATTCAGATTCCCATCAGGTATATAACTTGATTTACTAGGATTCAGCGGATCACCAATAAGAAGTGAGCTTTCCTCTTCAGGCAGCTGATTTTCGACTAGCCTATGCACTCCATGTTTAACCCTTCCCTCGTTTCGCAATTTCAAGGATTCTATATTAATCTGAGGATTCGCAAATCCTAACCAGTTTTCAACATTCACTGAATTGGTTTGCTGTTCTGAATTTGATGTCGATATTCCATTTTCAAAAATTAACCGGTCGGACTTGTTTTCATCAATTGTAGCACGATGTGATCCATCATGTCCAACATGGTAAGCTAATTCATGAGGTTCAATGTAATCAGCTCTCATAGACCCAGCTATGCTTCTGTGCACAGAAACCGGGGCTTCAGCTGACTGCAACTCCTTCATAAAAGCAGTTCCAAAAAGTGTTTCAAGGGTAATATTCTTCCCAGAGTTACTAAGAGGCCCTTCTGCCTCTCTAGACTTGTCAAGTGCATTGTCAGTATTGTGTATTTCAGAAGTAAGTGATTGGTCAGATGGTCCAATTTCTACATTGGAGGAAGGGGTGAAATCTTTCAGGTTTGTTCCTTTATGTAACAGTGAAAGTAGATGCAGAGATGCGTGACTGTCTACACTGGCTTTTGATTGCGCCTTCTCAACATCAGCTGCACTGTTGTCGTATACAGGTGGCTGCAAAGTCGAACTGTTCTCACTATATTCAGACAGAATCTTCTCCTCAAGATCCTCACATGTAAGGAGTGCAGGAATGGCCTCAACTATATTATACCTGTACGACTGCTCAGATATCCCAGTTCCAGCCAAGGATATGCTGCTAGATGCAAGTCTCTTGGTATGTTCCGAACTCTGGTGAGTAGGTTCCGGTGGATTGAGTTGCAAAGCTTCTATATCAGATGCTTGTACTCCACCATTCTCATCACCAACAATTAGCGAAAGCAAGTTGTCTGGGCCCACAGATGTGAGATGCTCTGGTTGCTTCTTTTCTGCAAAGAGAATAAAGGGAGATGGAGAACAGCTTACAAAAAGATCTACATAAAGGCATGTACAGAAAAGTATATTCTAATGTAATCTACCATCTTCAAGAAACCAGTGAGAAAATTTGGAAGATTGGACGATGTTAGGACTTTGCTTGACATCAGGTTGACCATCATTATGCTATAAAGAAAGCAACAAAATGTGTCAGATTCTAACTACTATTAATTCCATGAATAGCATATGAAAGAATGACCAGTCACTCCAACTTAGCTCCTAAAACACAGAGTAAACACCAGAAAATTCTAACAGATGAATAAATATTAGGAGTTCAACGCAATAGACCAATCGGCCTTCAGAATTAGAAATACAAAGAAAAAAGAAAAAAAAGAACCAGATCCAACTCGATTGTAAAACTATCAACTATCAGCCAAATAAAAATAATATACATTCAATAATTTTTATTTTTTTTGACTGAACATTCAATAAAAATTTAATTAAACATTTAAACAAGAAGTGTATGTATGTCATGTCTCTGCGATAAGAATTGTGCCAGTTACACAAGTTCAGCAATTCCTTCTGATTTACAAAACCTGCTTTTACTAAAGATAAAAAAAAATAGAATGGCGGGCGGTTCAGCATGTGGCACGTACACACACAGTTAACCCATACTTTTCCACAGCTTAAAATCGGCAAAAGTCATTAAGTTGCATTACCTTTCCAGTAGTTTTATTTTAAAAGAGGCAACAAATAGAGAGTACGAGGGCCAATCCAAAAATCATTATGAACCACTGTACCTCTTTTAGATTTGCAGAAGTGTTTGCTGTTAAAGAACTACCAAATAGCTTATCCAGGATTGACACTGATTTATCCTGATTCAAATTGCTAACAGTATCATTCATTGTCATCTTGGTATCTAATTGAATCATTTCACCATCATCCAAAGCTCCAGTGGCATTCACAATACTAGAACTACCATATAATTGATTTGTAACTTCTAAACCAGATAACGGATCGACCACCATTTTACCCCTAGTAGCAAATGAAGCATGAATACTCTTATCTTTCAGTTGTTGCGCACGTACTGATTGTCTTTCGTCTTGCTTATCAGGGATCCCATTTTGGACAGGCTTAGCCTTGGCAAACAAAAACTTTTCTTCAAGCTCCTGCTTACCAATCTGCACATATAAAGATGCAAATTTAGGTCTGTTACAAAGATAATGAAATGAATTTTATGTAATGTTTTTTTTTTGACAGTATACAACACTCTAGGCAGTTGGCACAACGGTATTGAGGGGGGGGGGGGGGGATTTAACAATGTAACAGTAAGCCAGAAGCCTCACCGAACCCAAAAGTAATTAGTCAACCTCATAGAGTAGACAACTAAAGAGAATGTAATTTAGAGCAGTTAATCTATTGCAACAAGTACAGATAAGCCTTGAGCAGAAAATGGGCTTAACGATGTAGAGAACAATATTCAGGTAACCTGCAAACTGCAATAAAAAAGTATATAAAATAATGTGTTCAATACCAGATTATTGAGCTTTTATCTCACATCTGAATCTAGCTTCTGAAGAAAATATATATTCTTGTAAGTATCATCTTAATCAAGCTTTTGATGAGAGAAAAAGTAAATCTTGGACACAAAAAACAATATCCGAGCCTTTTTCTGAAAAAAATTAAATTTTGGGGTGGGAATGTGCACATAGATCAGTTAGGGTCAGTCACATGTCACTAGATCTGCAATTAGTGGAGTACACGAGCAGAACAACATGCAACATGGCTAGAGAATCAATAAATGTGTATCGCTCAGAAAATTGAACAAGTTGAGTGAAAGCCATTGGGCCATTGATTGCATTGAAGCCGCCAAATAGAACAGAGGGAAAGACATGAAAAATATGAGATCTATAAGAGACAAGTAATGAAATGTTTCTAATAACAGGAGATCTGACAACCACCAGAAGTCTAGTTGTTTTTGCTCCGTTGCAGAAGATAGTGAGACACGGTATCAAGACTTACGTGGTGGATGGATGTTGTGCATGACTTATGTGCTCGAGGATTAAGTAGGACACTCACAAGCAGCCACAACAATTTCAACATAAATGCACACCCAGCCAACTTAAAAAATCCAACCAAACAGTCAAAGATTTCAAGAACAACGAACTGACCAAGCCACCAAACTAAAAAAAATTCCCTCCATTAATCACTCCAATAGATAATTTTAAGGAAATCGAGCATCGTTATGAGCATAAACGTCAAGGACATGGATAATGATTACCAGACAATATTAAAGGAAGAAGACTTACTACTTTCTCGTGTGTAGAACTAAGCACTTTTGGCCCAGAATTTTTCTCCAAAACTGTGCTTGCAAAACCGGGGGGTACAAGTGGTCTAGGTGCAGAAGTGTGGGGAGGAAAAGGATTGTTGCCAGAGTCGCCAGTTGATGGAGGTTGACTTCCACCTACATCCAATTCACTGCCTTGCTCCAAAGCCCTTCCCTCTATAGTTTGTTCAGAAAATGCAGGATCAGCATTGAAAAAAGAATCTTTCTCCTTATCAACATGCATTTTCTGCTTCTCTTGTAAAACTTTCTGTTGTTCCTTCCTCATCAACTCAAAGGAAGCTGAGAAGACATTCAAGATTAGTCGACTGAGCAAACTAAATGTTGAACATGAAAGATAGGTGTTATATATGAAAAATAATATTAATATAGAACCTCTACGCTTTCTTTCCTCTTCTGCCCTATCCTCACTTGTACAATCAGTAGAACCAAAAGTTTCGTCATTGATTGAATAATTATGTTCTTTCCGGGTGTGAGGAACCGCCTGAATAGAAAACAAATGTAATACTCAACTGGATTAGCATAAATTAACCTTCACTGAAGCCAAATAATATTTTACCGATATACTTTTATAATATATGCCAGTCGATTAAAGGAAATTGAACTAGGTCATCACAAGAAAATAAAAAGAGAAACATATTCTTACAATCATTACCTTATACGGACGAGGAGGGTGATATGGCTCGTTGCTCTTCTTGAGCTGAAAGTGATCGTCTCCTCGAACCTTTGAAGCCATCCCAGCAGCATACCCAGATGGTCTTGGGAAAGAACCACTTCCAAGTAGCCCATCATGATCACTACTTTGCCAAGACCGCCGTGAAGGGTTTCCTTGACGCCTGCTAGACTCTGGAAGAATATGATTGAAAAATTTGGACATAGGTTAATGACTTGATGCTTATCTAGCATGGAATTTCTGTAACATAATTTTTAAAGTTCAATTTAGCAGCCTTATCTTTCTTCAAGTGGGAAAGGTCAAGCTTGTTGGATATTAAAGAAATTAGCTAATAATCATATACATAACATTAAGCAGGAAGAGTATGTCATCCTCAACAACCGATTGATGAACATAATATATCCAAATGGCGTATAGTATCACATAATGTATAAGAAATTGTTATGAATCAGGAAAGCATCATGTGGTCGGCCAGTATATTATTACATCAATAACGACTACTTTGTGACATCAAGGTTACTACATGGCATGACAAAAAATTTGGTAGATTTTATGCATGTCAGTCTAATTCAGAAATATTTATACTGCAACTGCAAAAATGACCAATTTCCTGTAAAAAATCTGGCTTATGGTGTGGGCCCCTCACGGTATTTAGAGTAGTATTCTACAGGATTCCCAACCATTTAGACAACTATACAATTAATATTTAATAAATCAAGAATTCAAGATTAAAATTCAAACAATATTAACCAGAAGAGCTTCCATACAGATAATAAGTTAGTTCCAGTAGTGATTTTTGAGGCTCACAGAAGGAAAACAAACATGAAACAGAAATATACTACAGTCTACAAGAGACAAGTACCATTGTGATGACAAACCAAAAAAATCCACTGAAGCATACTACAAGACAAACCAACCTGAATCCCTGTCAGACTGAGAGTCGCTGTCTTTATCACTCTGTCCAGAAGATCGATTGCCCCACTTTCCTGTCGAGTAACTTAAGCCTCTGGTAGGCGGAGACGAACTGTAATCACCACGTCTAAAACCTAGCAACGGGGAGCTACCAGGAACAGGAATTCGTTGTTGTGTTGTGTCCTCAAACTCACTGATTTAAACAAAGTACACTTAAGTTCCAAAGGCATGCGCATAAAAGAACTGAAGCAGCAACAACAAAAATATTGCAAAAGAATGTTGTGAATTTAGATACCCCTTCGTATAAAATTGATCGATAAATACAGGAACTGGGTTATACTTGCTGATAACGAAAGTATATAAACTTCGTACCCTAGAATTGATCGATCGAATCCTCTAGGCAAGTTTTTGCATATTTCCAACTCACTCAAGGATAGAAGAAACTCACGCGTGTAAGAAATCTTTGACAACCTGCATCATAAGAGGGAAAAAATCTCACTACAATTATAAAAATATTTGAAGTGAAGCAGCAAACTCAGGAAAAATACAATGCAAAGTAGGCAAGTGAATTACTTCTGTGTTACGATACATGAATCTGATGGGTTGTCTTGTAAACTTGGTTCCTCAAATTCAAAGCTCATTCTGTCTTACTATATTAACACCACTTCCCGCCAACAATAGAATCCTCAAAAAATGAAAAAACCTGAACCACGGAAACAAACCTATGTTAAAAATTAGCATCAACAATCACGGAAAAGCATCTCCAATGGGAACCATATTAATACCCACCCCGTCAAAAACAACTAAAACTCATCCTGTTTCATAGCAAACGATATCGATATCAGTATCACTTTCCACCTTATAAAGTTACAAATCCTGCAGACCAAACTAAACTCTATCTAAACACTAAAATCCAGCTCTTACAACCAGCGATTCAGCTCAACCTAACCATTCGATATCAATCCAAATCCTTTATCAAATCAACTTCCACAAACACATTAACAAATCAACTAACCTAATATTCATCAATAAAACAACATAAATCCTCAAAATTACAACAACAAAATCATCATTTCCAAATCACAATACACATAAATTACAACAATTCCAAGTGAATATTCTCTAAAATCATCATATCACAACAAAATCAGTAAGAAACTAAATTTGACAATACAAAAATGAATTATACTAGTTAGATCGGAGAAATTGAGTAAAAAAAAACATCAAAACAAATTGTGAAAATATAATAAGGTTTTCTGAAGGAAACAAAATTGAAACAAGACAGTTACCTGGATCGTATATATAAATTTAGAGAGAGAAACTTGAAAAATCCAGAGAGCGATGTATGTATGTATGTATATATATAGATATATGGATTTTGGGGGAGGGGGCTCGTATATCCAGATATGAAATTGAAGCTGAGATAGTCTTTAAAACAATTCGATGTTTCTTTCACGCGCACTTCCCCTGCGTGTCAAGCAATCCCCCAAGGCCTGTACGCGACTGGGGCGGTTCTGGGTTCCATAATTTTAAAATAAATTATTTATTTCATATTCTTTTTTAAATATTTTCATATTTTTTTTAAAATAAATATTTATTTTAAAATTTTAAAATCAAATATCATCTTCAAACTAAAAAATAAGTTACCTATTTTTATAAAAAGTACATATACACATGCTTTTAGTATCTCAATAAATTTATTACTTTTTCCCGATCTTTGTCACTGAAATTTCAACTTTTATTAGTTCATGGTCGTTGGTCATAAAATTAAAATTTTAAATAAATAGAAAGTAATTATAAATATGTATTAGTTTAAAATTATTAATTTTTATACTTGTTTTTTTAATTAAATTTATGATTTGTATATAATTTCAATTTTTGGTCGAATCATTTTAAACCAATACTCAAAATTTTAGTCTGTTTTATTTTTTAAAAATTTTTAATTGATAAAATTTAAATACCAAAATATTTTTTAATTGGTTATATCCGGATTAAATTGATATATATATATATATATATATATATATATTAATTTATTAGACATTTCAAAAATTATATAAAACAATTATCAATTATTTTATTTTTGTTGCATCTTCTACTGTAGTTAATAAAATTTATATAAAATAAATAAATAAAATTTTATTTTCTTGTATGGTTAATATAATTAGTACAATAATATATATTTAGTACAATTAATTATAATTAGTACAATAATATTTTATTGGATCATAATTCTATAATTTATTAATGATTTATATGTAATTTGAATTTTTGAACGTACTAATATTAAGTGTAAATCTTTAAATTTTAATGAATTTAAATCTAAAAATATTTAAATTGATATAATTTCATTCTAATTAAAAAGTATTTTAATAACTCAAAATTCTTAAAATTAACATTTGCAAATTAATATTTTTATTGTAGGTCACTTATTTTTATTTTTTTAAATGTTCATGAGCCATTAATTTTATATTAATTTAAAATAATTTAAATATATTATATATACCAAAAACTTTTTATTCAAATAATCGTATAATTAGAAACATATTAACCCGTATACATACATACATATAAATATATTGTTTAAATGGATAACATAGTAATAAATAAAATTATGTTTACTTATTTCATATCAATTTTATTAACTACACGAGAAGATGTAACAAGAGCAAAATAATTGATAAATTTTTAAATGTCTAATTAATTAGCATATATCAATTTTATCTGTATGTAACCTATTAAAAAATATCAATATTTTGGTATTTAAATTTTATCAACTAGAATATTTTTTAAAAACAAACTCATTAAAATTATAGTTAAAAAGTAACTAATTTTATATGTATAATTAGCATAAATAAATTAATATATGTTAGGTATATAAATAAATAAATAATCGGTTAATTATAATAAAATTGACCAAGGAATTGAGGAAAAGTAATATATATGTTAATTTTACTAGAATATGAATTATTTTATTTAATTTATAAAAATATCAACCGGGCTCAACCCAATATGTGTCATTCCATATAATTAAAAATGGGCTTACATTTACTCAAAAAAATGGGTTACGTATTTTTTAAAAGTCCAAATTTACCCGGCCCATTATAGGTGTAGCCAAAGTCCAATCCAACTTGACCTAAAAATTCAGAAATTATTAGTTTTGGATAAAATCAAATCTAGTTATTATTAAGATTGAAATTTGTGAAAGAAAATAATGGATGCGGATGCTAATTAATATTTAAACGGGACCTTATGTTAATAGCCTTCTAATTCCAAGTACAGTATGAATGTACGAAAATGATCCTGTTGACAAGGATCGAGGATAAAAACTTAAAAAGTGTTTATCCTAAAAAATTCAATCCTTTTTTAACTGTCTATTTACCTTTTTACATGAAAATATAATCTTAAATTAATTTTACACCGTATTTCCATTTTATGAGTATCTTAAATTAATCTCTTTTGAAATTATTGTGATTTCGGTTAATAAAATTAATATTTGTCGGTTATGTTAAAAAATAACATAAGATCCATTTGGGTCTCTTTCATAAATTGTGAGAATATTAGGGAAACCAGGGAGTCGAACTTGCGACCCCCGCCAACATGAGCTCTGATACCATGTTGAGTAACCAACTCATTTAAAACCTTAAGGTGTTAAAGAGAGACCCAAAGAGATCTTATACTATTTTTTAACATTCCCCCTCACTCAAAATCTCATTTTTGGGTTGAAAAATGGATCATGGGCACCCATTTTTTGACATAATTTTTGTCTTCGTGTTCCTCATAAATTGTGAGAATATTGGGGGAGGCAAGAAGTCGAACTTATGACCCCCGCCAACCTGAGCTCTAATACTATGTTGAGTAACCAGCTCATTTAAAACCTTGTCGGACAAGAAGAATTGTAATAGGCTTCTTATAATACTTAGGGATAGATTGGTTTCATTAGCACGACATGTGTACAATTTGATGGAAGAGATCGATAAAGATTCAAATGGAAGCCTTTGTCAGGTTTTCGTTTCGATAGTAATTGTGAGTCATATTACACTTGTTAAACCTGCACATTTAGCACTTTGATGAAAATATTGTTATGCTAGATAATGCGGTATTAGATTTTAGTGAAAATTTCGTGTGTTCTATGAAAGCACTTCATATGTTTGATAGTATCCCCAAAAGAAAAATTATTTCTTGGAACTATTTAATTTGATGAGAATGTGAAGAACAACATCATACAAAATCCTTCAGCTAGTAAAAATATGATGTGTTTTGAAAACGCACAAAATCTGTTTTATAATTTGTCGAAGAAAAATTGTGTTTACTGCAACTTATTAGTTTTTGAATGTGTGAAGATGATTACAATGAGATTACTAAATATGTTTGGTACTATTAGTATTTATTATGTTAGTCTTGGTGGATGGAAAAAAATGTCCTGCAATGAAATTAAAGTTCTACACTATAAAAATAAAAACATCAAGAAACATGGTCACTAGCGATCGTACGAGCATAGGATCTCCAGAGTTTAGGTTTATCAAATAGACACATGTGCAACATTTCAGTCTGTAAAGATCCTGATTGTTTGGCTTTCGGATATGTGAATACGATAAGAGTGAGAGTAGTGAGAATGAGAGAAATGTTTTGTCTAGTGCCCGTGTTGAGAATATGAGATATAGCAAAGATGGTCTTACTAGTTCTGGTGCTGAGATTAAGTATATTTGGACTGGGATCATTGTTAATATAGTAAAAAAAATTGAAGATGGAAGTCATTGCCATCATTTATATGGAAGTAATTGTCATTATTGGAAGTAATTGTCATTGTTGGTAAAGATGGAAGTCATTGTCATCATTTATATGGAAGTCATTGCCATAATGTGTTTATTATTGAAGCTGGGAGGTCACTCCATTGTAGTGACTGAGTACTCATGCTTCTTTTGAGCTCTGTGAGCAATTGTCATCTCATGGCAAGCAAAGCCAGGATTCCTCGAATGGCAAGAAAAACCAGGGTCCTCTAATGAAAAGCAAAACCAGGACTTAATTGTTCATCGATTCTCCGTTTAAAACTCTACTAAATTTGTAGAGGTATATTATCATCAAAGTGCCTTGAGTTGTAGATGTTTATGGTTAAAGGAGTGAAAAGATCGATGGAGTTTTTAAAAGATGGAAGTCATTGCCATCATTTACATGGTCTCTAATGACAATGACACACTCCAAACTGTCAGGACATTGGTTCTCCCTAACATCAGTTTCTATCTTCAAGCCAAGAGTTTCATTTTGTTCTCACTCATTGGCTTGAGGGGAAGTATTAAGGAATAAGTATGTAAGGGTAGTATAGACTTTTACTAACATTCTATATATGTGAAGGATGTAGTCACTTATCAGGCAAGATCATTTCAATGTAGTCTTCAATATATTTTTCTATTTACAATATATCAGTTCATATTTCTTCAATCTCTTTGTTTATTCTCTCTTTACCTCCTATTGTTATTATACATATGAACTATAAAAGTCATCATGGTATCAGAGCCTCCGATTCTGTCCTGAGAATTTCTTAGCTAGTTGATTGTTTACAAATCTGTGTGATTCATACTTGCCCACAACTCATTGTTCACCCTCTTGACAAATATTGTACCCTCCAAATATTGTATCCTTTAACTCAAACGAGTTCATGCTTTGATTCTGTCTTTTATTAGACTCACCTTGTCAACTAGAATCATCACTCTTGCATGTTCATTCTCTCCCACAATGGTTTATACTCACAACCTGTTTAATAAGATGTCTCTTTTTGAGAAGATGGTAAAAAATGGATTTTTGCCTTTGTGTCCCTCGTAAATTATGAGAATATTGGGGGATGCATGGAGTCGAACTTGTGACCCCCGCCAACCTGAGCTCTGATACCATGTTGAGTAATCAGCTCATCTAAAACCTTAAGGTGTTAGAGAGAGACTCAAATGGACCTTATACTATTCTTTAACATTCCCCTTACTCGAAATCTCATTTTTGGGTTGAAGAGTGGATCATGGGCACCCATTTTTTGGAACAATTTTTTGCATCCATGTCCCTCATAAATTGTGAAAATATTGGTGGAGGTAGGGAGTCGAACTTGTGACCCCCGCTAACCTAGCTCTGATACCATGTTGAGTAATCAGCCCATCTAAAACCTTAAGGTGTTAGAGAGAGGCCCAAAAATATATTATACTATTCTTTAACAGGTTAAAATATGTGTCGTCCTCCTCGCCTATAAAATCTCCTATAAAATCTCCTATCTACTCTTAAACCCTTTCTTCACCTTTTTTCATCATAACTCTGTTGAGATATAAAAGTTTGTTTCTTTTTCTTGTTTGAGCTTTTCTCTATTGTTCATATTTATTAATTGCGATGATCCAATGATTTTCATCCGTAACATACGCATTCTTCATTCATTCTCAGTTGTGTATATCTACATCCTCTACGTAGAGATATTAATTTATATTTTTTCAAAAAAATTAGAGATATTAATATTTATGCAAAAATTTTAATTTATATTTTTTCTCGATTTTATTATCGAAAATCGATAAATCTATTCATTTTAGCCAATAATTTAGAGATGACATCTAGGCAACAAAAAATGAGTTTAGGTTCTGTTGACATTGATGAAAACGAAAAGATATCTAACAGGGAATCGGCTAGGAGCTCACGAATGAAAAAGTAGCAGCATATTAGTGAATTAATCGCGAAAATAAGCCTGTTGCAAAGCCAGAACAAAGTTATCACGAGTAAGATTAATGAAGTTACGAATATGTTCGTTGGTGTCGCATCAGAAAATAATGTTATGAGAAACCAACTCTTTGAATTGACTAATAAATACCATTCACTCAATTCATATCTGCATTATATGAACGAGATGGGTAGTTTTACTACAGATATTCCGCAGATAACGGGAGCTTTAATAGAAACATGACAGTTTCCTTGTCCGAATAATATGTTCGATTGCTGAATCAACAAGTTGGTGATGTAGCTTTGTGTATTGATTTCAAATAATTATTGACAAGTAGTCAACTTAGATGACTAAATTGAATTTTATTAGGGCAATAAATGAACCGAACTGAGTCGAGTTTTTCCTTAACGAGTTCGAGTTCGAGCTTTTTTTTAACGAGTCGAGCCGAACTCGATTATCTTAACGATCAGATTTTGTTGTTCGAACTCGAGTTCGTTAAGAACCAAGTCGAATTCGAGTTGTTCACGAACTTTTCGAGTCGGATCGAACTCGAGTCGAGTTCGAGTTGGTTAATTAATTTTATTTATTTAGACTTGTTTTTAACGGACCAAATGAGGCCCAAATATAATTAAAATCTTAAGCCCAAGTGCCTTATACTTACACTAACATAATTAAACACAATCTAGTAATGCAGAATTCATGTATATTTTATTATTTTTACAAATTTTTATGTATATTACTTAACGAGACGAGTTCGAGTCAAGTTTAACGAGTCGAGTCGAGTTCGAGTCAAACTCGAGTCGAGTTCGAGTCGGACACTTACAAAACTCGGATTGACTCGTTAAGGTTAACGAGTTTTTTTCTTGTTCGAGCTCGAGCTCGATTATTAAACGAGTCGAGTCGAGTCGAGTTAAACGAGTCGAGTCGAGCCTAACGATCAGTTCGATTCGTTTACAACCCTAAATTTTATAAATTTTAAAAAAATAATGTAGTATGGAGTTTTATTTTATACTAGTCTAGTAAGCCGCACTTCGCGGCGGCATCATAATATATTTTTAAATTTGAAAATATTTAATAAATAAATAATTATAGTACATTATATATATTTTTCAAAAAAAATACTTATTAAATTAATTTTTGAAAGAATAAATGATTATTTATCATATAAGACAAAGTAAAAAAAAAAAGGCTTATGTGGAATTAATTTTGTAATTTAGAAAAATAGTAAGGAATAATAATTTTATTAATCTTCTTTCAAAAAAACAAATTATTCTAATATTACGACGACGTTATAATATATTTTTAAATTTAAAAATATTTAATAAATAAATAAATATTTTAAAAAATACCAATAAAATTATGTGAAAATTAAATAATTTAATTAAAAATTATATCCATATAGACCTAGAATATCGTCTTCTCCTTTGTATATATTGACGACCTTTTTTAAAAATTATATAGAAGAAAATTTATAAATATATAATAATTAATCTCGCTGTTCTTAACAAACCATTCTCTCGTTGTTTTACATATCTTAAAATTATATGAAATTAATTTTTAAATATAAAAACATAATAATTAATTTCGATCTACATTCATATTAAATTCATTTCTCCATGATATACCACTCTCACGCTCTCATGTAAATTAAAACTCACGTCTTATCTGTAAACATTATTTGATGGTATGAATTTGAAATTGGGGAAAAAATTGTAAAAATAAAAGAAAAAATGTGAAAATATTCACCTAGAGGGGGGGGGGGTGAATAAGTGTTATGGTTAATAATGACCGATTTTAATTTTACCAAGTTAATTAACATATCAGCTAGCTAAGTTCAATCTTAATACACTGTCAGCTAACTACTATATGCAATGCAATATATAAAAAGTAAATCACACCAGATCTTTTAATCATGTTCGACCCTTAATCCCCTAAATAGGAAAACTGACTTAAATATAAATATATATTTAGATAAAGTAAAACTGAGCTCTAATATAATATATAATCATATATGTATTAGATAAACTCGTACAAGTAAAGATCCTATAAAATCTCTTTAAAAATAGGACTTCTTTGTATATCCAAACAGCTCCTGCGCTCTCAGTATCAGCTCGCTGATACAAACTATTTCCATGCTGTCAGATTGTTGGAATGCCCTATTTTCCTGATTCAGCTTGTTGTTAATGTACCTAAATATATTATACTGATATTTCATATCAGTAAACTAATACCTGCAAAACCATGTTAATACGCATACAACAACTTGTTATTTTATATCAATTACAAGCTTTTAGCTTGCTATCAGTGTGATCATCAAAACTAAAGGGTTTCAAAATGAATGAATCTAATCTAATTTTAACATAAAACTCACGTCTCATAATCATTGTTCTACAAATTGGTATTTAATCGGGATTAATCGTCGATTAATCTCTATTCGATGGACTATTGTACTAATTAATAATCCGAATACAAGATTAATCAGTCTGATTAGTCTATAAATATCCGATTAATCACTGGACGGTGTCTCCACCGATTAAGTCTGATTCACACTTTTTACAACAATGCTCCTAATAAAATTAGTATTAAAATTATAAATTATATATTGAAAACATCTAAATTTCAGTTAATAGATCATTATACCATAACTAAATTTTATATAAAAAGCAATCATAACAAATCATAAATCAATTGTATATTAAAAATACCTCTACCTTCGAAGATTAAATGTCTATGTGGATACCGATAGAGACGTAAATCATACATACAGAATACGTGATGATTTAAGTTGTTGTGCTCTTTTTCTCTCATTTTTCCTCTTCCTCTTCGATCTGTATTAAGAATTTCATGTACATGGCCTGAAATTTAAAGTTAAAGAATAAGATTAAACGTATAAATATTACAAATAATTATTAGACAAACATCAATCAAGTGTATATAATTATAAAAAAATCAAATCAAACGTAAACTATATAAGTATTATTAAAAGTTTGTAACGAAGATATATATATATATATATATTACGATCACATTCGTAATTAGTATATGAAAATTTGTAAAACCTAAATCTCTAAGAAAGAACATAATTGTATATTAAAAGGGATTGAATTCTTTATATAGATCAATCTCGATTATAAAATCATTGTCTCATTATAATTTTGTCACTTCTAAAAAATAACAACTTATTTCTTGTCATTTGCTAAAAATAGTTATGAAAATTCTATATAAAAATCATTATTACCTTTTTATAATTGTCTTCTCTAAAAAATAGGTACGAAATTCCTATATTATAGTTATTAATTTATTGCCATCTTTAAAAAATAGTTATTTTTTATTTCTCTTTTTCACATCTAATTTATAAAATCATTGTATCTTTATAATTTTTGTCACTTCTATAAAATAATTATTTTTTTGTCATTTGCTAAAAAATAGCTACGAAAATTCCATATAAAAATCATTATTATATTTTTATAATTGTCTTCTCTAAAAATTAGTTACAAAATCTCCATATAGAACTTCTTTCTTGCCATATCTAAAAAATAGTTATTTCTTATTTTTTTTAATTTTTATATTCCATATAAAACTTATTTTATAGTTATTTATTTTTTATTTTTTTCCCTTTTAAACCTTATATATCAAATATTTTCAAATCTTTTTTTCTCTAAAATTTCGATGGCTGAAAAAGAAGTTTTAATTATTAGAATTTAAAATTATGAAAATTCGAAAAAATCTCTAAAATTTTGATGGCTGAAAAAAGAAGTTTTAATTATTAAAATTTAAAATTACGAAAATCCGAAAAAAATAGAAAAATAGAACGGAGCGATAGTAGTAGCGTCATCTCACCGCCGTCGTCTTCTCCTTCATATATATATATATATATATATTGATTTTATGTCCTGAAATTCTTAATAATGAATAATTGTTTTTTTTAAACAATATTTATTGATTACTGCCGTTTGCTTTATTATATTTTTTTTATTATTATATCTATATTATTATATAATTGATTTCGTTTTTAGTTTCAAGAATTTTTAAATTATACGTGTTAAACGATCAGGAAACAAATCAGCTAATTGTTTTTAGTATGTTATTTGTTTTTCAACCTGGTTGTATCGGCAGTTGGGGGTTTGTGTCTGTTCTATTTAATGAAAACTGCTATTTGTTCGTCAAATTTTTTTTTCAAAATTTAGTTGATTTATCATTAATTCTGAATATCTTTGAAAAATAACCTAATCACTGATTTATCATGCTAACAAACCCAAAATCTTGGAGACAAATGATAGTCCTATCACTGAGCTGCTCTTAAACCATAATATCAATTTTTTAATCTTCATTTAAAAAATCGTACTCGTATTTTGTCGAGCACAGAACGGAGGGAGTAACATACGAACAATTTGGTTGTGACCTGTGGGCGTGAAATTAATATATATTTTTTTGGCCGACTTGAAATCATTTTTTTATTTGAAGTTAGAGAGTTGAGAAGACATGGAAACCTCAGAAATGAAGATAAGAAGAAAACATGGAGGCACATAGATTAGATTACACCGTACGAAGAGAATACAGTACGAGGGTTAATCTGATTTAACTTGACATTAGTCATAATAATAATGTCACTCTAATCACCCCCCTTGCTTTAATCTCAGTCTTGTTACTCACTAATCATCCTTGCTTCTATTACTCTTCTAAGCACTAGTAGTAATTATTATACACATACACAGACAGATACATACATAGATATATTATTAAACAGGCACACCAATTAACAAGGGAACAAAGATGGTATATTACGGGATAGCAGCGGTGGTGCCAGTGCCAGTGCCAGTGCCAAAACCCTCCTCTCTCCATATTAGAGCTGATAATTCCATGGCACCAGATCTCCCCGCCGCCGCCGCCTCTTGTCGCCGGCGTGACCTTGTCTTCGTCGTCAATCCCAAAGGTACCTTACTCTCTCTCCCCTCTCTTCTATGTAGTTGGTTTATTCAGTTAGTAGTGTTATATGATGAATTGCATATCACAAATGTCTTATATATATTTATGTGCTTTTTTCACTTACTTGGAATGACAAATTGTCTAGGAGCTAATGGTCGGACAGGTAAAGATTGGATGCAGTTGCTTCCATATCTAAGGTCTCGCCTCGGTAATCACTGTAATGTGAGTTGTATCAACTTAATTATTACTTTCCCTAATATCTTTTCATACCACTTGAAACTATTTACTTACTTTGCTACCTCCTTAATTTAATGGTTCTAATCAGTGATCACCGAGTTCTAGTCAAATTTGCAATGAACATTGTTTACGCGGGACATTTCCTAGACCCTGCTTATGAGGGGGCCTTGTGCGCTATGTATCACATTCTGTGCCCTTGGATGGGCTTATGTCAATTCCGTGGCAGCCATTATGATTTATGGACATGTTAGGAACTAGAGTGAGGTGTGTGTTTCACAGGGATGGCAACGGGTTGAGTTCGGTCGAGTTTAAGTGAAATCCAAATATTTTCGGGTTATCCAAATCCAAATCCAATGGGTTTCGGATCGGGTTTTTTTCCGGGTATCCAAAACTTTACAAAAAGATGTAATCAAGTTCAATATAATTGACACAAGCGGATAACAATAACCACATTTATAAAATTATAAATGATTAAATTTTAAAAAATAGTTAAATATAATATATTATACAAATTGTGATATTAATTTATTATTAATATATAATTAACATTTAGTTAATAGTTCAGATATTAATAAAAATGAAAAGTTTGTATAATATAATTCTATTAAAATCTATTATACGTTGATAAAATGGGGAACTAGTTCACTAAATAAGTATTGACTAATGATTAAAAATGAAATAATAAAATGAACACATACAAATTATTTATCTTATATATATATATTATAATAAATTATATTTATAATATTATATATATAAATATCAGGTTTTTATCGAATTTCGGGTTTGGACCGGATTTCGGGCCGGGTATCGGGGGGATGTTGGACCATGTTTTGATTCCTCAACTAGCATCAGAAACTTTGCTACCTCATTCTCATGACTTGTCCGACACTGCTGACCATTTTTGATTTGCTATTTGTTTCAGTTTTCTGCATTTATTTTCATAGAAACACTTAATAACTTGGTATCGTTTTATTCTAATTCTGATCCTTGAGTTTGTCGTGTTTGACCAGATATGTGAATCTTTGACTTCAGGCCCTTGTCATGCTATTGATATAACAAGAGAGGTAATTTGTTAACCCTTCTAGTCTTTATACTTGAATTCATTTGATTTGAGATACTCAGAAGTTTTAATGTTAGTTGTCTTGACAGGCTATACGAGAAGGAGCTGATGCGGTAATTGCAGTTGGAGGTGATGGAACTCTTCACGAGGTCCATTTTTCTCCGTATTATGAACATAAAGTTCCTTATATAACTTTTAAAATGATCTTAAATAAATTTTACTGACAACATAAAACAAATCAAAATGGCGTTACATGTTTTTATTGTCTTTTCCGTCTTTATCTTTGGCAATTGCTTAAATGTATTTTGTATGCATAATATTCTGGCCTCTTTATACTTGATCTATTAAATAGTGGTTTTTGGCGGAGTATAAACTTATGGTGTCTTTGTACTTGATCTATTTAATTGAATTTGATGGAAGGTGTCTAAACTTGTAGCATTGCTACATATGGAAATGAGAATCTCACATCAACTTCCAACTGTAAAGATATTATGCTATAATTCCAAAGGATTTTTATCTAAAATCGCTGTGAAAAATCATATGATGTTCTCGTTTCTTGTAATAATAAGCTGTATCCTTTCTCTTAAGAAGCTCAAATGTATTATGTATGCTTATGATATTATAAGCAGTCAAACAGTTGGTTGTGTAAAGTACCTGGATAGAGAGTATTTTTGGGGGTAAAAATTTATATCGGTTCGTTGTATCATATGCTGCTTAAACTTTCTTGCCGATCTTGTAAATATATTCTTTTCTGGGCTTTTAGCCATCAAATGCGTCAACTATATTATTTTATTTATTTAGTTTATATTCTAAAAACAGGGTCTTACGTATTTAAATTCTATTGTCAGGTTATTAATGGGTTCTTTTGGGGCGGAAAACCCGTTTCTTGTCAAGACCCACAGGTTTCTAATACAACTGCACTTGGTGTAAGTTTGGAAGCTCTAGCATCAATTTAAATTTTTGTGCTCTTAAATTATCCCTAATTTAACCATCGTGATCTTCTATGCATTTTCTGCAGTTGATTCCATTGGGGACTGGTTCTGACTTTGCGAGGACGCTAAATTGGTTAGTCTATGCTTCACACGTTGCTATCCCTTGCTGTATGCTATTAATTAATATTAGTTGTCTGAAGGTCCTGCAAGGGAAATTTGAGCTTTAGTTTGTTTCATCAGGAAAAACAATCCCCAGGATGCCATTGAACGCATAGCGAAAGGTTACATCTACTTGATGATTCTCTCCTTTTCTCGTTTAGTACTCTTTTCAATTGATTTAGCAACATAGTTTTGTTTGGTTCTAAAAGTTGCTACTTTTGGGATATTACTCTTTTGTCTACTTAATAAATGCAGGACAAAGATCTCGGATTGACATTGGAGTTATTAGTGGAGAAGACGGTGAATCTCATTATTTCAATAATGTTGCTGACATTCATTTGTAAGGACATTGTCGAAGAAGATTACTCTTAACTGATGTCACCAAAAACACATAAAAATTAGGTGCATATAATTTTTATGTTGAATATTGCAGGACTGCAAAAGCAGGTTATTATGCATCTAAGTACAAAAGATTTGGGAACTTATGTTATGTTATTGGTGCATTGCAAGCCTTTTTTGGGCATCATAACCAGGACCTTAAGATTAAGGTCACGTGTTTTACGATTTTATTCACATTGCACTATATCTGTAAATTAGTATTACAGATATTCCTTTTATACCCATCAAATTGAACTGACATTGGCTTCTTTAGGTCAATGAAGGTGAGTGGAAAGTTTATTCTCAAGTTACAGCTTTGTGTATTGGAAATGCTAAATTCTTTGGTGGTGGGATGAAGATCGCTCCTAATGCTGACCCTACAAGTGGAAATTTTGAGGTAAACATATGTGTATTTATATTCTCAAATGGTTTTGTTTACATTTTTTATTGTATGTATATGTATTACTAGTGTCGGCCTGTCAATTATATTAGCACCTTACTGTCTTTGCAGGTTGTGACTCTTCAGGACTTCAAATGGTATCACTTCATCCGTTATCTACGCAGGTTGTATAATGGTACACATTTATCAGTAAAAAACGTGTCTTCAATAAGGTAGTTTTTTCTCCAGTTAAACTTTTGTACATTCTCATGAAATTAAATTAAAAATTATCAGTTGTTAATTTTTAATGTGTACGAGTTTTTAATGCTTTCTGGATTAGTAATGTGTATATCAACTTGTCTTGAGCACAGTCACATACTCATCGAATAAAAAATTATGATTTTTTAAACATTTGAAACTAACATGTGATTATTGTTTCTGTGAAAAATTTGATTGGAAACAAAGTGGACTTGCAATAGGGCTGTAAATGTATGAATTTATAGGGAAAGATACAACTCAGTTCTAATGAATGAAAATGAATACCATGACTTTAGTCCATGTCTTATCATTCTCATCTAAGTATTATACTCCCTCTCAATTTGATTGGATGATTGCTTTGACTCATTTTCCAAATTCAGATTCGATGTGATTAACTCCTAAATTTTCAGAAGTTAAATGTGCAGTGAGTGGTAGTTTTAACACAACTTACTGTATTCAGAAAGGTATTGATAATATAAAATTTAAGGGACACAAATTATAAGTTTGAGAATGAGTCTGGTTTGAAGGGGTAATCAAGTTTAGAAAAGTTGCTATATATTATTGATAAAATTTCTAGATCTTCTTTCTTCATATTCACTCGAAAGCGTGTGTACTAGTCTGTCAGAGAGTAGTTATGGCTAGTAGACTGATCAGAGAGGGTAACCAGACAATCTAATTTAAAATGCAGTTGATATTGGCTATGGCACATGTTAAATAGAGGGTTCACTCCAAGATTGAGATGATTATGCATGTCATCCCTGTCTTTAACTTGTAAAGTTAGTTAACAGTGTGTAATTATGAGTTGGATCAATCTTCTACGACCTAAATAGTGAGAGGTTCATGTTATACTCCTTGAAATTTCAGTCGGCATACATTGGTATCAGTGAAAATTCATATATGACATCCTGGGTGATCATGACAGGGTGGAGTGTTATAGATGCTTAAGAGTGATGTTGTAGGTCTAATCTGTTGTTTCCTGTCACATCTAACCATTATAATGTAAAGGGTTTTCTTTTTGATAATATGATTATGTTTCTAGCGGTTATGTAGTTGAGCTATCACCATAAATGGGCATTGTTCGGGTAATAGGTTCTTAGTGTTTATACTTTATAGTCATATTGTTGCTCGTGATTTCTGATTCCATTCAGATTGTCTGTTCCTGTTATTAGTCATGTATATAATTATTCGTCAGTTGCTTTCATTTCCAATTTATTGTATTTATAAATGCTATACTCAATACTCTTTTTTTGGGTCCTGCAGGGCACATACTCTCGAAATAGAGGAGGTCTCTGGTAACAGCAACGTATTTGTTCAGTCTGATGGAGAGTTCTTAGGGTTCCTTCCTAGAAAGTTTTGTATATTACCTGCATCTATCGAGATGATAAGCTGAAAAAGAAGGCTCATATATTATATGTTCAGGGTGGAATGGTGGATCATAAATGGCACTTCGAACCCCTCCCCTTTTTTCTTTCCAATTCTAGACTTGGTAACTTGCTTAGATGCCAGATGTATTTTATTTTTTGGTTATTAATTTTGTTTTTTTATAGTGAAAGAATAATTAATATATAGTAATTTTAGTTTTTGGCCCACACAATTACACTTGAAAGAAATCATTTAGAGTATTATCTAGTCGATCTCATGCGTGAGCTTGTAAAGGAAATACTACTTGAACTCAATGCGACTATATACCCTTCTCCCCTCAAGTTTTTAAAGTCATGCATTGAGGTAAAATTTATAATTATTCAACTAAATGTCTGATTGATTTAAAAAAATACTAAATTAAACAACTAAATGAATTTGAAATAAAAAAAATTCATTTGATATATAAGAACTGTTCGTAATTTTAAATTAAAACTTAAAACACATTATTACGAGTACAAGTTTATTTTATTTGAGTGGGGTCCAATTTATGGAGCCACATTTGTACATGGAAATGAACAACCCGACCCGGTGGACGACCCATTTACATTCATTCATTCACCCTATAATTATATACAGTACATATCTTGCTATAAATGTACAAGCAAGAATTTTCCTTGTATAGGCTGTACAACTCAGCTGCTGCTAAATCAGTCATGGCGTTTCCATATATGGAAGCTGTTGTTGGTATCTATCTTTCTCTCTTCTTCAACTGCCCCTCTTTTTTTTATATACACCATAAAGTTCAAATCTTTTTCTTTAAAAATATATAAACTCATTTAAAAGACTTGATTTTTGATTACTTAACTTAAGTGGTTACCTTTTGATTCAGTTTCCGGGTGTTCTTGATTATTATTTTGTAAAGGGTACTATTTTTTAGGCTTGTTCATACACACACAGTATGTGTGTACACACAAATATTTTTAGGTCAAAGCTATGACAATGGTTGTTAATGCAATGAATTTATCTCCAAGAACACCCAAATGCTTAAATATTGCTTTCTAATGCTTATAGTTAATTTAGGTTGGCTTGTTTTTGAGGGAAAAAAGAAGAACAAAAGAGTTGCCTATTAGAGTGTACTAGTGTTTCCAAGATGAAAAGATATGTGATTGTTGCAATGGCTAAATAGACCTCATTCTTAAGTGTAAACATTGATGATGTGAAACTGGATTGAACTAGTTGTTTCTACTGAGCTTAGTAAAGACATCAATGATGCGAAACTGGACTGAACCAGTTGTTGTTTTGACTAAGCTTATCGAATCACTGCCTACACAGAATGGTCAAGTTCCTACTTTTTAAAGCTTACTGGGTAAACTATTTAGATAGATTAAGTTTATTATCTGTCGCACAACACATCAACTATGTGAACATTAATGACATGCTACTTCTTTTTTGAATTAGGAAATGCACTAACGACTTTTCTTTCCACCCTAAACTTTTAAGTCCGAGTCTTTACCAAATGCAATATTGATAAAAAAAACATGGTATTTTATACTCATCTATCTGATCTGATAATACTTGGTTAAGTCAGTTGTCTGCATTCATAAAGTTTGATTGTTTTGTTTCTACTGTTTTCATATTTTAATATATGTTGTTTCTTAGGGTTTATGATATTGATGTATATCTTTGAGAGTTACCTTGATTTACGGCAACATACTGCTCTGAAGTTGCCGAAGCTTCCAAAAACATTGGAAGGTGTGATTAGCCAAGAAAAATTTGAAAAGTCTAGAGCATATAGTATTGATAAAAGGTTTGCTCATCAGAAGTCTCTTTGTAAAATTATTTCTGCTCTCTAAAGAAAATCTGCTGCCTGTGATTACTAACTTTCACCAGTGACTTTCAGCAACTTCCATATTTTTCATGAGTTTGTCAGTATATTGATGGAGTCTGCAATTTTGTACTTTGGGGTATTGCCCTGGTTTTGGAAGGTTAGTGTCTCAGTTTGTTTTGTTCTTAGCGTTTAACTGTTTACTATAATTTGTCCTTGTAATTCATTTACTTTGAATTACTCTGCAGAAATCAGGATCATTTTTGGTGACAGTTGGCCTCAATGCAGAGAATGAAATACTATGCACCCTTTCATTCTTAGTTGGTGTTATGTTTTGGTCACAGGTGATATGTTAATGTAATATGGACTTTGGTTTTTATATTGTGGTAATTGACTAGGGAGGTAAATTGATATTATGTGGGTGGGTTAAGTATGAGTTCTTTCTTCAGCTGGGATAAGTTTTCCAAATTTAGACCATAAACTATTCCCGTGACAGTGCTTTTATACAGGAGAACTTTCTCGTCCTACTAAAACGTAAATGTTTGTGTGTAGCATATTAGCTAATTGCATTTTCAGTTAAGGTCATAATGTGTATCATTGAGTCGTATGGTTTATTCAGTAATACTGTATCAACTGTTATATAACATAATTTGATTGAAATAGGTATATTTAATAGCTTAATCAACCATTTGGTATCAACAGTTGATTTTGATTTCCTTGCAGATAATTGATTTGCCCTTTTCACTGTATTCAACTTTTGTGATTGAAGCTGGCCATGGTTTCAACAAAGTGAGTATAGTTTACTAAAACTAAATTAAGATTGTCTATATCTGATATACATTCATCTTCTCTCTCTCTCTTGTTTGTTTTGGGCAAATGGATTTCTTATTATAGATGCTTTATATATTATGCAGCAAACAATATGGTTATTCTTTAGAGACATGATAAAAGGAATTGTCCTATCAATTGTAATTGGGCCTCCGATTGTAGCTGCGATCATAGTAATAGTACAGGTACTTATTTCATGGTATTTTAAGTTTATTTGTTTCTGCCCAGTATGTATGAGTTATTTTTTCACAGCGATTCTACATGTTGATTTCATTTTCATTGCAGAAAGGAGGTCCCTACTTGGCAATTTATCTTTGGGGCTTTATGTTTGTTTTGTCTCTTGTGATGATGACTATTTATCCTGTTCTAATAGCTCCACTCTTTAACAAATTCACTCCTGTAAGTATTGGATAGTTCAATGTCATTTTAAAAAAAAATTCAAAGATCTTTTTATTTTGTTTATTTTCATTTGAATACTATAATAAAGTATTTGTGCTGCAAAAAATAGCTTCCAGATGGAGAGCTTAGGTTAAAGATTGAGAAACTTGCTTCCTCCCTTCAATTTCCTTTAAAGAAGTTGTTTGTTGTTGATGGATCTACTCGGTCAAGCCACAGTAATGTGAGAATTCTACTTGGTATATTGTATTTCACTTGTCCTTGTTGAGTAATGTTTTTCATCTTTTGTAGCTCTGTAAGCGACATTTGATCGCGACAATTATGCTGATTCTTTGTTTCATTTGGTTGATATTGGTTAATGAGTGCACACGTGGTTGTGGCCTCTGGGTTCCCCTTTTACAATTTTTCTTGTGCTTTAGTTTCTAATTTAGTCCTAGCCAGGAATTAAAAAATTTAGCAGTAGCCTAGATAACCTTCATAGCTAATGAGACTGTCCTATACGGCTATACATACTTACCTCTAGAATATGATTACCAGCAAAGCTTATGCCAAAAAGATGGTCAGAGTAAATTGAATTCTTACTGCATTATAGATGTACATACCTTGCAAAATCTAGATTCTAGAACATGAAGGGATGAGAGACATAATGTGAGAGCATAACTCCTAGGAGAGGGGTTGTCGATATAAAAACCTCGTTATGCAGAACATCTACCCCCACAATAATATCCTTAATTTTCTTTTTTAACAATAACAAAAAAAAGGAGGACAAAGAAGAGAGACATGCACATCTATTAGCAGGCAGGTAGAAGTTAGTGTGTTGACCAATCCTAAATTTCTGTTACAGAGTGGGGAATTACCTTATATTTTAGATCCTAAAATAATAATTTGCACTTGCTTAGGTAATAATAGTCATTCGGTTGTAATTGTCTGTTACTTATTAGGATATAGGATTGTATATGGTCACTTGCTGAATCTTAAATTGTTATGAGCAGCGTGATATCGTATAGGCTATAGGGGGTTGTCTTGCAATACCTGCTTCTAGTTGTTTCTTTTTCTATACCAATCGTGAATTAATCAATTTCTTGACAATATGTAGGCTTATATGTATGGATTCTTTAAGAACAAGCGCATCGTTCTTTATGACACATTGATTCAACAGGTACTACTGGTTTGATCACTCTATCCCGTTCATCAACATTCTTTCTATTCTGTGTCATAACACAACTTTTTCATCTATGTATGCTAGTGTGTGTTTTATTCTTTTCTAATGCAAAGAAACACTTTGTTATGGTGCCGTTAGCAAACCTCACTGTTTGATTTTTGGCACTCCTAGTGTAGCGTGGCATGTTTTCACCATATTAACCCTTTGCTGGATGTTATGCTCTTGGTCACAATTACATGACAGTGACTTTATGCTAAAGCGCAAACACCATCCTACTGTTATATTCACTGAAATACGGCCAAACTATTAACGCAAGCTAGGCATACATCTGATGTTTCTTTAGTAACTTTGCTGGTCCAAAAATTGAGACCCAGCATGGAATTTAGTAGTACGGTAGTACCATACTGTTATTTTAAGTTAATTAAAATCGATGACCCGTATAAGGGTGTCCATTTCCAGATAATACAAATAGTATCCCTATTTATTCTTCTAGCGACTAAAAGTCATAATTTTGGCAAGATATATATTTGTCAAAAATGAAAAATATTCTCTGACTTCAACACTTGATGCCATGCAGTGCAAAGACGAGGAGGAAATTGTTGCTGTTATTGCCCATGAATTGGGTCACTGGAAGCTTAATCACACTATGTTTACATTTGTTGCTGTTCAGGTATGGTATAATTATTATTTATTGAATCTATTGTGCTTTGCCAATTGATTTTAATGCCTTTTGCTTTTGTAACACATTAAAAATGTCTTGTACTTTCAAGTGCCTACTGTTCAGTTAGATTCGAACATCAATTTTTTAATTACATTACATATTTACATGCATTGTTTCGCCATCTGCCTTCCAGTGTAATCAAAATTAATGTTTCCATATCTTAAAAATGGATAAATGTTTCTTCTTCATTATATATAGACAGTGTTAGCAATTTAATGGTTATAATTTGTTGTTCATATATAACTTTTGTTTTTGGTTTTTTGTTTTAGTCGACTTAATTTCTTATATGAATAATTGTGTTTGTAGCATCAACTTTGGGGGCATTCGGTGACTGATATTCTCATGTTGTATGCCATCGCAGATTCTCTCATTCTCACAGTTTGGAGGGTATACTCTTGTTAGAAATTCTAACGATCTGTTTCAGAGCTTTGGTTTTGATACACAACCAGTCCTCATCGGGCTTATCCTTTTTCAGGTGACGTTTAATTGAATGATTGTCATTATGAGGGCATGGCATGTTCAAGCACTAAGAACAATCTAGATATCGCAGTGCTACTTTTATCTTAATTGATAACTCAATGCCTTGTCTACAGCTTGTGCCTTTCTCCACTCTGCCCTTCAACCAAATTCATTTCAATATTTTTTTTTAACTCATGACTTGTTCGATATATCAATTGTTCTTTTATCAAACAAGAAAATGGTGGGTCGAATATTTATAATACAGTAATTGTGTACATCCATGCAAATAGTGTGCTAAATTTTGTGGGTGCTTATTATCATCGGCAATGTTTTCTTGTGTCCTTGACTAATAATAAAGGCAATGGCCTTAAATTCTTAATTGTCACCGTAAAGAGAAATAACCCATTGAAATTTTTATAAAGTAGCCTAAGTATTTTCCTCTCGAACTGCATCAGTTAAAGATAATTAGCATTCCGTGCATGAGAGAGACATGAGAGAGAATATGAGATGGTCATTAGGAACAAACAATCTTGAGTGTAGATATGCAATGACTTGGATAAATATTCTGGATATATAATTATTGACCCATGAATTAAATTCCAACCCCCCGAACCCGTCATATATTATCTTTAATCTTGCATTTATTGTTTTTGACAGCACACTGTAATGCCACTCCAACGTGTAGTAAGCTTTGCTCTTAATCTTGTAAGCCGGGCTTTTGAGTTCCAGGTACTGTTATATACTCTTGCAAGCATAGTTGATGTTTTATGTCTCTTAACAAATCATTTCTCTATCAAATTCTAACTTGCTTTCTTAAATTAAAGGCTGATGCTTTTGCTAAGAGTCTTGGGTATTCCACACCACTTCGAGCTGCTCTTGTGAAACTACAGGTATTTTCTGGTGATCTTTTACTTGATATCTTTTAGTATATCTGTATCTTGCCTTCTTACGTTGCTAACTTAATCACAATGCTCGACATTCGTAATTCAGGAGGAAAACTTATCAGCTATGAACACAGATCCATGGTATTCAGCTTATCATTACTCGCATCCTCCACTTGTCGAGCGATTGGCTGCAATTGATGAACCCGATAAGAAGACAGACTAATGAAACTGTGACACAGCCAGAATTACATGTAATAGTTTGTTAATTACGCGAAAATTCTGTTTTTGTTATCATTGTTCTTCGTGCCTATGGGGACATTACTACATCTACACCCAGTTTTGGGGAGTCATATCGGAAGGAATAGCAACTGAGGTAGTAAAGGTGATAGAATGACCAGAGGAATTTCTATATATAGCAAGACTTTAGATTTCACTATTGGTTGTGGTATTATGTGCTTGCTGATTCAATCATTCTATTCATAATCCAACTATATATGCCTGAAAAGTGACATGACCCATCGGTAAGGTGCTGATGAAGTTAGTCGGTCAGGTCATCGTTTATTAGCATGAAAAACTAATAGAGTATATCCCGAAGAAAATTCCCGTGTCCGGACTCAACCATAGGGGAGGCATCGAACCTTTTGTTTTCAATTTACTTGAACCATTATCCAAAAAAACATATACTGTAAGTTATTAGGCTGAAGGATTGTTTTATTTTATACACAAACGTCAAATAAGAGTTTCTATTCACTAATATTTTACCAGTCAAAAAATTGGAAGTTGATTAAAAAAATTATAAAACTAAAGAAATACGCAGTTTGTTTTTGTATTTTTTTCATTTGGGAAAATTTGCAGCTACGTTTTGTGTAGTAAAACAGCATCTTCCAAGAAAAGAAATACCCACCCTAGCTAGGGTTAACATAAGCCCCCCGTAACAGTCTTAAGTAGGTTGAAAAGTCCAAGAAGAAATGGTCTAAATTATTATGTTGAAAAAAACAAAGAAGAAAAAATGGTAATGGCTCCATTCACAATTGAACACGTGTACAAAATAATACTCATATCTACGTAAGAGCATTCGGTCCAGAACCGGACCGAGTAAACCGAGAATTTCTGGACCGAGTAAACCGAGAATCGAATAGTCAATATTTTTCGGACAAGACCAAACTGAAATTTTATTATGGACCATATCGAACCAAACTGAAATATTTCTGTCCGTTCGGTTCGGTCTATATATTATTTTTTTAAAAATTGAAAATTAAATAAGGTAGAGTTTTAAGGGAATATGAATATAAATAAAACTAAATAGATTCATATATTTAGGTCAAATAATAAATCAATAATACAACAATTAATGCAAAATTGCATTTATCAAACATATATTATATAAATATATATTATATATAATAAAAATAAATAATATAATTCAATTTATTCGATCGGACCAATTTTTTTTTACAGATCGGACTAAATCGAATTCTAATTTAATCTAAATTGAAAAATCGAATAAACCAAAATTTCAGAAAAAATGAAATCGAACCAAACCAAAATTATTATATTTTTCGATTCCGGTTGGGTTTTCCTCGCATGCTCAGGTCAAATATCAAACACCACAAATAAAGAAAGAAAGATAGACTCTTTCTTATTATTGTTATCATCAACATCTTTTCTCATCGCCTCTTGGTTCGTTAATAGCCGCCGCCAGTTTCGTTAAATCAGGTTCGCTTCTCTCTCTACATATCTTTGTATGTATGTATGTATGTATATGTTTTGATCCATTCCTGTGTTATCTCTTTGTATTAGTTGTTTATATTCATTTTTAACGGTTTAGATCTGTTTAGTTTAGCTTCTGCTTTATTATTTGTTCGCTTTCTGCTGTTATTTTCAAGATTCAAGCTATTTCGCTTGCTAATTTATTATTTCTATTATGTAATTTTGGTCAATCTGTAATATTATTCCTTAATTTTGTAGATCTGTAACTATATATTATATATATGTTAACTGCTAGCTCAGAATTGATTATTTGATTGCTTATCAGTGTTAATTGTTCTTTCTATTTTCTTTATTGGATGATACACAGTATTTAAATGTTTTGGATATGCCTCATATTAATTCGGTTGAATTTAAATATAAATTATTGTTTTTTTATGTAATATAACGATGACCATATAGATTTTAAACTGCATAGAGTGGTGCCAGTGATGTGGGTGTTTTGTTCATTGCTTAACACCCCCAACTAAATAACACATGTGGGAAGCTAGATGACCCTATTGGAATTTGAATGGAACATCTTGTTATGTGTTGTTTTTTGGATATATGATTTTAATACGACTACTAGTAATAATCCAGTAGGAGTATTAATGTGCAGTATGTCAAATATATTTGATGACATCAATGATCAGTCTGTTAGATGCCCCTGTTTTGTGCTTCATATTTATTCTCCCGTAATTTGCTTTTAGCCATATGATGCTTAATGTGTAATGGTTATTAGGAATGCGGATCAGTATAGTACACGTGATGAAAACAGGTACAAGGAACACTACCTATAGTTAATTACTCAAGGTATTGAAGTTCCTGTACCATGATTTGGAACGCTAGTACCTGCTTTGGGGAATGCAGGACAGTAAGAGTTCAGTGTAAACTTTTTGGCTATAGCCAGATGATGTATATATACCCAATGTCCCAATGTGACATTTTTGTTGTGGTTTCCTTTTTAAATTGTTGTCAATTTGTATTAGATTGCTACATTGTCCTGTTTTGCAGATAATACATTGAAATGAGCCGTCCACAGGAACCACAACGACCTCTCTTCCCCTTTGGAAACCCATTCCGCATGATATTACCCAAGGGATCATATCTCTCTCCGAGGCTGCTTGCTCTTCTAAACAATTTTGAGGAAGCCTTAGCACAGAGGTTGAGACAGCTTAAGCCAAAGAACAGAGAAGATGTCTTGACCTTATCTTGGATGAGATATGCAATGGATTCACTCTGTGCAGTACATACGGATATAAAAACATTAATAACTGCTCTTGAACTTCCTGTATCTGACTGGGATGACAGATGGATTGATGTATACTTGGACAATAGTGTTAAGATGCTTGATATATGCATCGGGTTTTCAGCGGAACTATCACGGCTTAAGCAAGGTCACCTCTTTCTCCAATGTGTCACGCACAATCTGGATTGCATGCCGTCAAAGCAACTTATACGTGCACGTTCTTCACTTGATGACTGGAAGCATCACATTACTGCAAAAAATTCTAGAATTGAGAATTGTTTTACGATCTTAAATAATCTTGTTGCAACACTTAATGAACCAAAAGTCAAAAACTCATCCAAAGGGAAAGTTTTGATGCGTGCTATGTATGGTGTCAAGGTACTTACTGTGTTTGTCTGTAGAATATTTGCTGCTGCTTTCACAGGTTCATCGATGAAGTTGATGGATTTACGTGTCCCAGATAAGTTCTTGTGGGCAGAGGATTTTACCATTTTGCAGACTTTCATCAATGGAGAAATAAGAAATATATATTCCTCTGGAGGTGTTACTGTATTGAAAGAACTCCAAGCTGTTGATGTTGTTGTCAAGAAGCTGTACCCCCTGGTTGAAGATGGCCCCAACTCTGTTGAAGCTGAAAAGTTCAAGGATTGCATATCAGACCTGGGGACGAGTGCAGGTAATTTGTCAGAGGGACTAGATATTCTTCTGAAGGAAGTCGATGGCTTTTTCCAAATTCTTCTGACCGGACGTGATGCCTTGCTTTGTAACCTGAGAGCGGGCACTGATGTTTCTAGCCCTGTGCAAATAATTAGCAACTTAGAACAATTTGTGAGGTGAAATTTTGTGTCTTTTATGGAGGAGTGTAGGTTGGGAGTTGTATGTAATCTGGTTATTAGAAGGGTAATATGTATGTGGGAGAATAGTTGTTATGAAAGTAGTAAGTTGTCATATTGTAGTGTTCTTGTGTTTCATATTTATTTGTGCTCTCATCTGTTGTCAAGTGTATGTATATGGTCTTTGATGTTTGTCTTCCGAACTATTTGTAAACGTTCAAGTATTTGAAGTAATACTTTTATTTGTCATTTTTGTAGCCATAATCAATAATTTTGTCTCTTTAAAAATATCTGCCAATACCCATCTTTAGTAGTCTGATTATCTTATGTGTTGTCTCTAGAAATTGCTTTCCTCGACCATCTTCTACAAGTGAAAGTCCTGTAGGTGAAAGTGCCGGTGGGTAGTTTCAGCTCGAAGACTATGCTGCAACCTACTGGCTCGGTGGCTCCTGTGTTGTGAATCTAGTCTCTGTGGGCAGGATTGTATAGAACAAGTCCCTGTATTCATTACTACAAGTAATATCATTATTTTATATTATTTATAGGTAATGAACTAGGACACGGTTGTTAGTAGTCATGTTAAAATTATACAGTGTATGAAGCACAAATTCTTTTACTCTATCAAACCCATGATCAACTTCCTGTTATCTGAGGCTCTATAAATCAATTGACCTACTGTATAACAAGTCATCGATGGAATGGAGAAACATTGAAAACACTCCAGTCAATTGAATTTTAACTTGGTATTTGGTCATCGAACTTTCTTTTGGTCTTCAAAGGTTAGGCAGCCAGACTTTGTCAATCTTGTATACTTGGTGGGTTGGTAAATTTGTCATTGCAAGCATTGTTTTCAGTTGGTGGAAGAAATGCATAGGAAAGTGGCCAATTTCTAAAAGTACTGTCAATTGCTACTTTCAGAATTCTAGATCTGGACAGGGGGAAGGCCCCCGCGTAATAATGCAATAATAATGGAAAACAAACAATAATAAATAAATAAATATTGCGCATCAAATGGCTAGAATCATTTTCAGTTATTAACTTATGCCATTAACAGCATATAATAAATATACACCATTAGGTTGCCTGTCTTATTTACTTTATTTTTTATTAATTAATTTAGGTCATATTTAGTTTGATTTATATTTAAATTCTAATAAACCGCTAAAATTTAATTTGATTTATGTTTAAATTTTAACAAACCACTACCAGTTATAATTTGTTGATACAATTTCTTATTATTATATTAATAATTCCTCATTTATATGTTTTATCATCAATTACCATGATTTTATTTCCCTATGAAATAATTTTATCTTTAAATTATAACAATGATATTTAAAAAAAAATAAAAAATCTGAAGTTGACTTTATATACTGTATAATTATACATATAAAATACTGTAAACGAATAGTAGATGTAAACAAGTGTATGGTAATGTAATACAGTAATAAAAGATATTCCTCCACCTCCACCGTCTTAAAAAAGTAAAGTATTCACACATGACCCGATTGCCTTCACGGATAGTCTCGTCATATTTAGTTCAAAAGACTTCCTTTTTTTATTTTATTTACATTTCACACTCTCTTTCCTTTTCTTGAATTTTCTAAGTACTCCCTAGTTAGATTGTAGTAAAAAATAGAGTAGGTGTAGGTGTAGGTCACACCCATAACCCATTCTCATTTTTCAGCATATTCCACTAAACAAATGTCTGTCTGTAAATCAATAGCCAGCCTACCCCCTTTGCATATTCCCCAAATTTAGTTTAATACGAGAGTTCCTGTCTGTTTAATACGAGTACCATACTCCACTATACTAATCTTTATTATAGTTGGGTTTTTTTTTATTTTAGTTTGTTTGTGATTTGGGGTTTGTTTTTTGGAACCACCTATGGAGGCAAGCTCAGCAGCATCAGCTGATCATGGGCATATCAAAGGAGTTGCTACTCATGGTGGAAGATTTGTTCAGTACAATGTGTATGGCAATCTCTTTGAAGTTTCTCGAAAATATGTTCCTCCTATCCGTCCTGTCGGTCGTGGGGCTTATGGGATTGTTTGGTATGTTTATGTTTCAACTTTATGATAGATCTCCAACAATATATTCAGTAAATTTTACTTAATTAGTTCTTGAAATCTTGTGATTAACTTTTTGTTACCTTTAGTTACTTGACTTGGTCTTTGTGGAAGTGGATGTATGTTTGTGAAATTTTATATGTTTTCCCATTTTATACTGTATTTTTTATGTAATCATTGTGATTTATAGTAGAATTATGCTTTGTGATGATTACAAGGAGCTTTTGTGATGATTACAGTTGCCGGAATCCGGATTCTAGTTAATTTCATGTACCAACTCGTGTAATCATGATGATTAGAACCTAATAATGTGTCTGTGGGATTGCACATGGATTAATCAAGTGCCTTACAAGCACCAAGCTTTGAGATTAGGTTAGGTGTTTATTAGCAAGTTGCAAGTTGCTGTATATTTTTTTTGTCATCAATGCTGTGAACTTCAGACTACAAATGGTGCTCATTAATTAAGTGATGTATAATTATGTGAATTATAAGACCCTAAATACTTTTCCTTTTTGGTGGTCTATGCAGTTCACTAGCTGCTTCTGTCCCTCAGTTTTTTTTCATATTTACTTCTATAACAAAGTTACCTCATTAGTCAGTGAGTATTAGTATTAATATTCACCTTCATGTCCTTTTTCACTTTCATCAAGTGTTCAAAACTAGTGGATATCCCTCGTCCTTGGTTACCAACGGTTGAGAGTTCGAGCCTCAGTGGACGCAAATGTGTGCATAATTGACCTTGCCAACAAAAATGTTCTTCGCGTATTTTCAGATTTCCGCTTTTATTTTTCTCATTAGCTATATGCATATTTTTCGTTTCATTGAACTGGTATATGATGCTACATTGGTTAAAATATACTCCCTCTGTCGCATTTGTATTGACCAAATGTTGAATTAAGATTAAAAAGTATTCTTTTATATTTTGATAATGTGAAAATAGAATTTTGTAATACATCAAATATAGTTTCTAATTATATTTCTTTTTAAATTTTATCTTAATCATATAATATAAATAAACAAAATTGGTAAATATGTGACCATAAAAGTAGGATGGAGGGAGTATTATAAATTAGTTAACATTGTGTCTCGGATTCTACATACAGTGAGGAACCTGACTGTGTACACCTTGTATCTACTGAATGACATAGTGATATATCCGTAGTATTTATGTATCAAGGAGTTGACTTATTTCTCTTTCTAATCAACCATATAACAGAATTGTTTTTTTAATTGCTTCAGTGCTGCTATGAATTCTGATACTCGTGAGGAAGTTGCCATCAAGAAAATTGGTAATGCATTTGACAATCGAATAGATGCCAAGAGGACACTTAGGGAAATCAAACTTCTTCATCACATGGATCATGAAAATGTAAGTCCTATTCATGGATAGGGATTAGCTAACCTTAAGAAATCAAACCTTCACTTGGTACTGATTTAATTTTCTTGGTCAGTGGAGAAACCATTATATTTATTATTCTTCATGTTGATTTAGAAATCCAGCAAATAAATTAAGAATCTTAAAAGGTGTAACTTTCTGCTCTTTTTTTTTTACAATTGCAGGTAATTGCCATCAAAGACATCATAAGGCCTCCACAAAAGGAAACTTTCAATGATGTTTACATTGTCTACGAATTGATGGACACAGATCTTCATCAAATAATTCGCTCTAACCAACAACTTACAGATGATCATTGCCGGGTTTGAACTCACACTTCGGTTCATGCAAAAAAAATTCGTTTACATTTTCGCTAAAGTTATATACTCTGGCTACTTGTTTGGTTTAACAAGCCTGGATTTTTTTTTTACTTTACAACACACCTTATTAAGTACTTAATTTGACAATGCAGTAAATTCTTTGCTACAATTAATTCAGTGTTGAACTAAAAATTATGAAACTCATTTCTATGTAAGCGACAAATATTAAAGTATTTGATGGTCATAAATTTTGTGCAAAGCTTTACTATCTGCAAACACTCTAGTTTCAGTATCTTCTGCTCGGTCACTTATGTTTTATAGAACATTGTACTCTGTTTGCTATATTTGCCGCCCATCACCACTTATCCATCTACATATAGCCAGGAATGCTTTTGCCTTGCATAATAAAAAATCTAAATAAGTATGCCTATAAGAAATAATGTCAGGATTGATCATACAGAACCTTGAATTTGTTATGATTAGGCCGATCATCAACCATTGGTCTACTTCTACAATCTAGCTACTGTTATGCAGGTCTTTAGACTACATATATGTGAACGGTGATGACACATTTGTCTTTGTCGAAAATTCTATTTATGTGTCTTCGTTTTGTACTTAATATATGGAGCTGTCAATGAAGACTTTTGAAGTAGCATTTGATTTAAATCCAAAGTGCTGATGATATCATTAGTTATAAAATATTAAAGATGTATAGCTAATGTGTATGTATTCTGACCTTCCCCATTTGTAGAAATGCTAATGGCTTTGTATATCAGATTAATCTGTATTATTGTATCCAATGAGGAATGGTCAGCTATGAGAAGCATTCTCAATTTCATTAGCAATTTATTATGTCGATTCCTGTTATCTTCAGATCAGATTGTGTGAATCTGACATAAGAGAGGTTTCAAATTTTCTGTTGTGCAGTATTTCCTTTACCAACTATTGCGAGGACTGAAGTATGTTCATTCTGCAAATGTATTGCACCGTGATTTGAAGCCTAGCAATCTGCTCCTCAATGCAAATTGCGACTTGAAAATTGGAGATTTCGGTCTTGCAAGGACAACTTCTGAAACTGATTTCATGACTGAGTATGTTGTTACACGCTGGTACCGGGCCCCTGAATTGCTTCTTAATTGCTCAGAGTACACTGCAGCAATTGATATCTGGTCAGTTGGTTGCATACTTGGTGAAATTATGACCAGACAGCCCTTGTTCCCTGGCAAAGATTATGTTCATCAACTAAGACTAATTACCGAGGTATGACCTTTATTTTATGTATTTTGGTTTATTTTTTGTTAGTTCTGGAGGGGTTGGGGATTAGATAAGGAAGAACAAGGTTTTTGACTTGCTACAAATTAACCATCTCTTCATTCTCTGAATTTCCAGTCTCTTGGTTATATTACTTCTGCAGCTATTTACTTATGTGTGCATAAATGAATGATTAAATTACCTTTCCGGGACACATGATGTCTATATACAACTTTGGAAATTGCTTGTTCTTGCACTTAAATTTTACTGAGATTCGATGGCAAGTAGTCATATCTATACATATATTGATATTCTATATATAGGAGATGCAAAAAGAGTGTCGTAAATGAAGTTGTTTCCTTTATTTTAAAGATTTTGTATCGAGTTCATTGAATTTTGGAGTTCTGCAATTTAATTTATTGATGACTTCTAACATATATGTTCGTGTATTGTTTCCTTTTGTCTATAAATCTGAATTGGCATGACAACATATGTTGTTCTTTTTGTTTAAAAGCTCATAGGTTCTCCTGACGATGCCAGTCTTGGGTTTCTCAGAAGTGATAATGCCAGAAGATATGTGAGGCAGCTTCCCCAGTATCCAAGGCAACAATTCTCAGCTAGATTCCTTAACAAATCTCCTGGAGCTCTAGATTTGCTGGAGAAAATGCTCATCTTTGATCCCAACCGGCGTATTACAGGTCTAGCTTAAATTTAGATTATTTCCATTCTTTTAAAGAATTGAAAGTTTGGAAAATCCTTGTAAAGAAAAGTAATGTGACGCATACAATTTCAAACTCGTCCAAAAATTGAATTTCTGTACACACATTCTTGGTAATGACAATTTTGGGGTTCTTTTGCAGTTGATGAGGCACTTTGCCACCCATACTTGGCACCTCTTCACGACATCAATGAGGAGCCTGTTTGTCCTCAGCCTTTTAGTTTTGACTTTGAGCAGCCATCATGCACCGAAGAGAATATCAAGGAACTCATCTGGAGGGAATCTGTAAAATTCAATCCTGACCCGATTTATTAAGAAATTAAGAAATTTCATTCGATGACTGTTGTCGAATGCTGTTAGATATTGTAGTACCAAAACCAGTTAAGAATGATCCTCAAGTAGAACTGATCAAATAAATAAAGTGGATATAGTGAGGGTTAACAAAAGTTGTTCCTACCCTTAAAATTGCGATTCATTTATCATCCTTGTAATATTCTGAGCCTGTAGTAGATCAGTGGAGTTCTTAGTATTACTCTTTGCAGAGTATTTTAACTCTGTATGCCTTGGTGGTGGAAATGATCTTTCCAAATATATAGTCAATTTTTAATCAGTTCTTTTTGTCTTTTTTCTCTTTTTGCTTGTTCCACACTAAAATGTAAATACTTCAAAGTTTGCTGTTTTTCATTAAAAGCAATCAGTTATTACTGGAAACTCCAATTGATATAAATTTGGGCAAAGGATTCTTGAACTTATCCTCAAAAACTACATGCTTATTGACCCTAAAATAATTATACAATAGAGACAGGTGCAATAAAATTCACATATAATTTGAAAGCAACCTGTACTTTTAGCCCATTCTATAAGAACATTTTATGATTTCTACATCATCAATTGGTAGATTTTCAGTAGGAAATGCACACATTCCAACTTTCTCTGGCCCTTGATCAGGCAACGAACCACAGGGCTTGGGAACCACACCACTTGTCACTCCTGCAATATCAGTACAAGTCCATGGTACCTTCTTTGCCTTCTTGGCCAACCCTATGGTTGCATTAGATATACATATCCCGGTGAATGGATCGCCTGAAATGCCCTCAAGTCGAGCTGCCATTGAGACATTCTCTGCGACAATGTCTCTGTAATTGATCCCTTTAATTACTGGTAATGCATTAGGATCATAGTGAGTATCAGCATGAGAGCCATAGTTTCCTGTCATCCAAAACACCCATTTCATTGTATGTAAGTTCATGCCTTTTACATATATGTCTTTCACATAACCTCCACGTCCCACTCCTGTTTTGATCCTGACCCCTGATTCTGTGTTTATGGCTGTGATGTCTTCGGCTCTGACATCTTCGATCCCACCTGACATTTCGCTTCCTAATGCAATTGCAGCACTGTATGGCGAAATGCATGTCAGCCGTCTGATGATAAGTTGTTTTGTAGGCATACCATATGATATACCATATTCATCCCAACCACTTTTAACTGCTATACAATCATCTCCAGAGACTATGTAAGTATCCTCAATTTTTGTATTCGTGCAAGAATCTGTAGTGAACATAGGCAATATCAAGAAAGATATCTTAGAAAAAGAAATGCGCTAATATTATTAAAACAGGTAAAATCTGCTAACCTGGATTTATTCCATCAGTGTTTGGAGATGTTATAGGTGCTAAAATTGTAATCCCTTGGATAATGATATTGCTGCAGATTATGTTTAAAGAATATGTGACTATGAAGAAAGTTATATTTAACTTTCACAGTGAAATTTGAAAATTTGAATTACCTGCTATAGACAGGATGAACATTCCATGATGGGGAGTTTAGGAATGTAAGATTTGAAATTTGGATGTTATCAGAATGCATGATTTCAATAAGGTACGGTCGCGTATATTTAAGTTTTTTCTTATGAAATTGTTGCCACCAAAGAGCACCCTGACCGTCGATTGTGCCATTTTCACCTGGCATAAGGATAATCAGTTTTCTTGCTAGTATAAGAGTTAAATTTGTGAATTGTGAAACTTTAAGTTTTGACAACATTTAGAATGCAAATCGCAAGGTATATCTGTGTTGCAGTTGATGAATTTTCTTGCCTGTAACAACAACATCAGTAAGGTTTGTCCCAAAAATGAGACTGATGTACCGTCCACCTGCCGTATCCCTTCCATGACCATAAGATGGCAAGGGAGCAATCACAGCCCATTCCCCAATTTCCTGAACAATTCAGTTTTCAAGTTTTCATTTTACTATCACAGACCATAAGATGATATAGTATACATAGATACATTGCTGCATGAAGTGATAGTAAAATGCAACAAGTTGCAGCGTCTTGATTTTTATCCTCTTTTCCATTATCAAACACATTCATGTATTTTTGGACTGAATGTGACGAAACCAAGCTGATAAAATTCTCAATCTCCCATCTTTCTCATTCATAATAATTTAATATATATAGATTACAAGACTTGGTCAACAAGTATAATATCTCTTAATAATGGAAACATATCATATACTCATAAAATATTTTAATTTCAACAATATCCTAATATATCTCTTAACACAAGCCATATATACACACCGTGCCCGGTGTTTTACTCCTAAGAAGGTTGTTACAGTAAAGACCATGGTTGTTTTTTGAATTAAGTTTTCAGTTTCATGGCAATTTTGAAAATTCATATTCCACCAAAGTACCAACCCATGTCAAAATACTCAAAAGTACAATCGAAACAAATATTGTCAACAATGAGTTTGAAACTGGGAGAGAACAAAATACCTGGGAAGCAAGAAGGACAGCATCTTTGTGTAGATAAAGAGTGAAATGGCTAGTGAGGTTGAAGCTTCCTGTTAACCATTGTCCAGGAGGAACAAACAGCTGAGCTCCACCGTCTGCTTCATACTGGCTCAGATGAGAAATCGCATCTCTGAACGCCTTGGTGTTGGATGTCTTTCCATCTCCAACGCCACCATAATCCGTTATCGATGCACTGTGAGCTCTGCAACTTATAGCAGTGTACTCTAATGTGTCTTGGACTCTTTTCTTGACTTTTCTGCATTCAGCTCCTCTTAAAAAAACCACTCCCAGCACCAACACAAGTACCCATACTGTCTTCATCACCTGTTAGTAAAACATTCTTAAACAAAGACACAAAAACTAACACACACTCACACATATGAGATGGAAGTTGTACTTGAGGCTTATTAGAGGTGCTGCTGCACAATGAGTCCATTGTTGAGACTTGAGAATGTGATATGGAATATGTTAGTTGAACTGTAAGGGTGCAATGAAAGGAGTATATATAGGACTGGAATAAGTTACTAGTGTTATGGCAGTGGACCACTAGTGGTCTATGCTTTTTTACATGAGATCAGTAGTTGCATCTTCTATTTATCAATATTCATGTCATTACACTTTGTTTTCTTAGTAAGTTTGATACGTGGGGGGTTGTGCGTTGATAATTGCATCAAAACAGGCTTCTTAATGTAAAAGCAATTTAAAAAAAAAACTTGCTTGTAAGTAACAAAGTATGGCTGGGACAAGAATGCTCAAGTGTTTATCTTGAATTGAATCTTGAATACTAGACAAGTCATCCACTCCACTCCACGGGTTACTAGTATATGCAACGCATCTGTGCTTCATTTTGGATTTACCCCTGGATTCTATACTTGCATTACTGTGAATCTGTCTGTAATTAAATTAATTAATCAGGAATCTAATGTCAAATTAGTGAGTTGGTTTTAGCAGTTCTTCAGTTGGAAAGTATTCTATGGGACCCACCCAGTCACGGTAACTTTACTTGCTTCTCGTGAGCCCCTCTCCACTATTGCCGACCCACTTCACGGGTGCCCCCGCCATTACCAAGTTAATATATACTTTCTGTTACTTTTTTTCCTCTAGTTTTTATTTTTATTTTTAGTGTTGTATATGATTCTTATCGCCTATGTGTATGTCATGCTCTTTCTTCCACTGAAATGAACAACATATTGTCGATTATTTCAATATTTGCACAGAAGAATTACATTTTAATGATTGCACTTGAAGTGAACAAATGAGAAAATCATATAAATAACAGCATGTACGTATTGTGTAAAAAAAAAACCACAACTTTTTCCCAAATGTATACATTTTTCTCATAATTGAAATTTTATTACTGAACACATGTATTACATTTTTTGATTAAAAAATGTGATAATTTTTACAAATTCTTCGATAAAGGAGTTCTTCCTAGAACCCAATCCTATAGATTGTAACATTAGTTTTATGATTATGTACATCAAACAAAACTATTAAAGTACATGGCGACTTGGCGAGTGGAGAATGTAGGTAGAAATACTTGAAGCTGATGAGTATGTCCACTATAGATCAAATAACAGTACATTCTACCAATAAGTAACACATACATGTGGTGCACTCTAACCAAATAAATAAACATTCTATCATCGGTACCAAGTCGCTGAACCTATGAAGATATTATAACCTATATAGTTGCAGATGAAGCTTTTAGCTCGTGCATAAAGAGACAATGATAACATTCTTAATTTCTAGCTAGACAGAGCGGAACTTTGTGAATTTCTTTCTGCCTCTTTCACCCCCAACCCAGACACACAATCCCCAAACCCAGAAAACCCACTAAATAGATCTTATATGTCTGAGGAATACAAAGGCTTGCTAGATGACCCCTCTCTCCCACAGTCTCAAGGTGTTACGAGGGAAGCCACTAATGAGATATTATTTCTAACAAATGCATTAAATACTTCGATATCTAGTAGCACTCGAGTTCAGTATCAGCTTTAAGTCAAAAAGAGATTTATTTTCATATGCAGTAAAAAGGAACCATTGCAATAATCTCACAACTACTTTGGTATGAACAAAGCAATCAGCCCTAAACAAAAACTGTCAAGCACTGTTCTAAGACTGCCGAGCCCATGATTTTCCGCAATGCAACTCATTCTTCAAGTCCAACAGACTACTTATCAAATAGATACTTTAGAGATAATGTTAAACCTTTAAACTTAAGACTTGTTTGTACATGCTACAGTATCAGTGACTCGGTGAGACAGTTGCTGCTGCCCAAAAAACAAAGTGGAATCATTGGCCAGTCATATCTTCAAAGGTACTGCCCAGTGTAGCACCATGTTGCTGGATTATCTGGACAGATTTCAGAAGAATATCTTGCTCGGCTGCGCATAACAAGTCTTTCCTCTAAAACAAACAAGGAATCAATCAAAAAGGAGTCAAATATACAAATTAACACGTGAGATTAAGGAAGATGTGGCTAGCACATTGCACTGAGACTAGAAAGAGCTGTGAACATGCGAGTGGTGTTCAGCAAGATCTAGTGTTGAAAAGGAAAATCACAAAAAGGACAACAAAATAGAAAAGAGGGTTCTTGACAACTTCTTTCAGTAAATCAGAGCATTTAAAGAAGTAATTATCTATTAAGATTCTAAACGAAATTATTTTGGTTGGGTTTGGGTTATACAATATGGGTTACTTATACATACTAGGGTTTAACCTGTGTAGTTCTAGATTAGACCTGAATAGCCATTTTCTTCTTCTTTTTTTACTTTGTATATCTTTGATTGTTTAAATACATGTATATAAGTTCTGTTTTGCTTTAGCGAGCAAAGAGGTAATTTCCTTCACATTCTTCCTAATATCCAAGTCATCTAACCATGAGTGCTTTACTAGATGTCAACAAACTTCAATGTATGCCAGATTCATCAGCAAAAACAAACATTTTAAGACTAAATGCATACTATGCTTGCACAACAGAAAACATAACAAGATGCAATGATTATTGTAACTATGAAGCTTTATAGGAAATAACTAATAGTGACCTGTGATTTCCATATATTGTGAATAGTATACACACATACCTTATGTTTTAGATTGTAACCAAGAGTCAGTTCTGCATATGATCTTTCCACTCGAGACACGAAACAATAAGGTACTTCCTTTTCCAAGAACACATTTGAGTTTGATTTAATCATGTTCGTGATATCATCTGAAATCTGGGGAATCTTATCAAAGTCACTGATATGTAAAGGAATTTTAGTGAGCATGGCACGCCATTCAGCACGTGATTTATTCACAATAACCTACAAAAAGCATAAAAGGATTTAGATACCCTGAACAATATATATTAATCATAGTAAAACATGTCACTAGCAACTTGAAATTATGATAGTAACACATGTGCTCATAAAAATCATTTGTAACATTGAAAGCAGTGCCAGAATACTAGGAACTACTTGACACAACAAAATGAAGGCTAGCAGTAGTGATGGAATATAACATTTAATGCAATTTATAAATCTAGGATTGATGGTGACACGTATGAATGTCTAGGAAAAGATATTTCAAGTTCTGCACAATGAACTAACAAGAAAATTGAGTAACAATTAATCTTTGTATGCTGACACATTATACTTGCATCAAGCTTTATCGCTGGCTCGTTGCATGGTTTCAACTTTCAATTATACAGCCTAGTGGCCCAAATGTATGCTAAGTTATGAATATAGATAGTTCTACATCTATGTCGAAGATGATAATCCCCCATGATAGTTGCAGCAATGCAGCATATACGAACAAATATAAGTGCTTTAGCAACAAAGAGGGTAACATCCAACCTGACTAGAAAACAGTGAATTAGGAACTATAACAGGGAACTTTTCCGCACTTAACAATCTTGTGGTAGTGAGTCCCATTTCTACCACCTGACCTTCCACAGATCCAGCCTGCAGAAAAATAGTTAATCACAAAAATATCCACAACTAGAAATTATTCCCGAGCTAACAGTCTGTAAAATTCACATAACAAGATCAACATACTCTAATTGTATCTCCTACTGAAAAAGGCTGTGACATCTGTACAGACAACCCACTAAGAACATTTCCCAAAATGTCCTTTGATGCAAAAGCAGTAGCAACTCCTGCACAAGCACATAGGTATACAAATTCAGATTCGAATTCTCCTTCAATAAACTTAAAATATTGCTTGAATGTGGGTACATTATAATTGACATGACTTGAGCCATTCTAAATGATCAAGATGAAAATTTTCTGTTCACTGATATCAGAATAATTCACGTCACTGATATAACTATAAGTGTTCGAAACATGTAAAACAAAACATTGCATGCCACATATATGTTTCAACACCTTTAGAATAATTATTGTACAGAAGTAATAAAGTGGTAAAGACCATTAAAATTTTCCAACAAGACTTACCTCCTATGCCTCCAACAGTAAGTATAGATTGCACTGCCACCCCACACGCCTCAGCTAAAGCCATCAAACCAAGTGAAAATAAACCAACAGATGATACTTTGTCAATGACTAACAACTTATCCCGGTCAACAAGTCCTTGTGTGCTCTTTGAGGTTAAAGCACGACTAATGACATTTGTCTTCCATCGATGCAGGAACCATACAACCGCAAGAATAACAGCACCCCTCCAAGTCTGTAAAATATACTGTGATGCAATTGTGGTAGGTGCCACCATATTTGCTCTGTTACATGAGAAAATTAACAAAAAAGAAAATAGCTAGGAGAATAGAATTCCAAAAGTCAGAATAAGCATGTAGACTTGAAAGTAAAAGAGAAAGACGGATAGCTAACATTTGGGAAAATGCCATGAAGGTAAAGACATATCGCAGCGGATCCTCCAGAGCCCCCCAAAAACTTTTCTCATATGGTACTGGACCCCATAACGAGCTACCTGATAACAGTTGAGCAGGGCCTTGCATTGAGAACTTATGGAATCTCCTCAAAACCTTAGGCATTACAAACCAAGCCAATATCGTACCCGTCAAAGTGCAACCAACAGGCATGACAACATCTTTAAGATAAGGATGAGTATCAAGCAACTGTTGAGCATAAGGTGTAAGTTCATTAGACGCTTCCTTAACCTTTTCCCCGGTATAATTCCCAGCATCAACAACAGATTTCCAAGCACCCTTAACCGTTTCAAGCCAATCACCTTCCCCAAAACCACCATCACTCATATCCCCACCACTCGAACCAACGGCAACTTCACTAGTACCCCCACTCTTATCTACATTCCCACTCACAGACTTGGACGAATACAACCTATGACTCATCATCCCAAAACTTCCCCCAAAACCCGAAACATTACTCACACTCAAACGCATTGGGGTGGAAAATGTATTATAACATTTGATCCGATCACTCAAATTAGAGTTGTGAATAACATTATCCAACATAAACCCAGATGGTTTAGTATGAAAAGTAGAAGTATTCATCAAACTAAACAAAACCCTAGTATCAATTTTGCTAGAAAAAGAAAAGCAAGTAGCTAGTGATTTGGACTTTGTTAACCTTAAAGCAGCCATTTGTATGTATAATTATAGTATCAACATTCAACTTAATCAATCAAGACCAGAATTCACATCAATCATCAAACACAAAAGAAGCACATATATTAAAATTAAATTTCACTAATCACCTTTTAATTAAAAAAATAATATGAGATGAAATTGAAGGCTTTACTAACCTGTAATTATCTGCTGGGGGAATTGAAAAGTGAAAAACAGGAAAAGATGTGTTTATTTATATACTACTACTACAGTACTACTCTACTAGTACTAGACATATTATACTCAACATGAAATAGAAAACACATGACATATCTGCCTTTTTTAACTTGTTGACCAAGAGATTCAATGTCCTCATTAATATATTTCACTCCAATTCGCTGTTTTGGCTTTCTTGTCAAGTAAATTGGCTCCTCTGTTTTTTATTCAGATACATTATTTTCCTAATTATTGTGTAAATAAAATATTACTTAATGTAGTTATTGAATGATCAAAAAATTTGTTAGTTTTCTCGATAATTTGAAAATTGATGTTTAACAAACAAAATCAATTCATTAAGAAACATAAGTTTTCCCCCCTAGTATAAAGAACAAGTTATTTAAATTGCATTCTTTTCAAAATATTAGTTAAATTAATTTTTGATTATAATCTATCTATACTATATTATTAAAGACGAAAGATTAAAAGTTTTGGTCGGCATGGTATCAGGTGAACCATAGAAAAGATCTTGACCGTCCAATTTTAAGTGAACCATAGAAATAATCTTAACCGTTGAATTTTAATAAAATATAATTTTAAAAGAATATAATCATACATACAATTCTAACACCAATAATACTCTTTTTATGCAAACAACTCATAAACATTATAATTCTAAAGAATATAAACATTACTACTAAAATACAATCTCATATTAATCTTCTAACTAAAATATCTCACATTAATCTCCTAAATAAAATACATCTATATACAAAATAAACAAAAAATATCCTATTAAAATATAAATACAAATAAATTATATAAAAATATATATACATATACAAATAAATAAAATTAAAATTATTATTATACAAATACAAATAAATTCAAATCATTAAAAAATATTAAAATAAAAATATTAAAAATTAAAAAAATTCATCCGTGCATCGCACGGGATATAAGCTAGTTAAAATAAATATACATTCTATTCAATTTTTTTTGCCAATTTATACAAACAAAATTTGATATACTCAAAATTAATAAAAATATATGATTGACTATAATAAAAATAAAAATATGTGAATTTGAATTTGAATTAGAATTAGATAGATACTACAGTAACACGTACACAAAAAAGCACTACATTTGGACCTTAGTGGTAGAATGTGCCGGCCCACATAAAACCCGTGTGAACCTATTCCATTCAAGAGCCCCATCCCAACCATAGCCTAAATATTTGACCAGCCCAGCCCAGCCCAGCCCATACCAGCCCAGCCCATTCTCAACAAAATGGTATCGTATAGTTGACGCTACCGAACGATGATCACCCAACGTATAAATACCTCACCGTCATTATCATTTTCGCGTTTATAAATTATAATCATCATCAGCTGCTTCTGCTGATAATATATATATCTCTTTCTCTATCACATGAACAATTACAAACCCTAATTCACTAGAATATTAAAATTTTGTTGATCGAGGACTCTGTTAGCTCGCTTCCGTCTTTTCAGGATCTCCAAAACTCACACACACACACACGCGCACTGAGTTCGGAGACAATAGTGAATGATGATGGATATATATGTATTACATTTAGCAATGGCGGCATTGATCGGAGCTTTATTTGTCGCTGTTTCTGTTTATTATATGGACCGTAAAACCCTAACTCAGTTGTTAGAGTTTGCCAAGACTATGCATAGAGATAGAGTTATTATTAGAAATAGAGACAGAGATGATGTCGATGACGATGATGATGATGATGATTTCGAGAACGAATCGTTGAATAAGTACTCTGATAAACAACGTCGACAAAAGATTCGTCGTGATGGCGCTGATGCTAATGGTTCTCTTTATGTTGATGATATTCCTCCTGGTTTGCCTAAGCTGAACACAATTCCCGAGGGTAATATATCGAATACACAATTATTTTTATGTTTTATTATGTGTCGTAATTAAGCATGTAGATTTTGTGTAGTTTTTACTATTTTAATGGAATGTGATTAGATTTACACGTTTAAAATTGAGTATAGATATAAGCTTAAGCTTAACAGAATGAAGTTACACTAAACTAGTCATTTTCGGGTTGATTGATCATATCGTGTAATTAAACCTAAGTCGTCATTGGCTCCCTGCCTCCCTATATGATATAGATTATATTAATTTAATTTGTTCTTCATTTTAGGAAAATCTGCTGGTTCAAACATGAGAGTTGGCCATGTAATTAGACCTATGTCACCAAGGTCACCCACTCCTAGTGTCTTTGAAAGTATGGAAGGATCAGATGAAGAGGATAATATGACGGACAGTTGTATTGTAGACTCTCCATATCTTTATACTAATGAGGATACTGTAAGATTCATTATCACTCTCCTATATTTTTTCTATTCATGTTCTTATTTCAATTTTTTATGTTTATGTGAGGCGGTGGGTAGGGGATGGAAAGACTGATTTTAAAGTATTATGGCTAGTTGCATAATTTCAAAATATGAGTGTTGCAGAAGTTCTTATCTTTCAAGCATTAAATGAGCAGAACCTAGATTCAAGTTTATATGAGAATTTGCCGGAGCATGCTAATGCTAATGGAGCTAGAGCTGTAGCGGCCGATATTCTTAGAAAAGAGCCAGAGCAAGAAACTTTTGTTCGACTCAAAATATCACCAAGTGGTATCTATTCCTCTTTTTCTCTCTTAAGTAGTTGCATGAGCTCTTTTATTTAATGAGTTATGCAGTTAACTTGGTTGAGACTTGAGTGTATAAGAGAAGAGTTCACAGTATTCATCCTAGGAAATAGCGAGTGATAAACATCATATTATGGCAGGAACATTTTGAGCTTATGTTTATGTAACAAGTAGGAAGATCGTTTCTTTCTTCTTTTTTAAAACAATACATAATACGTTCCGAAAGGATTATTGTAATTTGTTAGTGCTTGCCTTTCATTCCTGTAGCTAGAATGGGAATCTAAATAAACCCTAAGTTAAGGCCTAAGGGAATATTCCTGGATTTTATGTTCATGAACCATTCCCTACGAGAACCATGTTTTCATGTTTTTGGTGGAATGCTGCAAGGTTCAGTTAAAGTACTAAGTATAAAAATATTAAAAGTTTTCTTACAAATTTTTTTAGAGACGCCATCAACGGATGAAGCAGAAGTCTTTCGGACTATTCAAACCTGTCTAGAAATGCGAGAAAGTTATATGTTCAGGGAATCTGTAGCTCCATGGGAGAAAGAAAATATAAATGATTCCAGCCAATTGAAGCCGAATCAAAATCCATTTGATCACACTCCCGAGAAAAAAAGTGAAGTGAGTTTGTGACTTTTGCATTTTTTTGGAACAGTTATTTGTTTTTGTTGAATGTATAACAGCTTGTTGAGGCTTTTTTTCATGATTACTTTTCTCCTGATTATAACTTTACTTTGTGCAGCACTATTTTCAGATGGAGGACGGAGTGGTTCGGGTCTATGCTAACAAGGATGGTAATCCGTTACTATTACGTTGCTGGCTTTGCATACCCATGTCCAGTTTAAATGACGTAGTAATTTATTTGGTTTTTACCATACTTCTTACACCTATTTCTGTTTTTTATGTCCCCAGCTACAGAGAAGCTCTATCCAGTTGCGGATGCAACATCATTTTTCACCGATCTACACTACATCCTAAAAGTAATAGCAGCCGGAAATATCAGAACATTGTGCCATCACCGTCTTGTACTCCTGGAACAGGTAATTACTTTTTCAATATTCTATATCTATTGCTATTGTTACCTAGGGTTTTAAGATTTGTTTGTTTTATAAAAATTTTAGCTTGATGTTTAACAAGATCGTTACCAAACTTTTATCACAGAAATTCAATCTTCATTTAATGCTTAATGCTGATAAAGAATTCCTAGCTCAAAAAAGTGCACCGCACCGTGACTTTTACAATGTCAGGAAAGTTGACACACATGTTCATCACTCCGCATGTATGAACCAAAAACATCTTTTGAGGTTTATTAAATCAAAGTTGAAGAAGGAGCCGGACGAGGTAATAATATGATAGTCGTTGCGTTCAGATACATCTCTCTTCTCCTTTTTCCCAAGCCCTTGCCTCTTTTTACTCTCACATATCCAACTGTTGGAGTATGTGCCTTATAATTAACTAATATATAAAGACTATATGATTCAGGATTTTCTTGGCATATAACCTAGTTGTTTCTGAGAAATAGTTGTACTAATTAGGCATCTTTGTTTGCTTGATCACACTTTTTCTTTTACTGAACAGGAAACGTCTTGCACATTTATAAATTCTCTTCTTTCATTACCCAGGTTGTAATATTCCGAGATGGTACATATCTCACCTTGAAAGAGGTTTTTGAGAGCTTGGATTTAACTGGGTAATACTTTGTCCACTATTTAATACTGTCTGAAGAGAATTCTCACTATCAGCTTCTTCACCGACATATTTCTATTGACTTAGAAGATGTTCTTATCGGTTTTGTTAGGTATGATCTGAATGTTGACCTTCTAGATGTTCATGCTGACAAGAGCACCTTTCATCGTTTTGACAAATTTAACCTGAAGTATAATCCTTGTGGTCAAAGTAGGCTCAGAGAGATTTTCTTAAAGCAAGACAATCTTATTCAGGGTATGTGCTTCTTTAGTTAGTAACTTAAGTTACGTTGTGACTGTGTGGAAGTCAAAATATTACTCTGCTCTATGGTGTTATTTAGTTAATGCATTGTGATCAGTGCCTATGGTTGGAAATCAATGTATAATCAGTCACCAGCTACTGTAGTCAGAGTAGTCATCCATCTACACTTGTACATTGACAATCTGAACGGAGGTGCATTTTGTTTATCTCACATTTTTTCCCTCTTTTAACCATTGATTTGACTTTTATATATCGTTCTCCTATTTTTGACAGGGCGTTTCCTTGCTGAGGTGACGCAACAAGTATTCTCAGATCTTGATACAAGTAAATACCAAGTGCGTGCTTGAACACGATAAATACCTTGAGCATTGAATATGAATGATAATATGATATTGGTTACTGATTGCTGTCAATAATATACTACATTCTTCGGTGTATTGATTTTTTTTTTATGGTGCTATAAGAAGAAACTAGTGTCTGAACAAGCTGTTGCAATCTAGAGAGATGTAGGAATACTGATAGCATCATTTTCCATTTATATTGGAACCCTAGTGATGACTACATCTACTCTGTTTTATAAGGCCCTATTCAAGCATCAGCACATCAAAAGATTGTTCACAATTTCTTTCATCTTCCGTCAAATAAATATTGATGAACATTAAAGAATGTATTCCTGTCAACTGTCACTGTTTGTTCTTCGGGCATACTCACAATAGTATAGATAGGTAGCCATAGAAGAGTCTACGTTGCCTGAATACCAATATAGCAACTACTTTCTCTTCTCCATGGACTGCTTTCCTATTGGTTCCATTATGTAATACTGTTAATGTCAGTGTTTTGCTGATACAGATGGCTGAATACCGGATCTCAATATACGGGAGAAAGCAAAGTGAATGGGACCAACTTGCCAGTTGGATTGTCAATAATGAATTGTACAGCAAGAATGTTGTTTGGTTGATTCAGGTAATGCTCTTTTTTAGGACAATTTACTGATCATAATCTTGTATCAACACAGACATATATTGTTCAGATTGTATAAAAGATATTGATTGAATGGTGAGTAGAGTTGCCTGTTTTGTTTGGGTGAAAGCCATTTCAGTGTCTTTTTGTTTTCATGAAAACTGCAAGTATTAGTGTTGTCTCGGAAATGAGGAATTGCCTTGATACTAACCTTGATTTGAGGATGGGTAAACAAGAATACTCAAATTTGTGCTTCTCTATGTTAAATCTGAGTAACATTTTAAATTCTATACTGTTATTTTTCTTTGTTTTTCAGCTTCCTCGACTGTACAATATATACAAAGAGATGGGGATTGTTACATCATTCCAAAACATTCTCGATAATTTCTTCCTTCCTCTGTTTGAGGTTACCGTTGACCCCGAATCACATCCTCAGTTGCATGTTTTCCTAGAGCAGGTATTGCACTCTCACATTTACACTTTTTTACTGTGACATTGTCATGTTTGTATACATAGATGTATAAGTTGCGATGACTATTGATTTTTTACTATTTTTTTGTTGCAATACTTATTCGCTTTTTTACTATTGTAGGTTGTTGGCTTGGATTTAGTAGATGATGAAAGCAAGCCTGAAAGACGTCCTACAAAACACATGCCGACTCCAGCTCAGTGGACAAATATATTCAACCCTGCCTTTTCATATTATGTTTATTATTTTTATGCCAACCTCTATACACTAAACAAGGTGTGTATGTGTGCCTATTGTTTATAGTCAAAATATGCCTGCATTGTAATCTTTTTCCTTTAAAATGAAACATGTTTATTTTTGTTATGCATGCATACATCGGTGTAACTTTGATCATATCACGGTTCTTTACTAGCTCAGAATTTAGTAGTGCAGCATGCTGGAGTATCAAACACGATTTTTGCCAGTGAACTAGCTCATTTTGAGGGATAGTTACATTTTTCAGATTTATATTTTAAACTTTGCCTTGTCCAATGTTCCATCTCAGCTCCGTGAATCAAAGGGGATGACGACCATAAGATTCCGTCCACATTCTGGGGAGGTATCTGTTTAAATCTACTTCCAAAACCCAGATTCTTTTCTTTTTAGCAGTTAATTTTGTGTAATTGTTTAAATGTGCATTTTTGTGTTCAGGCTGGTGATATTGACCACCTTGCTGCAACATTTCTCACCTGTCACAATATTGCCCATGGAATCAATTTAAGAAAATCTCCTGTTCTTCAATATTTATATTATCTGGCCCAGGTAAAAAAGAATGCCTTACCTTTGACTTGATTCATAACATCTTTCAAAGTTCTAATTGTGCATAATGTTTTGATGATTCCTAGATTGGCTTGGCAATGTCTCCACTAAGTAACAACTCCTTATTTGTGGACTATCATCGAAACCCTTTTCCTATGTTTTTCTTAAGGGGACTCAATGTTTCCCTTTCGACTGATGATCCGTTACAAATTCATCTAACGAAAGAACCGCTCGTTGAAGAATATAGTATAGCAGCTTCGGTAAGCAACCTCCCTATACTGTGTTTGCACTTTGATAAGTGTTATTAGACGTCAAGGTTGTTTATGTTTCCTTTTAACAGGTATGGAAGCTAAGTTCATGTGATTTGTGCGAGATTGCCCGTAATTCAGTCTACCAATCGGGTTTCTCACATTCTTTAAAGGTAAAAGTTTTTATATGCAGCTATTTTCAAATCTGTGTTGGGAATCCAGTACTATGTTTCCTTTTTCTGGTTGTGATCGAGTTTTTAGAAAGCTAATTATGAAAACTTATATCTTCATATGAGAGCTAGTTTTGTTCATTGTTTACTGCTTGAAATCTGTGTCGGGAGTCAAAATGAAGATGGTTTACAAATTGAAAGAAAGCTCATGCAACATTTATTTTTACTTCTTTTTGTCATTGAGTATTTAGCAAGCTAATCAATAAAATTTACATCTTCATAATAAAGCCAGTTTTCTTCAATGTTTACTGATCACTGCTTTTATTTCTGAGTATGATATGTAAGTTTGCTAATGAGCATTTTGTCCGTGTAGGATGTTGACCAACTTTCTATTAGTTTTATACTCTTTGGCAACATCCTTTTCGTATCATTCTTTCGAATTTTCATTATTTTAGGAAGTGTGATTGCTTATTATATGATGCTTTGTAGTTCCAACTAACTCAAGTTTATGTTTCTGCGCCCTGATATTCCCTTTCAGTCTCATTGGATTGGAAAGGAATACTACAAGAGAGGGCCAGATGGAAATGATATCCACAGGACCAACGTACCTCATATTCGACTAGAATTTCGTGATTCGGTATGTGATGTTTAACTTTCAGAAACTTTCTGTTTGTTTTTCTCCTCGGCGTCCTTTTCTTTGATATTATAAATCTTTTATTTACATATGAGCATTGGTCTAGATTAATCACCGATTAATCCATGTTCGGTAGCTCACCGAACTGATTAAATTCCCGATTATTCAATTAATCGTTCCGACTAATGCCCGATTCATCCAATTAATCCCGTTCCGTGCCTTCACCGTCTAATTCCGATTTTCGTTTTTTACAACACTGCATATGAGTTGTTCCGTGTTCCTTGGTAGGGCTGTAATTCGAACCGGGGCAGCTCGCGAGCTCGCCTGGCTCGAACTCGTTTAAGTGGGCTCGACTCGGCTCGTTTAGTTAAACGAGCCGAGTTCGGGCAGAGGTTCCGACTCGTTTAAGTTAATCGAGCGAGCCGAGTATACCCGAAACTCGATTACACCCGGCTCGAAACTCCCGAGTTCGTCTCGGCTCGGCTCGGCTCGACTCGAATTCGAAACTCGAGAGCTCGTTTATAAAAATAATTTAAAAAATAAATTAATTCATATATATTCAACCAAATTAATTTTTTATTTTTTGAAAATTTGGGAATATCATTAAATTATTTTTTGAAAAATTGAAAATATCATTAAATTTTGAATTTTTTTAATTTAAATAAATAAATAAAGTCCAAAACTCGCAAGCTACTCGGCTCGTTAAAGTCCGGCTCGTATAAATCGCGAGTATACTCGGCTCGTTAAATAACCGAGTCGAGTTCGGTCAGAAAATCGGGCTCGTTTATTTAAAGCTAGCTCGCCCAACTCGATTAACTTTAACTCAAATTATGTCCGACTCGAAACTTGGCTCGCTCGGCCCGAATTACATCCCTATTCCTTGGAAAGGAAATGTAAATGCTTTGCATCAGACTTTTTGAAGGCCCCTACAGAAAATAATTTCTGAGCTCTACATTCTAGACATTGAGAACATGAGAAAAACTGGTTCCTGAATCGCCAAGTAAAATTCAGCAATTTACTATTCTTTTTAAGTTATACTGATATTATAATTAGATAGAACCAAGCTAACAAGATATATATAATCTTTCCCTGTATATATTTTTTCGGTTGAAGCAAACAATTGCCAGTGACAACACTCTCAACATTTTTCCTGCAGATATGGAGAGAGGAGATGCAACAGGTTTATCTGGGCAAAGCCATTTTTCCTAGACACATTGAAACCTAGTATTGGTGGTCAGTGTCAAATATATCAAGGTCTCTCTCTCTCTCCCCCCCCCCCCCCCCCTCCCTTTTTCTTTTGTGGCAGATCACTGTAGAGACATCTATTCCCTTTTAAAAAAATTCAGAAGTTGAAAAAATTATGATCAACGCACTTCCTGCCAACTTATCTACCAAGACGAGAATAAGCTCTCCGTATATACATTGAAGAAGAACTCAACGAAGTATATTGAGGGTGAAATCTCTTCAATGAAGTAGTTTGAAGGCACTATAGAGCAAGACTGAGATTGATTGATAGCATTTGTTTCTGGAAGATCTTGGCTTGGGAATAGTAGCTTATGACATCGAGAAATACAGACTAGAATAAATATGAAAAAGAGGGACACTGTGGGATTTAACTTTTACATGGTTATTAGAAATTGAATACAACATATATACATGTCTTTGTACATTATTGGCTAGGCCTTTTATGAAATTTATTTTCCAGGTATTGTGAATAATTTCTTCAATTACAACATAAATTTATAATAAAGATAAACGAGGTCTTAGTTTCTTGCTACAACAATTCAACACTGTCATGAACAGATAATTTCGATAACAAAAATATTAGATTGTGTTGAACAGACAACGGGAAAAGTATGGAATGCTCAGATCTGGTTAAACTGACCAACATACAAGTAATATGGGAATGTCCAAATCTCAGTAAACAAACAGTGATGTAGATGTGTTGGAGTTATTGAAACAGACAGTGATGATGTGTTGGAGTTATCGAAGTCGGTCTTTGGATCAAGAAGCTCACTTGAGGACACTGCAAGAATCAAGTGAACAACTATTAGAACGTTCATAAACTTCATAATTCATCGTCAGAAAGTTGGGAACAAAGGGACGAGTGTATGATCTATCGTCAGTAATCATTGTTTCTAGTGCATAATATTATAGAAGTTTAGTTTTTAAATTATTATTATAATATATTTATAGTATATGGAGTCCAAAAATGTATAGGGTCGGGCAAAGGGTCAATGTTGCTAGGGTGATAAACTTACTTGTACAAATACGCAGCAATGCCCAGAATTATGCACAAGAGGAAGACATCGCAGCAGAAGTTGCGACTCGACCTCATCTGAACAAAACAATAAAATTGCAAATGGCGACTTAAGTTACATATATATGGTAAAGGTAGATTCAAAGTCTGAGTATCATATATATTTTATCTACCTTTGTAATTGTGTCCTTCAGTTGCACATTAGTATTCCTCAGCTCAGAATTTGCCCTGTCAACCTGCAATCATATCAAACAAAACAAAATGTTATCAACACACATACACACACTCTTTCATCCCAGCATGATCCTAGACCCTAGCTAATAATTAGTGATGCAAACTATATTGATTTCTACAATGCGGAAAGGGACTAAAAGAATCTTGTAAGGAGATGACATCTAACCTTGTCGTCAATTTCATCCATCAGGGTTACTTGTCTATCTAGTTCCTGCAAAGATAATCATAGTGAAGCAGAGAAGTTCAATATTTTTTGCTCTCAGCCCCTGCATTTTACTTTTAGAAGAAGATTGGTAAGAATGCAAACAAACCTCATGCATGTCATGGGCCATGTTCTTTAAAGCATGTAAGCCTTCTGCTATGTCATCCAAACCTTCATCCTGGAGTTCAATGAAATCATAGAAATCGTAAAATGTACATGAACATCATTCGTATTAAAAAGAAGGCTTTAGCAGAGTCAAGAGCATCATAAAATGTACAAGTGCCAAATGAAATAAATTACACAAAAGAAGAATCACATTACTTGCTTCATTTTCCTCATCTCATATTCCTGCCTAAAAGTGTTGGTATCTTCAGTATGCTGAAAGTAGTCACTGTCGAATTTTCCATCTGACATTGTATCGAACAATTATATGATAAGAATAAATAACTGTTTTAAAGACTAAGTACGAGGCAATTACATCAATACCCGGGGGTTACCACCTGAAGTTGAATTGAATACAAATCCAGCATTCGAGCCTGAAGCTGCGAAACCACCAGTTTGTTTAGTTGCAACTGTGGATCCATCAGGTACTGCTGCAATCCTCTCTTTGAGTGCAATAACCAATTCGCTTCTTGCGTCAAGTTCTTCCTTTGAAAGGCCCTTGACCTACAAATTGATCATCGAAGCCATGAACTTGCAAATCGAGCCAAGTCAATAGATTAAAATTAACATATATAGCTGTTCTGTTATATAATTTGATTCAAAGATTCCTTGTACCCCCTAGATTAGATTATGAATTTAAAGCATGGAACAGGCCTCTTTCATGAATCATCATAAATAAAGTTATATATATACACATCTCTTTCACAAAAGCACAAGATTATGTGGCATACATAATATAAGTGTGTGCTTCTAGTTGTTGTTGAATACAGACTTATAAATACCAAGATTATGATCTTGATGAAAAACCTTTTTGAAAGCAAGTCTGTGTAACTTGGGAATATCTTCAAACAAACGAGCCTTGGATCGTCGTATCTCAGCATTAATAGCTACAGCTGTTGCCCTCCTTGTCTCCAACGCCACAGTCTCTCCCTTCTACAATATTACATTAACACACACACACACACACAGTGAGTGAAAATGAACATGTCAATAGATGTGCACGCATATTTTAAAATCGTAGAACCTGAAGAAGTTGATGTAGGTCAGCATCCACGGCTGTATAAAGGCGTAGAAAAGCATCATCGGAAGCGCCTGCAACAATGTTGACTTGTTTTTGCTTATCTAAATCGTACTTATCATACTTGTTGCATATAACATCAACTCTAGTTACTATATCTAGCACACCCATGTCTATTTAAAAATTAAAAACACACATGCATATAGCCATATACAATGTATGTTAATGTGATGTAAAGAACACAAGGTTTGGGTGTGTTTGTGTAAGAGTGATGAAGCCTGTTAACAACAGAGCACAAGTTAAAAAATGCAAGACGGCAGGGGAGAGAGAGAGAGAGAGAGAGAGACGGAGATAGCGAGACATTTACTCTTTTTTTTTTTAATTACAAATATGGATTCATGGTTATAGACTCTGTGTTTCTTGATTTTGTTTAATAAGAACTTGTTTCATAATGCTCCGTGTATCTTTTTTCAACTATCAAATAAATATGTAAAATTAAATTCCTGTCTAATGTAAAAATTAAAAAAAGTAAACATGGATCCAAAACAAGAATTGTAGAAACCATAGTATCCAATACACAATACCCATGTAGAACAAGTTCCAACTAAAAGAAATATTAGGACAAAAAAATAAAAAGAACAGAGTTGTATTTGATAATTATAAAACAAATCAAAAGAAAGTTTGTTCAGAAATTTGGTGCCACCTCTAAGTACCATTTCACCATTATTCCTCAACACCATCGGCCGCCAACTCGGTTCAAAATTAACACTGGTCATTTTCCTCCAAACCTCATGATTTGGTTCACCAGCATTTTCTAGTATGGAAATGTGTAGAACAGAGTTGGACTTGTCGCAGTAAAATAGCGAAAGCAATTCACCACAAATAAAGTATTCTACAAGAATAAGGCTATCAGCATTTTTCTTAGAATACGGTGGAGGCAACATAATATCTCGAATGGTATCGTTTTCCATGTCAAAACAAACAATTACTTTCTCATCCGCAAAAACTTGGTATATGCTCCCTACCCAATATGCAGCACCATTCACAACCACCGAATTAGATCATTTATATTTAAATAAATAGATATATCTCGTAAAAAATGATCACAATCCAAAATTCAAATTCAATTCAGAAAAAATCATAATAATTGATTAAAATTTACGAGATTGGATTTTGTTACGCGGTAATTACTACAGGCGTCTCCCTCACACACACACACACTCTCTCCCAAACAAGTGCGTATGCTAGGGGTGAAGAACCCACGAAAGTCCCGTAATAATGATAGGGAAAGGAAAAATAACTAAATAAGTAAACCAGGGAACTTATTTATCAATTCCTAAATAAATATACAGTATATATAAAAATCTAGAAGACTAGAACCCACAAGAAAAAGAAAGCATGACCAAACTCTATAATAAATAAATAAAGAGTATATTTCAACGACCGTCATTTTTTTTATATTACTTGTATAGAATAAAATAAATGTACTGTTGACTGATCTGAACCCACTTTGTGTCTTCACAATTACAGTAGTTTCAAGAATCATCAGACATGGCAGATACTTGTTCGATTCTGTCTAGTTTTGTAATGAAATACACTTTATTGTTGTCTGTATATATTCTTTTGTTTTTGGTAGGCCATTCAATTCAAGATGATGGGGTTCCTAACAATAATTCTTATCAAATTTCTAGCTTTACTTATGCTAAAACTGTGCTTAAGCCTTATGATTGGCGTTATATCAGAGGTACCCTTTTTTATTCTTGTGCATTTTTGTGTTATAAAGTTGGTGATTTTGATTACTTGATGTTTTTCAAGGGTTTATGTAATGTTAGTTCCGATGGGTTGTTTTCAAAATCTAATCTTTCTTTAATACCAGTGGGTTCAAAGTTTTATCATTTTCTTGCTGAAAATTTGTTATTGGAATGTCAATATATCTGTATCTATATCTATCTGAGATGATATCTTCATTGGCTAAACTATGTGATGGAGGTTTTGATTTAGCCTAGTGAGTATCCCTCTTCTCTTCTTAAAAAGATCTTGAATAAAGAAGAAGAGGCTTTTTATCCATGTCTGTGTGTGTGTGTATTTGCTCAGGGGGGGAGTTGTTTTGATTTTGTGCATTTTGAAGTTATAGAGTAAGTGAATTTGATCAATTAATGATTTTCAAGGTTTATGAACTGTTAGTTTTGTGGATTATTTTCAAAATCTTGTCTTTGTTTAGAATTTGTTGTCTGATTAGTGGGTTTACAACGTATTGTTTAGTACTTAGATGAGTATCAATGTAATATACATAAATCCGATATGATATTTTTGTTGGTTATTCTAGGGTGTAAGAGCATCTCCAATAGGCTCTCTAAACAAGTTCCTAAATGAAAATATAAAGAGCATGATAAAAAATAGAGCTCCAAGAGACTCTTAGTGGCTCTTAAATTTCTTAGGAGTCTCCTCTCTCTCCTCTATTTTAGGAGTCACTACATGGCTCTTAACTTTTTTATATCATTAAAATATGCATTCCCTCCAATTTTTTCAATAGGTTCCCACTACATGACACATCTTTGAATTTAAAATATGAATAAAATTTAAATAGAGAGTGAATATAAAGAACATTGTTGGAGTTGATCCTCTTAAAAATGTGTTAACTTGATAAGAGCTTAATATTTTATAATATATTTAGGAGTGTACTAGGAGTCTCTTAGAGATGCTCTAAGAGGTTCTGGTTATATCTAAGGCGTAATAATTTGTATTTGAAATTAGCTTAGACAGCTGTTGAATTTGTGCTCAGTAGGGGAGGTGTTTAGATTAAGTAGCTGCTCTGTGTTTTCTCGGGTTATTGGATATCTTAAAATGGATCGAATTGTTTTTTACTTCTCTATTATAACCTACACATCGTAAACTGTGTGTTTTGCGGTCAAGTTTCATGTCAGAAATTTATACCTGCAGTTATGTAAGCTTCTCAATATATACGATATAAAAATATCAATAAATATGTTTTGTTCGAAATTTGCATCAGTTTTAATTTGAACTTCTTTAAGTGAACAAGGGACCTTCCTGATGATAGTACATGTATTTGAATTTTGATTTATGTAGTAAATTACATTTGTTCTTGAGTCACTTGTACATTTGTGCTAAACTTTTTAATTTGAACCCTAGAGTTGGCCAATACTTAATATATGTTGTCTAACTTGTTTTTGCATGTGTTATTTGTGCAGTTGAATTGCCACCTTGGTTCTCTGTAATGTCTGTAGATTTAGACTCTGATGTAGACCTTGTAAGTATGTGTTGCTTCTGTCATTTATTCTCTACCTGCAGCTGGGGCTGGGAGAATATAATTTCGTTTAGCGAGTTTTCTTTTCTTTCTTGTGTTGAGCTTCTTGAATTTTCTTTGTGCTTTCCGTTTATGGGTAACAGTCTAAAGCTTCTAGTTACTGGTCGAATTTTAATTACACTTAATCTTTCTTGGTTCTGTTTAAGGATCCCAGAAGCTTCGCAAATGGGCCTAAAAGCAATCAGCCAATGTTATGCTTCCGACAAGGAAGTCCCCCTCTACCTGATGTTCACAACGCTTCTTCAACAGGTAAAGACTATGGGATAAAGGTTTAACATGTCTCAATACCTCCCATAATCATCATTTCTTCATCATGATTTGTGACTATATGAGGTCACATATAACTCAAAATTTGTCGCGTATAACATAAAAAGGGCGGCTAAGTTTGCTGCCGGATTAAATCATTTTCCAATAGTTAGAAACTACCGTAACAGTTTCAAAACCCATACGGTCAATATTCTGTCTTGATTTTTATAAGCATGCTTATGGTATGCTTTTGAGTTTAAGTTTTTCCTCTGGCATGGATTTAAGGTCAAATTAACTATCAACCCTCACCTATACTTAGTTGACTAATTGCATAATAGATTTATAGACTAATTATTTTAACTCTTAAAGTTTCTCTTTGAATTTGAGATTACTGACTGTTTTGGTTTGTCTTCCTATCCAAATTGATCATGTCATCTTTCTCTTCTTCTTTCAACTGCAGCAATTAGACCCATCATTAATGGGTCTTTTGGAGGAGTGCAAGGTGCTCAAATTTCTGAAGCGTGTTATCCTATGCAGAAACATATAACAATGAGATTTAGCAATGAGCAGGTCTGTTTTATGATTAAAGATCATTGTTGCTGTAATTTCAAATGTCACCATCTTTTATATGATAAATGTTTATATGTAAATTTATATTCCTTTCTGTTGAAATTTCCAAAAATACAACCTCGCCTATGGTGATTTGAAACTTTAATACATATGATATACTATATTTTCCTTGTACTTATCCATGTAAAAATTGAATTGCTAATTATCTGATTAGATAGATGACAAACAAACTGCTAAACAGATCTCTGCGGGAACATGGTACATTGGATTCTTTAATGGGATCGGAGTAATAAGGACACAGTCTAAAATGGTATGCTCATCCTTAACTTATGAACAGAGAATAATCATAGTGCTTTTTATGTGTGTGTGTATTGTGCAGTGCGTAGAAAAGATATATTGTAGTCAAATATAACATTTCATTGAGGTCTTAGCTAAGCCATCCCATTTCTTGCAATTTTTTCCGACAAATGTGAAATAAATGCTGGTAAAACATGAGAAGTTTCTAAATTTAAATGAGAGAAAATGTGAAGTTGTTGAAACCATTTGGAGTAAGTGGACTTGTTTCCTAGTGATACCAGGGGTTCTTCCATCAAAAAAGAAATATTTTGAATTTTGATTCCAATGGTTCCTGTTTATCGCAAGATTTTAATTAATTGAGGCTGTTACTGGAAAGCGTTTTACTTGTATTTTGTTAATATAATTTAGTTCCATGTCATGATTTTGGAAATTTCAGATTGTTCCATCCAACATGTCTTTTTCCGAGTTAATAAATATCGCTGGTTCTATTGCAGATAAATCGAGGTCCATCATACTCGTTTAATGGCAATGTAACCGTAGAAGGGTGTGTGATACCCATGATGTGGGGCAAGTACTGCAACCAAACTATTGATCCGCTTTCATGTGTTAACAGCTACAATCTAACAACTCATACAGATGGTAACAACCAAACAGCAGAAAGTATGACTTCATGCAGGAATGTTGATGAGAACTCTTGTAGTCGTGATAATGAGCTAAAAGTCTACTATTTGGACATTATGGGTATTTCTGAGAAAATAATAATTTCAGTAAATAATATCAAATTAAATTATACCCAATTTTCTAGTGCCACCACGAACAGTAGCAGTATAGTTCTAATGTGTTATGCACGGCATGGAGCAATGCCAGTGGAAAGTTTGCATGACTATTCTGGTAATATCAACAATGCTTCTCTGGTTATACAAACACCAAAAGTTGGTCGATGGTATATTGCTATTCAACCTGTTAATGTTTCAAATGCACTTGGGGGGCTTCAGGAGACGAGCAATAAAGTTTGCTACTCCTTGGACTGGCAAGTACTTCAATGTCCTTTGGGTAAGGCTGGATCAAACTGTACATCAGAAACATATGCACTTCAGGTGGGTTACTCTCCTATTTGAAAGCTGTACATAAAATTACCGGATGTTAAACTTACAAAAGAGCAACTGAATATAATTGAGCCAAGGAAGGGTCTATCCATACATGTTGCTATTATATTTAAAATTTACTAATTGTATGATAATATGTGTTTACATCGTTTTCTAGTGTAGGAGATACCTTTTTCTTCAACAAGATAGTGTAACTTGTAAATTTTCTTGAAGAATTAGCTAGAAGTCTCCCTCAAACAAGAAAAAAATTAATACAAACTACATAATTTCATACTTCCTCTGTAATTGCATGCTTAATTGAAATTATTTTCCGCTCGAGAGACAAGGCTACTATGCCGTAAATTTCAATCAGTATATATCACATACTCTTGTTTTAATTTTGTAGAATTTATGGCAGGAGTAATTTATTGACAAGCTGCGAATGGTTCTCTGCAGACAGTTCTCAGGAAAAACCCATTTGGACCTTTCGAATCGTATTATTTACCAGTCAGTAACAAGATCTTGTCAGCTACTGCTAATTTCCTTTTGGAACCTCTTCTGACCAACACCTCTTATGGGAGAAGTTTGGATGATGATTGGACTTATTTCCTTCTGGACATACCTTCTGCTGCTGCTGGAGGGAATATGCATATCAGACTTTCGTCAGATGTGAGAATCGAGTATCAAATATATGCTAGATACGGAGGACTATCAGCTCTTGATAACTGGGATTACTACTATGCAAATGCAACAAGCAGCAGCAGTAGTTCCATGTTCTTCAAGGTCTATGAATCAACCGAGGTTACTATTAGTTTTTACATTTTATATGTTAGAGGAGGAACTTGGAGTATTGCATTAAGGAATCTGTTGCCTCCTGGTAGTGCCAACAAAATCCAGACTACTATGTCTATTTCAATCGAAAGATGTCCAAGAAGATGTTCCTCTCCTCATGGGTCATGTCAAACTGTGATGGATGCAAATGGCTTGACTCTATACAGGTTTGCCTAATATACTTATTTATGTGCTAAGCTTGCTACATTAATATCCCTGCATTCCCGTTAAAGGTGTCAGTACTGTGAAACTCGGGGAATTTACTGTATGCATTCAATCTTATTTCTCCTGGTTTCATTTTATTTCCTGTATTTCTTTTCAGCTACTGTCATTGTGATAATGACCATGGAGGATTCGATTGTAGTGTTGAAATTGTATCACATCAAGGTATTTTGTGTTTACTAAATATTTTACAACTTAAATAAAATTACCTTAGAACTTTCTGCATATTTTCTTGTTTGAACTATTAATCTTGATCAACTTCAATAGTATTACTAGCAAACTTAGCTTCACTTTCAATGTAATGATGTACGTCTGCCTCTTTCTAAGGTAAAATTCTGAAAACTCATGTAGGGCACGTATGGCAATCAATTTCCCTTATTGCGTCCAATGCTGCAGCTGTACTTCCTGCTTACTGGGCTCTTCGTCAGAGGGTAATATTAAGTAGTTCATTCAGATCAGTAGTTTTTTCCTAATTGTGAAAAATAGTGTCCCAGCAAGGTGTTTTTCTTTCTCATTGAATTTTGCATGCAATACTTGACCACCGATACTTTGATAAAGGTTCTTCATTAATGTGTAGGCATTCGCAGAATGGGTTCTTTACACATCTAGTGGGATTTCAAGTGGAATATATCATGCATGTGATGTTGGCACCTGGTGCCCTTTATCTTTTCATGTCTTGCAGGTATGAATATTCAGCTTTGTAATATGAACTTGTTTATTTACATCTGTGAATATTTTGGCAGCTCTTGTTTCTTTTCTTTTTTTCTTGGGGCGGCTGTTGCAGAATTATATATTATTGTCAATTCTAATTGATTGAATGGTTGGAGCATTCGATCAGTTTATGGATTTCTGGCTTTCATTCATGGCTGTGGTGAGCACTTTTGTGTACTTAGCTACTATTGATGAAGTATCAAAGAGAACAATTCAAACAGTGGTTGCAATTCTTACTGCCCTCATGGCTGAAACTGGAGCCACCAGGTATGCATTTATATAGCTGATTCCCAAGGTTAATGATTGGTTTTAAGTTTTAACCATGCTCAACATTCACAGGTCATCCAATATTATTCTTGTAATAGCAATTGGGGCTGCGGGTCTACTTGTGGGGTGGCTGATTGAGTTAGCTACCAATTATAGGACGCTTTCCTTTTCCCCTGTGTTCTCTACAAATATTTTTCATAGGTGAGTGGCCATATCATATTTTTATGATGCATGTCTTTCTTCATGGAGAGGTAAATTTAATTGTTTAATCAGCATGTACAAACAGTGGTCCTCAACATGCTATTTTAGTTGCCAACTAAAATATTCCTTCCATACATTGGGATTTTTAATTTGTACTATGATGTTAGACTTAATGTACTCGAACTGAGTTTGATGAATTCGAAAAGAAACCCTATTAAAATGTTAAGAGGCGCAATGTTCCCAATATGTTGTGGGTTCTGTGTGGATGATAATTCAGGGGTGGTCCTGGCTATAGGCGAATAAGGCTAGCACCTCGGACCCCTCAGTACTTGATAGCCCCAATTTTCAGAGTCCTTTATACGAAATATATAGCATATTGCCCCGAAAATAGATTTTGACTAGGGCCTACCCTGGATGATATGCAAATACGAAGTTAAATTTGTGTTTCTCCTTTGATACTGATAATACTTAACATTGACATTGATAATAGATGGCAGAGTGTTAAGGAGTGGACCCGTGATGTGATAAAGAATATTATAAAGCGTTTCCGTTGGGGATTTATACTAGCAGGGTTTGCAGCCTTATCAATGGCTGCCATAAGTTGGCAGCTGGAAACTAGTGAAAACTACTGGATTTGGCACAGGTACGGTATCATACTTAATTTCTACACTAATTTGTCTCTCAATATGTATATGTTTGAATGTATGTCATACTTAATGTCTACACTGATTTTCAGCATCTCTCTCTCTCTCATGCTTAATTTTTATACTGATTTGCAGCATGTGGCATATTTCTATATATACTTGCTCCTTTCTCTTCCTTTGTTCCAAAGCAAAACTGGTTGTAGTTGAAACTCAAAGATCTGTTGTTTTGGACTATGAGCTAACTCGGCAAAATTCATTCTCAAGAGAATAGTAGATATAGGGACGAATTAGATCAGCAGATATCCAAAATTTTAGTTAAAAAGACGATCTCTACTTAAAGCATGGAGATTTTTAGAGGCAAACTGCAGAAGCAACATGAAACACTTTGATTCAACTTTTCCGGTCTAAAGAAACTACACAAGATCACTTCTTCAGCTCTAGATGCAGCTCAAGTTTATGAGCTAGTGAACTTAAATGATACAAAATTAGTCATTGTAAATGTTAAGTGCGCATCTTTTATTGTATTTTTAGCTCCCAGAATTTGTATCAAATGAATCAATTTATTTATATATATTTATCAAAATTTATACCGTCTTAATAGCCTTGTGTGGAACTCGAATTGCTGCAATCACTAAAACTCCCTCCTACAATCCATCACTTTGACTTTTTGAAAGTATTTTAAGGTGAATATAAAATATAATTTTACAAGTTAATTTTTTGAATTATCTGTTTGTTTTAAAAAAATAGAAGTATAAATTTTTATTTAGAAAGAAAATTTAAGAAGTAACTATTGGAACTATCTCTTTCAATCCTTGTGAAAAAGTTGGGGTGCATACAAGTGAAATTTCGACAACAGCAGATAGTACAGGCTGGATTTTCTAGAGGTGCCGATGATGAATATGTTATAAACTGCAAAAGTGCGAGTGAAGTCTGTAATTACCAGGGCTTTATAAACTCGGATGTAAACAAGAAATAGAACAGTGCATTAAAAGAATAATAGTTGAGCAGATTATATATATGAATTGTCATGAGATTTGGCAATGAACACATGTAATAATTCTGCATCAACAATTAACATGAGATTTTCACCAGTGCACTGTGAAGTCAAATAGCATGTCACTCATCTTTGTATCCGATTCTTCCAAGGTTTTTCTCTGAAATCGATCAGGTCGTATTATCTTGTTTTACCGAGGTGCTCCTTTGGGAATTAGAAGAGAGCGAGGAAGTGTAGGAACCCATAGAATTTCTCTGTACTCCTTCCGGATGCTCCATAGAATTTCTGCACACCTTCTCATCCTTGGACGGTTTTTCTTATGAGGTGCCGAACATTGTAATGCTAGTTCAAGAATCTTTTCTAAAGCTAAATTATTTGCAGGAAATCTTTCTACTCTCGGATCCAAAACTAAAATTGCATCTCCTGCAGAAAATTTCTTTATCGCCTAGGCAAATACCACAATAATATCAATCAATATACTGAATTTACACGACCATGATTCCATGAATAGTAATTTACATTCAAAAAATTATTTGCTGAGAAAAGTAGTGCATAGTTTAAAGATATAACATATTGACCCTTCAAAAAATTCTTTGCACAGAAAATTAAGTCTGAATTTTTTTTAATGTCGTGAGATCCACAACAATTGTATGATGTGAATCAGTTTTGGAGCATATGATTAGATTATGAACCATTAGGGGTAAAAAAGAAAATTGTATCATCCACTTTCATTTGTTTTCGTACTTTTAAAACAATTGAAAGTACAAACATGAGTGTGAGTTATGTTACTTTACTTAATTTTCACTTGTTTTCCTTATTATTAAAAATTTGAGAGTAAGGTATTAAAAAAAGAATATTAAAAATATGAAGAAAGATTCCTTTTAAAAAGGATATTAAGAAAGATTTGAGAAAAAAATAAGTGAAGGTATATTTTGTATAATAACATTTGATAGAAAATACGTATGTGGGAAAATGGATTATTATTTTTGGAAAAAATGGGTTTGAATTTTGATTTAAGTACATTGCTGAAAATGGAATAAATGAAAATTTTAAAATAATTTTTTATATTCTAGTTCAAACTTTATTTTATTCCCCTAATTTTATTTACTACTATTAAATACAACATTGATGAATTTAGTTTACAAATAAGCATTAAATATGCCTTAATAATAATTATCATACCCAAAATATTGTATAAACATATTTAAGTTCATTGCTCCGTTTCATATGATAGAAGTGTGCTTCAAGTGCATTTTTAGTAGAGGTTTTTTTAGAGGTGTTAAATACATATAATTAATTAAAAATAATAATTTTTTTATTCCTCACATATTTGACTATCTCTCATTTCAATAGTTGGCATTCAATACAAGGTGTCTAAATGATCTTCACACGGATGATAAAAAAAACTAAATATAATAAAATAGGTATATGTTATATATACTTTCAATACTTGTATATTTTATCTATATATATGTATATATAAGGAGTATCAACGTCAAAATTCGTAATTTCTGTTGACACTCTTTAAGCACCCTATTACTCCAATTGAATATACGAGCCGTGATAAATTTAACGGAATTCATATACGAGCCTCAAAAATAAATTATCGAGACTTGTTCTTTTTTAAACTCCTAATCGTCCAATGGTTCATCTAAAAATTAGTCATACGCTACAAAATACTCCTACGTAAACTACATGTTTGTTAGAAATCTCACTCTATTATGCATTAGGTCGGCCCATTTACATTTTACTGTTCAATAATCTTTTAGGTTACTTCTTTCTTTTTTACGCAAATAGTCTAATAATTGTCTATTGTTTTTAAGTTAGTCTGATAAGTTGTAGTGTAGCTAGTTCTTGTCAGATAATAAACATGTTAGAGTTAGTCCAACAATTTGCCTAAATAATTTATTAAATTCAAATATAAGAAATGTAATATAAAATTATGTTGCAATAGTATTATAGTTATTACCTAAATCATTGTGACATTCTAAAATTTAGAAGTTATTTCCTATTTTTAGAAATTATCTAAACATCCTCTATTTCATTTTTATAAATAAAAAATTCATTTCTCTCTTTTTTGTCCCATTTTTTTTCTTTTTTCTCTTTAACCCTTTTTAAAAATAGTTAGATTCAAATTTGTTAGTATTATAATAATAAATATATGAAAGATTGTTGGGATTAATACATAAAATAAATTATTTAAATCACTAAAATTTATTATTTTATAACATTTATACGGAATGAACTAGACCACTACTCCCTCCGTTTCATATTAATAGTCCACTTTAAAAAATAATGCATATTAAGAAAATTTATTATTAATTGATTGTACTCATATTTATTGCATTGAATGGATATAATATGTGGTATGAAGTTGATCTTGAAAATATAAATTAGATTAAATTTTACATTGAAAGTTGAATTGAATAATTATTTTGAAACAATTTTTTTTTTAAATAAACTATTAATATGAAACGTGAGTAATAAATTTGCTCTTATTTCCGGCCGTGTTAGAAAAGATTGACATCATAGCTTTTGAGTTTATCACGACTGCCTACTTGTTTTCTAGTAAATTATGCTCGTTTGACATTTCTTGTACCGAGAAAAATACATATAATTTTTAATTTATAAATTATTTATAAAGTAAGTCAAATGAATATTATATAATTCTAATTTCTACTTACATGCATGAAGTATCTATTTTAAAAACAATAATATTATATCACAATTTTTTAAATTCTCATATTATGGATGATTAGTATGATAAAATAAATATTAGTTTTAAAACTAAAACTCAAATCAAAACACTTGAAATCAAAGCGCATTTTTTAAAATCAAATCGAATCCATTACTTTTTATTTATTTTTTTATTTCTAATTTTTAAAATCGCATTAGGTGATTTCGGTGCGGTTTTATCTCTCAACTCATGTTTACCCTCAAGTCCTGTTTAGAATCAATGTTTAAAACGTATGTGATAAGTGTTTTTAGAAAAAAAATAAGAATTATTTGATAATATTTTTTAATTTATATATGTAGTGCAATTTGTAATTATTTTTATAAAAATTGAAAGAAAAAAAACTTTCTTCAATAATATGAAGAACCCATTTTCTGTAAAAATAACTTTTAGACAAAAAATATTTTTTAAAATTTTATCCAATAGTTTCTTACATATTTAGAATAAAAAATTATTGTCAAAGCAAATATCAAAAACAACTTTAATTTTACAGGTAAACATGACAAACCATTTTTTTTATAGTTTTAGAAATGAGTATTTGTTCGAAGTCGTCTTACAAATGAATATATGTTCTAAAAAATTCTTGTAACTGGGACAACAGATGATAAACCTAGTCATTTCTGACTTATATGAGGCCCGGGGTGAAATTGTTAAATGGGCCCTAAATTTTTTTTAAACCCTTATTAAATAATCGCTATGAATATCTTAACTTTTATCTTTCATACTATAATAATTATCATAATTTTGACAGCTTATATCCTTAATATTAAGATCAAAATACTTCAATACTTTCATCAATTTATTAAAAAAACTCATCCTAGAAATATCATTCACTCCTAATATTTCTTTTAAAAAAATCTCTATATTTATTTTGTTACTTAATATGTTGACACTTCGGACAGTAAGTGTCATTTGTTCTTAATGACTCATGTCTGAGGTATAATTAAGAATAATAATAAAATATTAAACATATTTTGGTTATCCCTCATTTTTTCACCTAAAATTAAATTTTAATATTGTATTATATCTAAATAATAACATAAAATTTATACTTATATTAAAATTTATACTTTTTATGTAATGTAGTTGCATTAAATACAATCTATTTACATAATTCAGCTTCACCAACACTCAAATTCTTTAATTCATTTAAAATATCAATCAACTAAATAAATGTCATGAATATAATAATAATATTATTTTTTTATCTATATTAAATTTTATTAAAATTATTTATTTAACACAATCTAAGCATCTCAATTAATCGCCCTTAAACTATCCAATACATTTAAATTTTTTACTCATAATCAAATATAACAAATATTATACGAGTAATATTTTTATTACTTTATCTATTTTAATTTTTAAAATAAAAACTAATTAGTTACATCTCAAGAATGATATAATATTATTATTCTTCTATTTATAATAAATTTTCTACCAAAAATAATTTAAATATCTTAAGTTAATCACCGCTCAAACTATTTAATTTATTTTAAATATATTAAATTTTTTGAAAATAAACCGTACATCTCACGATTATAAGCTAGTATTTTATTAATAACCAAAAAATCAAAATCCCCTGCATCCTCACATGGGCAACTCGACATGAGTTTAGCAAACCATAGTTAAACATAGAACTATACCATCTTCATGGGAAAAGAAAGAACTTCTCATTGAGGGAAAAAAAAGATCTATTCAAATCTCAAATATCAAATTCCAACCCTTCTCAACTTTTAGGCTCAAAACATATTTGAATCTGACCTCTTCTTTCCTTGAACATTATAAATTCCTTTTGAAAATTAATTAATCACCAATATTCAATAACTTTACGACGTGTTATCCATGATTTCGAGTATACAACACAACTTCTTCATATTAAAAGTTATTTTTATAAACAAAATTACTTTTTTTATTCTAGTATTGATTTGAAATTTCCATCTAAAAACACATCTAATGATTTACACAAAATTTAAATAGCTATATCCAATCAATAAATTTTTATACCCTTGACATATATTTTTTTATTCCCAAAATATCCTTTATCTTTATTTGACACAAACTCAACATCATGGTTAAAAAACAAACCATAGTTAGATACACACACAAAAAAAAATTGCAAGTAAAAACCGAAAACCCTAAATCCACATACTATATATAATCTTCCTCTCATCTACAGAGATCTCACCCCATCCCATGATATCAAAAAACCACCCCACACAAATCCCAAGAAAATATATAAATAGAGTTGGTATTTGTAGGGAAAATAAATAAGAGTGAATTACAAATACGTAGTACTAGAAAAAAAGGGGCTAAAACTCGAGAGAAAAAAGAAGAGGGGTCTCGTCCATTTCCAAGTCCTCAATTACTGGTAAGATTTTCCTTGTTTTTTCATGTCACGAATTAAAATTCGCAAACATTAAATCCAAGATTTTTCTTTACATTTATTTTTTCCCGATTTTCAAGATTCGGGGTCTCTGTATCTTCTGTTCAATAACTTACATAGATATAAATATGTTTATATTTCTTCTGCTCTTTAACTACGTATATATGTAACTTCTCTTTTGACTATCTGGGTTTTTTTATTTTTGAACAATGGAGGTCCAATATATTCTTTTTAACCCTAGATCAATGTTTTCCCGCCATAATTCCCTTCCCCCATGAGAACCCAGAAGCTGAATTTTAGTGATTAATCTTAATTTTTGTTTTGTTACATTGAATGTGTGTGTGTGTGTGTTTTGTTTATTTAAAATATTTGGGTGTGAATGAAGTGATTTGTTTTTAGGGTTTGAATTCTCAATACATGGCAGGGTTGTCCAAGATAGCTGATGGGTTTGCCTTAGATTCTCCTAAAAAGGCAGAAAAGGCTAATTATAATGGTTTTTTGGAAGATCTAGTGCCATGTTCAAAAGGGTCTTTTCAAGGTGACAAAAAGGAGGATATTAAGTGTATGTTTAATCAAGTTGTTTCAGCTTTTTTGAGTGAAATTTGTGACAACAAGTGTTTTAGGCCATTGCCCCCTATGCTTGGAAATGGGCAGTTAGTTGATTTGTATAAACTGTACTTGGTAGTGAGAGATAAGGGTGGTTATGAAGTTGTTTCGGATAATTGGCTGTGGGGTTGTGTTGCCAAGGAATGTGGTTTTAGTATCGAGTTTGGTTCATGTTTGAAACTGATATATGTTAAGTACTTAGATTCAATTGATGAGTGGATGGAAAGGACTGTTAATGGTAAAGACTTGAAAGATAAATTAGGTGATAGTGAAGAGGTTCAGAGTGTGTATGTGATGGACTCCGAATCGGAGAATAGAGGTTTCTTTTCTGAGAATTCTGTTCAGGAGAAAGACGGGGAGCATTTGCGTTTGGATATGGAGGAAAGCAAATTAGGAGATAGTGAAGAGGTTCGTAGCAAATTAGGAGATAGTGAAGAGGTTCGTACTGTGCGTGTGATGGCCTTAGGATCGGAGACTAGTGGCTTCTTTTCGGAAAATTCTGTTCAAAAGGAGAAAGATGGGGAACAAATGGATTTGCATTTGGAGGAGAGTAAATTAGGAGATAGTGAAGCCATTCAGAGTGTGCATGTAAGGGACTTTGAACCGGATACTAGAGGTTTCATTTCTGAAAATTCTGTGAAGGATGAGAACGATGGGGAGCAAATGCATTTGGAGGAAAGTAAATCAAATATTACTAGTGGTGAAAAGTTGTTTCAAGGTAACAAGGTTTGGAGTTTTACTAGTTTGGATGAAGCCAAGAGAAGTGTCATTAATATGCTTTTTGAGTCTAGTGATGAAGATGAGTTGGATGAAAATAAGTGCCAAAATGATGAGGTTCAGAGTTCTGTACAGCTCAGTGGAAATGAAAGAATCGAAAATGAAAAAATTACCGATGATGTCGAAACTTGTGATGTGAACTTCAATAGTGATGGCACCGAAGATGTTTATAACCGAAAGAGAAAACGCGAGTGTATCCCGGGATTACTTAATTGGGTCGCAAATGTTGCCAAGGATCCATGTAATCCAGTCATTGGGTTTTTACCGGATAGGTCTAAATGGAAGTATTTTGGGAACGAGCAGCCATGGAAGCAAGTTCTGTTGTTTCGTCAGGCAATGATGGTGAAAAGGAGTTCTTTTAGAAGTGCTGAGCAGTCTATCTGGCAGGTATATTTGACCATAATCTATATTCCACAAGTACTAATGCCATCCATATCTTACCGTTATAATTATAATAGATGTGATTTACTATCTTATATGTTTGTCATCATTTTGTTGTAATTTACTAACTCTTTATGGATGGAATCGGGTGTTAGATCCTCTGTTTCTGATTATGGTCCGTCTTTTGTTCCAAAAGGAAATTAATTGAAGTCCCACTTCAACAACAATTACTTTCAATTGTGTTGCTTCTTTGTGTAGTTGATCAATTCACTTTAATATGCTTCTTCAATGTAGTAAAAAAAATCTTTTATTGTCAATGTCATTCTTGATAGCTGTCTAATACCTAAAGAGAAAATAACAGTTACATGACAAGTTAGAAGTGCCAACTGTCTCGTATTATTTTTTATGAACTGTAAGACATAAGCTAGTAATCTTAAATATATCTGGTTTGATGCCTGGACTAAGGCTTACCTTATCTATTGCCAACATAAGTCTCTTGTAAGCCTAGAGTAAACATAAAGGAACAGTATTATCCCAAGGGGTTATAAATCCCTGTGAACAAACATAGCTAAAGGAGTTGAAAAGCTTCAAATTTATTTTCTAATATCAAATTCCTATCCAATTTCATCGTCGTTTTAGTCCTTTTCTGCGATGCCCATCAAAACTTCTAAGAAAATCTCCTACTGGCCAGTGATTTCACTTTTGGTTTATTCATTGGTGTGATCGTCCTTTTCTTTCTATGTTTGATTCAAGTAGGAATTGTTATAAATCTAAATACCTAGTATAAATATGGATATGAAAAGAGAAAAAGAGAGTTCGGAAGTGATCCTTGTTGGCGGTGTATTTATGATGTTTCAGGGTGTTGTGAAATATTTGACTGGATGTGAATCGAATGTTACTTTCAATCTTGATGTTGTTGCTTGTGTGCTTCTCCTTGTTTTTCTCTTGATATTTGCCGTGCGTCAGTGCTATTGCTCTTCCAAATGTAACTCAACCTCCTATTGAGTTGGTAATTTGGTGAATCAATAAATGTTAGATGTCCCGGTTAATGAACCCATTTATCGAGCATGTTAGGACATAAATGGCTCAAAATCTTACTGAAGCTAATTTTCACTGCCAAAAATGGACAAGTGAAGCAGAATCAACCAGATTCCTCTCACTAGATTTAATCCCCCCCCTGTGCGTGCGCGTGCATTAATGAACCCATTTATCAAGCATGTTAAGACATAAATGGATCAAAATCTTACAGAAGCTGATTTTTACTGCCAAAAAGAGAAAGTGAAGCAGAATCAACTAGCTTCCTCTTACTAGATTCAATCCCCCCCCCCCCACTGTTATATCCCATTTTATTCTTTTTACTATTTAATGCTATCTTCTTTTTTACCTTTTTAAAACATTTGTGTAATCTCTTCTCAGATTCCTTTATGCCGGTAATTTTCTTTCTTCCCATTATTTTTTTTCACTTTCATTATAGTTCTTTGTCAGTGTGTATCTAGTGATATTAATATATACTGACTGAGGATTCAAAGTGATCCTGATAATTTTGAAATATTGGTTTATATACCTTGTGTAAATATACATGGAGTTTCTTGTTTTAAATTATTTTCAGAAAATAAGCACTCATTTTTTTGAAAGTATCAACACAGGCACTTTTGTATTGGAAACTTGAGTGCTTACTTTTTGAAATTACGCCAAACCATATATCTCCGCTATTTTATAAATTATGATATCTTAGAGGTCGTTTGGTTGACAGACATATCACATATATGTAGGAAGTTGAAATTCCTGGGAAGTGAATATTTGTAAAGTTGTTTGGTTAACAATATTACAGGAAGTAGCAATTCCTGGTAAGTTCCAATACCCACACAATGTAGGAAATTGCTTACCTACCCCTCCCATGGTAACTTGCACTTCCTCTTCCTGGTAAATGCAACTTCCTCCTTTCAACCAAACAACTTTTTTAACTTCTCATGAATTTCATATAGGTATTAAATACCTGGATATCATAACTTCCTAAGGAAGTCAATACCCATATGCAACCAAACAAGCACCTAGTATACTTTAGAACGCAAGTATGCTACATTTTGTTGTTTTAATGTAGATTTGTGTAGAAAATATGGTGAAAACAACACAGGCACGTTACTAAATTTGATCAACTCTCACATTGTATAGAAGAAGCAAAAGATGCATCCATCCATGTTTGAAGATCATCCTTTTTCTGCAAGACTATCCAGAGGGCTGTCCTTTAGGAAGTCACAAACACAATCGTGTTCGGAGTCCACATCTCCAGGTGCTCGGGGTGACTTGGAGGATACCTTTGGTAGACAGAATTCACGGTTGGCGGAATCACTTGCTGGCTTATGGCTTAAGAATTATAATCGCAAGCGAATTCCTGTGGGGGTATATTTTCAAGCAGAAGTTCCAGAATGGGATGAGAAGTCTTGTGAAAGTGATCCTAAGTGGTTGGGAACACGGGTTTGGCCACAGGAAAAAGAATTGAGTTGTGACAGTCTGATCGAAAGGGATCGCACTGGATTTGGGAGACGTGATTTGTGTGGTTGTGAGTTCCAAGATTCCTTTGAATGTGTCAGATTACATATTTCTGAGAGAAGGATTACGCTAAAGCTTGAATTGGGCATGGCCTTTTACCATTGGCAGTTTGACAAGATGGGTGAGGAAGTTGCACTCTCTTGGAACAAAGTAGAGGAAATAAAGTTCGATGCTATAATAAAGTCAAATCCTCCTTCTCAAGGTAACTGTTTCTGGGAAGAAATACATACATTGTTCCCATACAAAAAGAGGGAACAGTTAGTGAGCTACTACTTCAATGTCTTTCTTCTCCGGCGAAGAGGTATGCAGAACAGGTCAAAACCAATCGAAATTAGCAGTGACGATGACGACTTGGAGTTTGAAACAACAACAAATTGCAGTGGACAGAGTGCAATGAAGTCTCCAAAACTTGATTATTGCTCGCCAAAGAAGACTCATTTGAATTTTACAGGAAATTCAAAGACGGGCTAGTGTCAAAGTCTGACTTTCAGTTGTAAAGTGCAGCATTTTATGGGTGTAGCTATTCACTTTTCCTTGAAAGGAACAAAACATCTCCATCTTTCACACGCACACAAGTTACAAGATATCTGAAGGTTAAAAATCTAGAATTTTATAATTTTTCATTATAGGTAGTATAGGCGGATGGATAAATAGTTTATAGGCAATGGTTCATATCAATTGTTTCTGGTTGAAAAATCTTCTAGATTTGACGGGTATGCTTCATTTTGCTCATTCATCATATGCATACAGAACCTAGTTCAAGTGTTCCTATTTTTTGAAAAGTAATGTAGCTCATTTATTGCTAGACAAGTACAAAGTTGTGCAGACCAGTTTACGATGATGGAAAACATATATGTTCTTTTTCTGCTCTTAGGTTATATTGTCTGCCTTGATGTTGGCCTTCGTGTTCAATTTATTCTTGCTTCACTTGAGCTATTAATATACAATAGTAGTATACTAGCTGAGTCTGTGAACTAGTTTCATAAGGCTGCATTATGTAAGACTGTGTTTGATTAGATTAAAAAAATAAGGTTACGGTCTTGCTACATCTCTACTTTGGTGAGTTCTACGTACATATTACTCTCCTGGTATGCAAGGGATGCACAGAGTATATTTGGTTTGGTTTAGTCGGTAAAAGCAGGATAACCACTTTCAGTTTCAGTTGTGATTGCATTTCTGATTTGAAGGCATGTGCGTGTATCACTGTGATAGAATTTTTCAGGTTACACTGACATGGTCATCATTTTTATTTTTAATTTTTTGATGTAGTTTTTTTTTAAAACCAATTTTTCGATGTAGTTATTTAATCTGATATGATTTTTAATTTATATTATGAAATGTGAAAAAACTACATCAGAATGAACCATCACTGTTGGTGATCAACAGAACACGAAAATATTTGCATTCTAAAATTAGAAAATCTCTCAAACATGAAAATCGATAATCTGTGGAGGCACTTGTATGTTAGTATGTCCCACTCAAATAATTTGTAGGATGAATATACGGTTGGAAAAATGTAAAAATGTAAGAATAGATATAATTTATCTTGTTTTATTTTTATTGTTGGGTCTGGATTGTCCGGTGTGCGAACATGGCGTAGTGGACTTGCTTCGAAGCAAAACTAATATTTATGGGCGAACATGTTGTAACACAATTGCGTGATAATGTAAACAAGAATTGTTAATTGGCGGGCATTTAAGAAAGAATTGCTTTGGAACAAAGTTTTCATTCAATATACTAAAAACGAAGGCACCGGGTTTGGAATATGATATTCCAAGTTGAAAGTTCATAATAGATGTAATGGAACTTTCATGTGTGTCTATGTTCTTATCCTAATTGTAGTTACAACTATACCCTCCATGCCACCATATGTTTGATCCCATTTTCATCCACTTTTGTGTAACACATCTTTTAAACGATATGAATTTGAATACGAAAAACTTGACTTCCAATGTCGCAAGCTTGCAAATATATTTAACATAATCATAAACTTTTAATTCGAATAGATATATTCAGTAATCATTACACAGCGTTTATTTGTACAATAATAATAATAATTGGGGTCGCCACTTGATGGATGGCTTGAATTGATGGGTGCTTGCTTCTCAGTGTCACGTTATTATTCAAACAGTCACCCTGCCCCATTGATTATGTGAATGATTCTAAATGGTTAAAATAAAGAAAAATGTTAGATTTTTTTAAAAAATAAAAAATAAATTATTCTATTTTTGACTTTCTCAAATAGTTGTACACTTTCTGTATACGCGATACGCCTAAATAATATAGATAAAAATATGTAATTTATTATCCAAAAATATCTATACGAATTTAGGATCCCATCACCGCTCTAAAATAAATATGATTCATGATTGTTTTTATAATACTAGCCGTATGCGTTTTAAAACTAGACCATTCTTTCTATGAATTAAGAAATTATTCCTTCTTTCTAAAACATTGATATATATACTATATTATTATAACTGAAAAATTAAAAATTTTGGCCAGTAGACCACGGGCCTAAGAAATATATATGTATTAAATATAATTTTACTTATCATAATACGGGCTCTAACTATATACATATCTATATTAACTAAAATTTTATTTTTTAATCTCAATTATATATTTATTATAACACGGGTCCAAATTATATAATTTTATTTATTATAATACGGTTCCTAGCTATATACATCTATATTAACTAAAATTTTACTTTTTATGCAGTACCGACCGACCGATTAACCGATCAAAATTTTTAATCTTTCGGATATAATAATATAATATAAATAACATGTGTCCAAATTATAACATATTTATATTAAATAGAATAAATTTATATAAAATAAGAGAATATATAATATTAATATAAATTCTTAATATTATAAAGTTTTATATTAAATATAAATAAAAAATCAATTTACTTAAATATTAATTACCCCGTACTTCGTATTAATAAATCGCTGCATACTAAATTCATAAATTTGATACGACGACGCAGATGAAAGTATGTTGTGTATCATTGAATTTCAACCCCGACTTGAAATTGTTTTGCTAAAGGTAAAAAAAGACAACCTCGACATGGAATATTTTCCGGTCTTTTTCATTACAACCCCTCCGGCCCTCCCCCACTACTTTACAAATTAAACAGTCAATATTATCAGTTAATTGTGCTCTGCTCAATTGTAAATCGATTTAATCTTTGGATATAACATTAAAACGGTAAGAATTCGAATTAAAAAATATGCATGGAACTTAATCGGACTTATAAAAAATTACTTAATTTAATTCCTTAGACATGTTTGTCCTCAATTTTTTTTTTTGGAAAAGTTATTAAAATTTTAAAAATCAGCTGGACACTGAACGAAGTTTCATGGTACCACCGCCACTGTTATTTATTGACTAATCTTTCATTCAAACTACCGTTTGTATATTAATTAAAAAATAAGTGTATTCTTATTTAATACTTAAAACTTACGTGCAAAATCATTTAAACTAGGAAGGATGACAAAACAAGGAGATTATATATATTGATTGATTACTAATCTATGGTTAGGCAAGACTTGCAGTAGGTATTGGGGTTTATCCAGATTCATTATTTACAGAATCTTCGAATGGAAGGTGTACATTATAATGAGTTGTATTCCATTCTCATTTTACATGATGACGATAATGCAAACAAATCTACGATGTTGATATAAACATTACAATATTAAAACTTAGGGTTTTGTTATATGTCCTGTTAATGTAATAAGTTTATGATATATATGGTCCTGTTAAGAAAGAAATATTCTGTACTTAGAACATCTTCCGGAGACTCCTAAACAAGCTCTTAAATCAAAATATAGAGAATATAGTAAAAAATTGAGTTCCAAGATACTCTAGTGGCTTTTAAAAACTTTAGAACCCTCTTCTCTCTCATCTAATTTAGTGGCCTACACATGACTCTTAACTAGTTTTTATTAATAAAAAATTCATTCCCTCCGAATCATCTATTACATTTCTCTCTCCTTTTATTATAATGGGTACAAATATAAATAAAAAGTAAAATAGAGAGGAGATATAAAGAGTATAATTGAAGTTGACATTTTTAATAATGTACTAACTTACTAGAAACTTAATTATTTATATTATATTTAGAAGCGGAGATTACCGGAGATGTTGTTACTGGTAAATCAATTTATAATTAATGTTTTATGTGCGTGTATATATATACTGTAATTATTTAACATTGGCTTGCCTAGCTAGTTTCGGTCATTGATGTCCAAGCCATATTTCAATCTCTTTTAGTTGCTGAAGCAACTCCTTTTTACTTGTCATCTCTCTTTTCTCTTTCAACTCTTTAATCCTCCTCTCAACCCACCATAACTCACAGAAAAATATCAAGAAGAAGATTAAAAAAAATAATCATGTCTTCGCCAAGCAAACGCAGAGAAATGGACTTAATGAAACTGTTAGTCCTCTAAATTTATCTTTGTTGTATTTTCTTTGATTAGTTTATATTAGTTTTTTTTAATTATATTCAGTTTATATTAGTTGTTTTAAATATTTGTACATGTAATTGTTCTTTGTTGGATGAATTAGGATGATGAGTGATTACAAGGTAGAGATGATGAATGATGGCATGCAAGAGTTCTATGTCCATTTCCATGGACCAAGTGACAGTAGATTCTCACACCCATCTCTCAAAATTTGATTTTTATGATTCTAAATAACAAAAAGATCAGATTTCTCATGTGTGTGTTCTTGATTTTTAATCTTTGTATTGATTGTTCTTGATTTAACTATGTTTGACCATGTATTCAACTTCTGAAAGTCCAACTTAACTTTGAATTGTATATTTTCAAGCTTTTTCTGTACACTACTTAGAAAAGAAAGAATCAGTCTATATGGGGATTTCAACTTTCAACTGATTTTTTTCAAGAATAGAAAGGGTCATAACCAGTTCTCATATCTCAAAATATAACATAGTTCTCAAGGTTTTCCTTTTTTTTCTGGAACTTAAGACAAAGGAGTTGTGGATTTTTCCGGGTGGATGATTGATAGCTACAAGTATGCATATATTATTGCTAGTCTTGTAGCATAGCAGATATCCCTTTTCTATTGGTATAGAGAGTTTGATGGTTCGAACCTCATGTGTGCGCCACTATTTTTATATATTTCTTGAGGTCTTGGTGCTTTTAAAGTCCCGAGTCTATAATTGATATTATATCAAAATTGTTTATGAAGGAGTTTTGTTTAATAAGTTTTTAGCTGTTTCATTTTAACAGTTATGTTGACTATTTAACAACTGAAATTTTGCAATGGATATGTTACACCTGTTATAGTTTAGCTTTGTTGTTTATTGTTATTTTCACCCTGTTAGGTCCTTACCATGGAGGTGTGTGGAGGATAAGAGTTGAGCTTCCAGATGCTTATCCTTATAAATCTCCTTCCATAGGCTTTATTAATAAGATCTATCACCCGAATGTAGATGAAATGTGAGTATTAAATTGCTGAATTTGTACCATACAGGCGATTTAAAAATTAAAATGTTCATACTCTTGTAAAGATACTTCAAGTCTGACATTCTGTTTCTTATATAATCTCAGGTCTGGCTCTGTTTGCTTAGATGTTATTAATCAGACTTGGAGTCCCATGTTTGGTAAAGTATCATTTTCATATATTCACACAATTAAAAAGGTTTACTTCCAGTTTTACATCTAAACTTTGTTACTTTTGATGTTCAAACCTATCCCGTAGATCTAGTAAATGTGTTTGAAGTGTTTCTTCCGCAACTTCTCTTATATCCAAATCCATCAGACCCACTCAATGGTGAGGCAGCTGCTCTGATGATGCGTGACCGAGCTTCCTATGAACAAAGAGTCAAAGGTAATGATATTCCCTCTAATGTACAAAGACCGATGCTCTGATCTAGGTACAAGATAATGGTTAGGTGCAGCATCTCTCTTAAATTCTTACCAGTGCCTATAACTTTTAGATGTTTAACCATCATTCTTACCAGATCAACATGTCTCGCCTGTTAGATGTCAAGACAATAACTAGTTTTGATGATTGCATAGTTGGTTATAGTGTTCCATTGGAGATGATATTACACCAAAATAATGTCAAACTAACACTATTTTGGTGTTTTAGTTTCCCATTGGAGATGCCCTAAAAGAAATAACATTGATACATGTTGCTCAAGTTAAAAGAGCTACTATATTTTCGTCTTATTCCTTTCAGAAACCAAACAAGTACTGCTTGAAACTATATTTTGCTCTGCTATTAGTTTCAGTGATGCAAGTTTCATGTCAGTTCCTATTGAACTTGCTGGCCTTTATACTATGAATACCATGAAAGCTTAAAAATGCAGGATCTTTCTTGGTTGATATTTCATCATGATATTTGTTACTATCGTATTCTAATTTGTCATCACGTGCTGATCGGAACTTGGACTCAATTTTTGTTTGCCGTCTTTTTCCTGCATAACTTTTAGCATTGAATGATGCCAACTATTTTTTCAGAATATTGTGAGAAATACGCCAAGGCAGAAGATGCTGGAGAAGCCCCAGAAGAAAATTCAAGTGACGACGAAATGAGTGAAGCCGAATATGACTCTAGTGACGAGGTAATGGCTGCTGGTCCAGTGGATCCATAGCCTTACGTCACACACATATATATATATATATGTACATTTATGTCCTGCTTAATGATATCATGACTCTAATATAGAAAGATAATTTATCTGGAGGGGACTCAGAAGAAGACTCCCATCTATGTCATCTAGCAATGTAAATATGTTACTAATACTCGCTCTGGATTATGTTGTACTCGTACATTCTTTTTTCTTTTTCGTGTCACATTTATTTCAATTGCAAAGAAAGTAATTTGTAATCTTGCAAAAGCTGCATACTCTGCGATTCTTTTCATTACCAGGGAGTACGAGAGGTAAAAAAATGGAATACATGCAAAAGATAGCATATGTACTTATTAAATAGTAGGAGACTAAAATGACGAGCCCCCTCTTGTGAAATTACGAGACTAAAATGAGGAGCCCCTTTTGTAATGTCCTGCTTCCTCAACCATGACATCTACTTCAATTGCTTTTGGAATGGAGTGATGTGGGCAATCCTGATATAAATTGGAATTTACCTAGAGGCAGAGAACAGTAGAGCAGTCTTATGCACACAAAATCAAATTATAACCATAATCAGGGTGTTTGAAACAATATGTTTCTGCACACTTGCAAATATCAAGTTTAGCCGTTTAGGTAGTCTGTCTTGTCCAAGTTTGTCTAGGTCGCCTTCGAACATGTGTTACTCTGTATGTTTGGCCCAAAGTTTTCCAAATTGTTTGGATATACGTGTGTGGCCCAAAGTATTGGCCTCATTGTTAGAGACTTAGAGATATCATTAACTGGAACGTGGTTGGCTAATGGCTACAGTGGCCTTGGATCTCAGTATTTAAAAAAATCTCTTTTTACGTTGTAAAGGTTTTTTCATGTTTTTATTTATTTATTCAAGCCAAAATTTAATTTAACATGTATGTATATTTTAAATATTTAAACTTTGTTAATCTAAAATTTTAATTTTAAAGTCCATGTTATTTCTTGGCCCATGGGCCTGTTGAAAGCTTAGAATCGGCCCTCTAGGTGCACTCAGTTTGGTTTTTTACAAGTCATTTTCTTAGGATTCATCAATTTTGTTGAGATATTTTAAAATATTACTGTATTTATTTTCAAAAGAATTAGGCATGGTAAATAAATACTCCTAGTTAAGTATTGCATTGAAAAATGAAGAGTATAATTAAGATTCAAAACTTAAATATAGCGGATACTTTATGAAGAACTATATATATACATTAGTTTATGGGGAAGGTCTGGTAGAGAAGGTTGAAAAAGGAACAAAATATTTGTTAAAAGAAAAGTTTTATTTTTAAAAATTGAAGTAACATTTTTCATTTATTTTCACCAATTATTATTATTATTATAAGAACACATACGTACATTAAGGGCAAGTCCAAAAGTAATGAGCGCCCAAGTTAAAATATAGATAATGTAGGATAAAATAGTACTACATTCCCTAAATGACATTTATCTCATTTTTTCTATTTTTAGTTAACCATTAACATTACTTATTTCATTTTTTAAATAAAAATTCACTTTCATTCTTTTCTACTCACCAATTTCTAATTTGTACTTGCTATATTTTTGGTGCCCGCCATTTCGCACTTATTAATTCAAACATATTATTATTTTAATAATAAAAAAAGGTTACAGTATTAAAGAAAACACACAACTGCCGGCTCGGACTTCGATAACGAGATTGCTACGTAGTAACATTGGGGGTGTTTGGCTTAGCTTATAAGTAATAAGTTACTTTTTTAAAAAAAAGTATTTTCATATTTTTTTTTGAAATTAATATTTATTTTAGAAATTTAAGACCAAATCTTATTTCCAAATTTGAAATTAAGTTACTTATTTTCAGAAAAAGTACATATATACCAACTTTTTCAGCTTATAAGTTACTTATAAGCAGGAGCCAAACGGGGCCATTGTTTCTTCCTTCCAAATTTGTGTCAGGATACACATTATTAGTTGACTTTATTTACCCAAAAATTCATGAACCTATTTTGACTTTCTTCACCGCATAGAAATTATGGAGTCCAAGGTCAAACTATGGACTACTAAAATATTCAAGTAGATAAGCGTTATATACTTCTTTATAGCGAAATATATAAATTTAAATATTTTTATTTATACTTCATAATTTATTTGTTTTAATAAGAAAACTTCAACATTAATTAGATTGTAAATGCGAACTCTCCATCCCGACTCAATATTAATCATTTTTGAAACTTTTACGTATATTAAAGATATAAAATATAATATTTTTTCATTGTCTATTTATAATTAATACATCGACTCAGTATACACGAGGAAAAATAACATTGGAAAGTATAAATAAGATAGGGTATATATATATATGAGGAGAAAGATAAGATAAAATATATGACAAATAATTTAAAACAAAAGGAGTAATATATGATTTTTGGAATTTGAAATCGAGAATTGGATAACTATATTTTTAATTTCTCCGAAATGTGTCAGTAGATACTACTCACATACATATGTTTGACTTTTGTTTGTATCAAAAAATTAATTAGCTAGTTGACTTTCTTCACTGCAGATTTCATTGCATTGAAAAAAGCAAGTCCGGAGTCAAAACCATAAAATTCAGGTAGTTAAGTGTTAGAATATGGAGTATTTTAGTAAGTTGATTTCAGAAGTTAGAAGGTAGAAGGATAAAGATAAATTTGAATAACGCAACCATAGTTATTGCTGTATACATATATCATATGTACACATATATAACATGCATATTGGTAGTAGGCAGTTCACCTAACTATGAGCTGTGACATGAATAAACCCCATGTTTCATTTATGATTTTCAAAAATATAATGTCCAACTTAGATTATTACGCTTCATAAACAAAAACAATCAATCACACATACACATATTATTGTATTGATACATGTCGACATATATGTATAGACACATATGTGTATGGAATCTTTTTTTTAGAAAGATGAAAAAGAAAACACACCGAAAAACATTTCTTCTTTAAGTAAAGGATCGGAATACATTAACACGTCCTAATTTGAATTTTCACTGTTTATTCAATAATAATATTATTAAAACAGAAAAAAATTTGTTTGATGAGATTTTTCAGGGATAAAATCGTTACATTTATAATATTTTTTTATTATATTATTAAAATAAAAAAATGATTAATTGGTTGATTCGTATTTGAAATAACGGGTCAGCTTTTCAAAATAATCGTATAAATTATTTAGTTTTAAAATCATATTATGATAATTAATATGAGTGTTTTTTTAAATAAAGTTTTACATATACTCCCTCTTTTCGGAAATAATTGACGTTTAACTTTTTGACACACATCTTTAGGAGCTTTAACTATATGGTTAAAATTATTATTTTTAAAATTTTATTTTTATGAATAAAAATATTAAACTAATTTTTTTTTTCAAAAAAAAAAATTTTAAAAATAATAATTTTAACTATGTAGTCAAAATTTCTAAAAATGTGTGTCAAAAAATCAAATTTCAATTATTTTCAAATAGAGGGAGTACATGTCCATAACAATATGCATTTTGGATCAAATTAATATGGGGTTTCCAAAATAAGATTTTTGATGAGTTATCTTCAAATATTGAACCTTTTTGGTTGAATTAAAATTATAAAATTACAAATTTTAAAATAAATTATCATATAATAATAATATAGATCAATAATTCATTTAGATTAAAATAATAAGAATAAAATTTTAGATAATATATTATTCTATACATATCAATTAGTTACGTGTACAATTCAATTATATTATAATATTTTATATATGTTCAATATAATTAAAATAATAAATTTATTAATTCTAATTAACAATTTATCTATATTATATTAATATATAAGTTGGTACACTTGGAACGAGGTCTATAATAATATCCGAAAAAATACTCTTGGAAAGCCGCTGACTCTTTGCATATTTGAAAATGCACGACAATCAAATACAAAAACGTATTTTATTTTCTTAACTCTTTAGCTTAATTATTACAGTACTTATCTTTCGCATCTCTTGTTTAATCAGTAGAAGTTATAACACGTGCGATGCACGGATAACTAATATCTAAATAAATTGGTTTTTTATTTATATTTTTATTAATATTTCATATATAATTTTATAATATTAAAAATTTATGTTAATATTATATGTTTTCTTTTTATATATAAATTTATTTTATTTAATATAAATATGTTATAATATGCACCCGTGTTAAAAATAAAATTTTAGTTAATATAAATGTGTATATAGTTAGATCCCATATTATAATAAGTAAAATTATATAATTTGGACTCATATTATAAATATATAACTAGATTTTAACCCGTGCGATGCACGAATATTTTGTTTTATTAATTAAATTATTTATTTTAAAATTAATCATATTTTTATAATTTTAAAAAGTTTTAATATATTATAATTATATTAGTTTTTTAACTTATTTAAATTATATATTTTTACATCAACCGAATTAAATATAAATAAGAAAATTATAGAATACTAAAAATAAATATGCATATCGCACAAAATATAAATTTACATTATTAACACATATAAATGTAAAATTTTGTAATTCAAAATATTATGAACATGATTTTTTAATATATCAAACAAATGTTTAATATATTTAAGATTATACATATTAAATTTAAATATATTTTTGATAAGATCCCTATTATGTTCTTTATTGAACCAAACATTTTTTTCTCGTATATACATTGATTAAATTTAAAAAATGTATTAATATTTATTTGTTTTTATTATTTTTATTTTAAATATTTATTTATAAAAAACATGATTCAAAGTATGTGATAACATGTTTTTGATATAGTATTATATATAATATAGTAATAAAATAGAATGTGTATTTAATATCTTAGGCTAAACTTGAACTTTTAGCCGGGGAACTCAAATAATTATTTTTAAAAAATACTAAGATTTGATCCAAACCTTTGAATTAATAAGGTTTCTGAATTCTTAATATAATAATTTATTCTGTACGTGTAACTAATTCTCTGTATAAAGTTATCATTATATCTTATATAATATGTTAAATATTTTTATAGAAAAGATTTCGATAAAAAACTTTAATCCTCTATCTCATAAAGAAAATTTACAGTTTTCATCCATATCTCTGTATGTAAAATCCTAATATTATTTCTACTCCAATCTAATAATAATACGTGGTATATGACATGTGTCTATATAAATCTAATATAAAAAGTATTTTAGTGTTTTAAATCAATTATAAAAAAATTTCCTAAATGGAATATAATTCTCCGATAAAAATTCGTAACTGTCTTTTCTCTCTATATTACGGGCTTCTCCCGTTGATTTTGGATGTTGGACTACCTCATAATTAAATATAATTTTGTAAGTTTCGCGTGGGCTAAAATCGTCCGATTCTAACTTCTGAAACTCAAAATATGGTCCAAACAATGTCTGCTTTATAAAGAGCACAATAATTGCGATTTTTTTAATTTAACTCTAAAATAGATCTTTAAATTAAAATTTATATATTACTAAGATATCTAATAGAGTTTGAGTTATAATATGAAGCGGAGTAAGAAAAATTATAATTGTTAGAAATCTTAATAATAATTATAACTTATAAATAATTAGAACATAATATTATGTAGTTATTAATAATCGATCATTTGACCTTTGATAGTATTTGGATAAGATTACTGTTACTCTTATTATATATAGTATATAATTGGATCTAAAAAGTTAAAATTTAGTTAATATAAATATATATATAGTTAAGGCTCATATTATAATAAGTAAAATTATATTTAATATATGTATATTTTTTAGGCCGGTGATCCATTAGCGATGACCGACCGATCAACCAACCAAAATTTTTAATCTTTGCTTTATAATAATATAGTATAGATATGCAGAGGAAATCACTACGTTGAAACATTTAAAATACGTTGACGTAAATTTATAGTAGTATGCAATTAGAAATTTGTTATTCAAAATATTTATTACACACCTAATAAAAGTTTGATTTGCATTACTAAATTAAATGCAAAAACCAGTTAATATAATTTCCATTAAATTCAAGGAATGAATGAAACACAAGTCCTTTTCTAAAAGTCGTTGTATACAATGAAAAGGAGTAAGCGACTAAGCGGTATGATTATAATTATGATTTCATAATTACTGATCCCTCTCTCGCAATCTCTACGATCTACTAATGGATTTCATATATAGATTCTCAACTAATCTCATTTATTTCTTCTACTCTTCAATGCATTCAAGTGTTCCAGCTCCATGATCCTCCTGCAGAAATTAGTTGGACACAAGGAGCTAGAGTTATATTTTACACTGTTTTATATCTACGTACGTGCTCCATTAGTTAGTCTCACACTGCTTTGTTTGGTATTGGTTTGTAGTTTGCAAACTACCACTTAATTATTTTTACTTTTAACCACTTTCACCCCTTGGTATCTATACGTACAGATATTTTACTTTTACAGATTCTTCAAAACGCGTTTCATGTATCTTATTGGTATGGCTAATTATCTCTAAAAGCGAGAATCCAGAATCATGCATGCATGCACTAAATTCACATCAATGCTTTGACTTTCCTCGAAATTAAAATTTTGAAATTTTTGTTTAATTTGGTGCAACTGATCGAATAATAATAAATAAATAAAAAGCAATTATGTTTTTTAATTAATTTGATTCATTTTGTTTTAAATTTTCAACCCCACTAATTAATTTTAATTTATTTTTCTTGTCCTGGCTAGGCTGCTAGCTGTTGTATACGTATATGCCTATAAGTCTATATATAACTTTCATCTTTTAACTTAAAAATTTCCAACGACCTGCTCTTTAGTGCATTAATGAGTTTGCATCTGATGGTTAGAAAGAAAGAAAGAAAATAAATTTTGGGTGAGTGATGTAATTCAAACAAACAGTCTGTCCTTATTTATTTCCATCTCCCCAACATTTTCTTACCTATAAATTCCATCTACTTTCCTTTCTCTTCTATCTCAATCCTCAAGCTCTTCTTCATTTGCCTTCCCCTCAACTCTATTTTAATTCTACATTTCTCTCTATATACAAATTTTTATATACATACATTGTGTTACTTATATATATATTGCAATCTTTGTAGCTAATTTGTTTCTTGTTTCCTTACAAGAAAATATGGATATTTCTATAGCTTTGTTGTTAGTCACTTGTGTTACGGTCTATTTGATATGGTTCACTTTCATCTCTCGGACTCTAAAGGGTCCACGGGTATGGCCCGTTTTAGGGAGTTTACCCGGATTGATGGAGAATTGCAACAAAATGCATGACTGGATTGCGGAGAATCTTAGCGCGTGTGGTGGTACGTACCAAACATGCATATGTGCTGTACCCTTTTTGGCCAGGAAGCAGGGGCTGGTGACCGTAACGTGTGATCCCAAGAATTTAGAGCACATTTTGAAGACTCGGTTCGATAATTACCCCAAGGGTCCGACCTGGCAAGCTGTTTTTCATGATTTACTCGGTAAAGGAATTTTTAATTCGGATGGCGAGACCTGGCTTTTTCAAAGGAAAACGGCTGCACTTGAGTTTACAACTCGGACGTTGCGACAAGCCATGGCTCGGTGGGTTAATCAAGCTATTAAGTTGAGGTTCTGTCCGATTTTGAAAACGGCTCAGCTGGAAGAAAAGCCGGTTGATTTGCAAGATCTTTTGCTTCGTCTCACTTTCGATAATATATGTGGCCTGGCTTTTGGAAAGGACCCGCAAACGCTAGCACCCGGCTTGCCCGATAACAGCTTTGCATCGGCTTTTGATCGAGCCACGGAGGCTTCATTGCAAAGGATGATTTTTCCTGAAATCATATGGAAGTTGAAGAAATGGCTCCGACTCGGGCTGGAAGTCAGCCTGAGCCGAAGCCTTACACATGTAGACAAGTACTTGTCTCAAGTCATCGATACCCGTAAGCTCGAACTGATGAATCAGAAAGCAGGGGATTGTAACAAGTACGATGACTTGTTATCCAGGTTCATGAAGAAAAACGAATCCTACTCGGACAAATTCTTGCAACACGTGGCGCTCAATTTCATCCTCGCTGGACGTGACACGTCATCCGTTGCAATGTGCTGGTTCTTTTATTTGATCATCAAAAATCCATCCGTAGAAGAAAATGTTGTGCGTGAAATCTGCACCGTTTTGATCGAGACACGTGGCGATGATGTGTCGACATGGCTCAACGAACCGCTCGAATACGAGGAGGTCGAGCGTTTGGTGTACCTCAAAGCTGCATTGTCCGAAACTCTGAGATTGTATCCATCGGTGCCAGAGGATTCTAAACATGTGGTGGCGGACGATGTTTTGCCTGACGGAACCTTTGTTCCAGCAGGCTCATCCATCACATACTCCATATATTCAGCTGGAAGAATGAAGAGTACATGGGGTGAAGATGTCATGGAATTCAAACCAGAAAGGTGGCTGACCCCGGATGGCAAAACCTTTGCAATGCACGACATGTACAAGTTTGTATCGTTCAATGCCGGTCCAAGAATTTGTTTGGGAAAAGATTTGGCTTACTTACAAATGAAGTCGATCGTAGCAGCAGTGCTGCTACGACACAAGCTCAGCGTCGTACCTGATCACAAAATCGAGCAAAAAATGTCACTCACATTGTTCATGAAACACGGGTTCAAGGTTAATGTGCATCAAAGAGACTTGAAACAAGTGGTGACTAGTATCAAACAAGTGAGTTTAGGTGGTGGTGAAGTAAGTGAGCCGGTTGGAGTGGTTGGATAATTTATTGGAGTTATAAATATGAGTATTTATGTTGCAGTGAAAAGGTACGTGGGGGCATCAATAACTAAAAGCTGTGACGGTGGTAAATGATGCGTTTCATAAGAGTTCATTTGAATTTACAGAATTGAAGTGCTTGGTACTTTTTTTTGCTTGCTGTATGTAGGTACATTTGATTGATTGTGACCAGAACTGAATAGAGACATGAGGGTTCTTGATTACTTTGTGAAGCTAGGAAACTCCTTTCTATTATTACTTACATATATTATTTTGTTTATATATATTTCTATGTTTTCTCATTTCTATGTCTAGTAGTTGTAGGAGTATTGCTTCGATGTATTATTATCTTACATTACATGCTTTGGTTGGCAATAATATAATAAAAACTTACTTTTTGATATATATATATATATATACACACACACACACATCCATAGCCTTTTATAAATAAACTTTTAATTTCATGCATACGGTGTTCTGAGTTTTTGTGAGAGTTAGTTTGGTGAACTACAACGACCCTAGTTGTTTGTTCAACAATTACCAAACAAAAATATGCAACAACAATTAAACATAACTGGCCTACGCTCTCGCTATCAATCTAGAAGACGGTGCAAAATCATAATATTCTTATCGTTATTTGAAAAAGATGTGCCAAATTTATGTCTTTCCAAAAGATAATTATTCCGAAAAACATGAAAAACAAATAAAAAGGTCAGTACAGAAGGTTAAGTCACATGAAGATTCATTTCTGAATTGAATAATTGACCACGGACATTTCTTTTGAAATTACTGTAATTTTATCTTCACGTTCATAATTAAAATTTGAAAATATTGACATCTCTATTAATACAATTATGATATTACGTCAAGTTATCGATATTTTTAAAATTTTGAACGGCTACGAGGTTGACTTGGAGAATTCATACATACATATATAGGTGCATCATATTCCAATCAAATGGATTTTGAACACTGGTTTTAATATGGTTTCTATCTATTTATATCTCTAGTGTACTATATGCAAACAGCATTGAGCATACACTGAGTATACAAAATTAAATTAAATGTTCGACAGTACGTTTTGAAAACTTGTCATAATACATTTCCTTTTGTTTTCTGAAGGGACCAGCAAAAACAACATCAAGTTGGCAGGTGGTCATGTTAAATTTATTCCAGAATCAGCTGTTGCTCCTACATTTGTGGTTCGGTGAACTTTGGAGCAAGATTGTATGGTAGAGAGTGAACTCAGCATACACAATCATATATTTTATTTTAACAATTAAAATACATGTATTCTTTAGGCTAATTATTCATTCGCAGCTAAATTTTAATAAAAAAATTAGTTTAAAAAAATATTGAACCGAGGAGGAATAGTTTTAGATGCATGCAAACAGTGAAATCAATCCCATTTTATCTCCAGAAGGGAAAGGGATGAAGCAAACGGACCCATTATATATCCCCTCTAAATGTCACAAATTTTAGATCTAAAGGGATTAATAATATATCGATGCACCTATCAACATTGAGAAAGCTGTTGGCTACAAAGCAAGTTCGAATTTTAGATGATTGATCCCATCTTCAAGTAGTACGTAAAGGCATACTTGCAAACAAGGTATCGAATTAACTGCGGGATTATTATGGTTTTGGTAGAGAAGATATAAAAAGCAGAAAAAACAGGGTAAGTTACGAGCCTAACAAGAGGTAGAAATACCACTAGTTGTGAAATATCATCTTTTTTCTGATGTTATTGGGGAATATAGTTTCATGGGCAGTAGTTATTCATCACCATTTCTAACCCCAGGAACATCAAAATGCAGCTACTTGGCACTGTCAGTCTGTCACCGTAACAAATGGATACCTTAGAGATTGCTCATAATTTGTAAAGTTCAGAATCAGGGCTTACTCAAATACTATAAGCACCAAACTTAATCACCATTTATCCCATTAGTGATAAGAAGCAAAACTCTTGGAACATGCTCCAAAAGTGAAAATAAAAAAAATCAAGAACTGAAGGGACCGTTTCGAGTTATCTCAAGGAAACTAGGCCGGTAGTCCAGGACACCTCACTGACAAGCAAAAGCTAAACAAAGGTCTCCAATGTACCTGAAAACCGAGCTCCACAGAATAACTTAGGGATGATATGTACCTTTCTCAGAAAAAACAGATCATGCCAAAGCAGGGGCTAAACACAAGAAATCACAATAGTAGCTATACCAAAAACCCGACACCCCTTCGTCATGAAAAATTCAAGAAATTCTGGGGCTTCTCATAACAGACCCTACTTTTTGAGAAACTAGCAAAAATACCCTGCGATACTTAATCGGTTAATCCCTTGAAGAATTTCAAAAACAAGTTTTAATCACTTTCGACTTCATTTTGGGGATAGGTATTGCGACAATAATATCATGAAAATGATCCTGGATGTTGATTAAAATTCAGGCATAAAAATAACTAAAGGTCTTATAAGGATGACATGTAATAGAACATTAGAATAAATATACTAACAGTCCGATGATTATATAATCCCACGAAACAAAACAGGGCTAATTAGAAAACACCCAACGCCCTTGTGACAAGCAGAACTTTCTTTGTTTACATTTCCATATATCTGATATCTGCTGTAGGAATTGCACAAAGCGGAGACAATATGGGAACAAATTGATACACCAAGGCAACAGTGGGATATTCAGCTCCAACGCGTACTACTAGTGTAGAAGAAAGAAAAGATCTCTACATCCTTACTGGAGATAAACCACCATCCTCATTTGCAGACAGTTTGGATCTTGTAGAAGTGTTAGGAAATACAGCTCAATACTTGGACATTTTTACTAAATAACTAATTTGCAAATTGAGATGGAACAGCCGAAGTTTTATAATCTGAAAATGCTCTATATATGTCATAGTTATCCGTATGTCCTTCCAGAAAGCTCATGTCGTTGCTGCCAGGAAAATCCCAAAGCAACTGTAGTGCGGGGGTTGATGGATCTTCCAAATCATCAGGGCTCGAAGAATAAGATGTAGCTGTATTATAATGATCAGTGTTTGACTTGATGTTTTTGAAATTATTGTCTTCTTTATGTTTGTTCATGACTTGAAATTCTGCTGCAGTTGCCCTGAGGCATATTTCTGTAGTTAAGCCAGAAACAGATCCATTTTTTGCTGAAGATGCTTGAGAAAATGGACTCGGACAAGTTTCAGTTTCTGTTCCTTTGTCGAGGTTTCGAAATGATTCTCCTACTTGAGATTTCCACATTCTTAAGAAAAAATCAGCATCAGGTTTTGTTGTATGCGGTGGTGGAATTACGAGTGAAGACTCTTTTGATAGGCGAGATTCAGCTTCTAGCCTAGCAGTCTCCCACTGTGCCATGTGGCGTGCTGAAGGAGATGCAGATGGTCTTGTCAGTGAGCCATTTATGAAAGTGTGGGACTCATGAGTTTGAGGGTCGATGCCTTTGGAAATCAAACGTTTCTTTAGATGTGTATTCCATAGGTTCTTGATCTCATTATCTGTTCTTCCCGGTAATTGAGATGCAATGGCAGCCCATCTGAATTAATGCATTAACAAAGTGACATTGAAGTATTGCTTGGCTTATTGACTAGAAGCTCTAGTGTGACATGCGTCTGTGAGTAATAAAATTTCAACCTTAATTCATATACAGGCAGCATGTCCACAATCGTCACTGGCAGGCTGGCAGCCAATGTTACGGGTGGATTTATTTGTTTTTTAAAATCAAAAAATGATTGTACCTGATCGAAGTCTTGAAGAACAATATTTTAAATAATCATTCACGTACGACGGTTTTTACCATTATTCTTTTTAGTTGAGTGGATAGAATATGACATATATACACACACACTGCATAAAAAAGTTTAGCATTACCTATTGCCAAGCATTCCATGCAACTGAATGACAAGCTTCTCATCCTGAGGAGTAAAAGGACCTCGTTTGATGTCTGGCCTCAGGTAGTTTGTCCATCGGAGCCGGCAACTCTTCCCACACCGGAGAAGACCTAAAACAATACAAACTTGATCGAGCACTCCATTTTGCCTTTGAATTCTAACCATATATTTTTATGTACATGTTCCACATGATTTATTATTATTGTGAAATAGAGTGAAATATATATAAATATAGCTAGCCTGTAGCCCTGCAGTGAGTGAAGTATGTTGAATCTGCTATATAAAAAGTATGCGATCGATACTAAGGAAAACAAGCATATGAGTTGATGCATGTGTGTGTTTACTAACCAGCAAGCTTAGGAAGAGCCCTCCAGCTTCCAGGGCCATATTGGTTGATGTACTGAACAAGAGCTTCATCTTCATCAGGGGTCCATGGTCCTCTCTTCATTCCCTCCTCCTTTTCACACCATGCTTTTCTCCTCATTGAGATGACTATTTCAGCTACTCTTGTTGAGATAAGTGGAATTGCATTATATATCTTCTGCGGGGATTAGATCGTGAAAAAATTGAGCGAAATAGATTGGTATAAATTGAAGAACTTTTTTATACAGTACGTACACATGATAGATATTCATATAATCATAGATATCACATGCATATGTATAATGCATGTATATGTACAGGTGAAAAGACAAGACAATGAAGAATCTTCATTTATTGTACGCATAGATGAAAAGGATGAAATCCAATTAAATCCCGTACAAATGATTTGAAGTCTGAAAAGATATATAAAAGCATACAAAAATTCAGTTTTAATATTTATTTAGGTGTCTGCTCTTTTTGAGCTAGTCTAGCTAGCTTCCAAATCAATTCATGCACAGATGACAGATACAACATGCATTATGAACAACTATCATATGTGTGTTTAATTTGTATATGGTGATTATTCAGTTTGTACGTAATCACTGTTTTATATCTAATTATACATGCATCAAAAGAAAAACGAGAGAAACATGGACAGGACCAAGCTCTTGCCTGGTTTTATGACATAATATGATCCTGAGTTATAACCTTATTATAAGTTACTTATAAGATATTGAGTAATCTTTCTAACTTAATTGGATGGAAGCAGCACTAAGAGTTTTAATCATTACCATTATGTTTGGAATCATAGAATACATCAAAGAGTACGTCGCATGGAAACCTTGACTTTCGATTCAACTTTTTTCCAAAGTTTTAAAATCTGTAAGAAGATCAAAATTTTAAAGTGGTTGCTCTTTTGCATGCATGTTATATGAATATATGTACACATCTCACTTCTGTAATTGTGTAATTCGACATTCTTATTATTCATACAAGCAGGGTTTTATTCCAAAAAGAAAAATAAGCTAAAACATGTGAATATACATGTAGTGCAACTCTTGGTGGGCTCCTAAAAATGACACAGACTTGGTGATAAATGCAAGGACACAGATTGCAGGTAAGATCAGTGGAGATGAATTAAATGTAGAAAAATACTGTATGAGAAAGGAGAAAGCATTAATGGTGGTTCCGAATTGGTCTTACTTTCTTTCTTCCTCTGTGTGATAATAATCTAATATTACTAGTACAATGTATGTATATATAGTACACATGTATGGAAGGGGGTAAGACCGTAAGGCTGCATTCACTTCACTTAAATGGAATGAGGGAATAATGAAATGAAATTTATACTCTTGTTTGGGTGAGATCATGAAAAATGTTTATAATTTTCATTCTTTCTTTCATTTCATTCCAAATTATTTATACTAAAATTCTAACCCGGCCACATGTTTTGGAAGGGATGCTCCATCCATTTCTTCACTATTTTCCCTCCAATCCATATCATAGAAAATTTAGACTCCCTCATATTCATTTAAAATTTCACTCATACATTTTTTTTTCTTCATACAATTTGTTTATAATTTTTCATTCCATTCCTTCTCCATTTCATTATCACCGAGTGAACACAAACTTAAGAAATAGAAAGAGGGTCTGTGTACGGACAGAGAGAAGAAGAAATTAATGGGAGTCATTGGTCTAAATTTCCAAGGTCGACCTCTTGTACTGTTTCTTGAATTGAATGCTGTATTATTTTGTTTCAGTGTTTATTTCCATAAGATATTTTGGTTTACTCTGAGTTACTGATGATATAGCTTCTGCAGCAGTCATTGAGAGAATAATGATTTCGAAATATTAATTTATAGGAGTAATATATTATACATCCCGACGAGAAGTGAGCTTAAAAATGAGCACTCAAGATCTTTCCTATATCCGCTTGTGCTATATATCGTCTTGTGCGCTTGGTATGGTACGACTTTGGAGAACTAATAATAATATATGTTGAGAATAACAACATGTATACTAAGGGGTCAAGGCTCAAGTAATGTTTGTTAATTAAAAAGAACATGCATGGTCATGACCTTGGAGCTGGCTTGGACACAAACATAGGAAATGCCAATCTTTACTTCTTTGATGATCAAGACCTTAACTTTTTCACCTTAAACGGTTTGATTTGTTCGTACATTATGTATATCGGATCTTCTCTAAATCTTAATCAAAGATTTTGATGTAATTAAGCTGCAAATTGCAATACCCTTTCTTTCTTCATAGACACTATTTATAGGTTCGAACTCATGACCAATTGAATAATAAACAGACATTATATTATCGCCTCAGCCCTCAAGCACGACCTACTACTGCTACTCACAATACTATACTAACTTTTACAAATATTGTATTAAGATGATAATCTGCCACCACCTGTGCAAAACAACAAGAAGATTGGCTAAAGCAAAGCTGGACCTCATATAAAATAACCACGAGAAGGACGGACTATTCACAAGAAAGAAAGAAACTTGAAAATAGTGTTTTATGGTTGTTGCAGCCACTCCTGAATTGCAGAACGAAGAATGTGGTTGGGAACGAGAACATCATTTGCAAGCTTTTGATCTGTCATTGGTGACGTATCATTTCCGTTCTCTAGCCACCCTTTTATAGCCTCAGCTTCATATGTATATCCGTCAGCTGCCACTACAGGCTCTTGCATAATTTCCTGCAATTTTAAAGCCCAGGAAAGAATATATTCTCAACTCATATTTCCATGAAAACTTAAAACTTGCATCATAGAGAGCAATAGAAACTTAACATAAACTCGAGAAAAATTGATGGATATATAAACATCAAGGTAACCAGAAGTTATACAGGAGTGAAATTCAGCAGCATACTGACCTGGAATATTGGACAAATATAGAACTGGGGAATCTGAACATGGTCCTCTGAACCAAACAGGAATGATGAGGCTCCACAAGAAAATCTCATTGGTTCAAGCATTCTCCATACTTCTGAAATCAAGTCTGTCCTTCTATTACGACTCATCTCACAACAACTCAGTGCAAGGAGAGCCAATTGTTTTGCTCGCACAAATGGCCAGTTTCCAGCTGTAGCATCCAGTAGGTCTTTCAAGTTTCCTTTATCCAACGCAGATTGTACATCTTTTGCTATTCCAAAGGCTGGTCTTCCAGTCAATAGTCTTAACAATATTATTCCAAATGAGTAAACATCTGATTTTCGAGTAAGCTCTCCTGTGGAAAGATATTCAGGGTCAATGTATGAAAAAGTGCCCTTTGGATACTTTGGTCGGAAACATGCAGTGTTGTTGCTTGACAACTCATCTTGAGAGATTAAACAACAGATTCCGAAGTCACTTAGTTTACTCACATGGTTGGCATCCAAAAGTATGTTGGCAGGTTTTAGATCACCATGTATAATGCTGTGGGGTTTGCAAGAGTGAAGAAAGACGAGTACAGAACACAACTCTGCAGCAATACGGACCCTAGTTTGCCATGATAGTGGCGGGGTGTTGTCCTTACAACTGAGACGATCCTCAAGGCTTCCATTGGGAAGATACTCGTATATGAGTATCCAAGCTTCTGGGCAGGCTCCTATGAGAGTGATAAGGTTTGGATGCCTCAACTTGCTTAAAACATTGACCTGATTCAAAAAAATGAACAGAAAGAATGCATGGATTATTATATATCATAGATTAATAGATATATTTAAAAGTCATGCTTATAAATTCACGAAATGCTGAGGGTTTACCCAGAATCAAGCCAGAACTAGAAAATTTTGGATCGGCAAGAAGAGGATAGAAGATTGGATACCCATGATATATAGAAACACTATATTTTTATAGGATAGAAATGCCATTTTGGGAGACATGATATATTATGTAATGCAGTAATATTAACTGACCAACAATGCAGAGCATCGATGCTTTAAGGTATGAGAAAGTATTGATTGGCATATTGTGTCTGTCATCAAAATCATGTATGGAAAAAAGAAAAACATGAGAAGTAGCATACTAATCTAAACCAGCCATGGGAATTTAGGATAACAAAATTCTCTGCACAGAAAAATTTCTCACTTAAAAAGATAATAAAAATTCTCCATAAATCAAGACTTTCAAGCCATTTTAAAAAAAAAAATTGACTTAAACTCTCTCTATATGCTATTAGACCAAGACATTAAAATACCAACATACGAGAATAATGTCCAGACAGCCTTTACCTCCCGTTCAAACTCTAAAGGTCCTTGTGAGCTATTAGAGTGCAGTGCCTTTATAGCTACTTGAGTATGACGAAGGACGCCTCTATATATACTTCCATAACCTCCTTCTCCAATCTTCAAGGATGGATCAAAGTTATGAGTAGCTTCTTCAATTTCTGATAAAGAGAACTCGTCATAAAACTGAGTCAGACGTTCAATTGAGGTATACTCTACTTGTTTTTTCCTCAATTCCTCAGCTAAACCAAGTGCATTTTCACGCTCCACCAGCAATTCATCCTTTTCTTTCTTATAGCGTTGCAATAGATAAACAGCTGAAAATATCTTTTGTTCCAGATCCTCCATCATTTTATCAGAAGTTTTAATTTTCAACTCCAGACATGATTTCAGTTCAAGGGCAAGCTGTAATTCTTTCTTTACTTTATCCAACTCAGGCTTCAGCTTTTCAATTTCTTCTTTTCCACTAGCTAGAGCTTCTTCTATTTCTTTCTTCTGTTTCAATTTCTCAGCATATGAGCTTTCTGAAGCTTTAGCCTGTAATAGCATGACGAAAAACCATTAATGAGAGCTGAAAATTGCATGAATCTAAGACAGCAATAGCTGATGGTAGCACAGAATCATGTCATTCAGCAGATCATTTAGCTGAATAACATATATTTTACCTCTTGAAGGGAAAAATGTCATGGATATTCAGCTGTTTCAGCTGTTATTAACTTGAACAAAAAGTGATTAATATATCTTGAAACTAAAGTTTATATCATTAAAATAAGATGACTCCAATTTCTCGTGGTAAGATGTGACAACACAATTTTGCAAAATGTGACATGCGGTTGTGTAGCTGTACATGTATCCATTCTTTTCTTCAATCAGAAAAACATAATAACTTTTTTTATTTATTATTTACTCAAACAATTACCATAGTCATAAAGAAAATAATAAGTGCATCTTGGACTTTACCCTATGCATGGCCTCAATTGCAAGCTTTTCAGCTTTCCTACGCCTGACTGACTCTTCAAATGCAGTTTGCCTGAAACTCTCTGCCTCCGCCATGGTTTTCTCAAGCTCATCATAGAGTTTATAGATTGAAATCCCTTCCTGTTACATTTTACATTTTAAGTAAATGAAAGTTAGAACTTCAATTCCTGTGAGGGATTAGAGCTCAGATTATCACTTTACATAAGTTCACATGCTTGTAGTAGTAAAATTTGTAACAAGTTTTGTAGGTACCTGTGCACTAAGAGGCAATAAATTACAAATACTGACTCCAGAATGAGGAATTGCATGAAACAATGACCCGTCATGGCTCCCCTCTGGTCTTGCAAAAGATAGTAAACTTGTATCATCTAACATTTCACTAGGATGTTGCGAAAAACATGAATTTACCGAAGCACTTCTCCTTGAAATAATATCCCACGCATCAGAGTTTCCCTCGGTGCTTGCGCCGCTGCTAGGAGTTAGCCCTCTATTGGCATCTGGAGAAGAAAATGCCGACCTTACTCTAGGAAGGTACGGGGCTGATATGGTTAGTTCATTATTCTGCCATTCTTGACCATTACTTGGTCTCGGAGAGCTCGATTGTAATAGAATGTTTGAAGTTGGTGGAAGTGGTGGAGATAACACTCCAGAAACAGCTTTCATTATGTAACCTCTCCTATACAGGTATCCGATTTATTTAAATTAGTTGTTGTAACTCGTAACAGTTGCAAGTGAAAAATAAGTGAATTTTCAACATTGAAGAGTAACAACAGTATAATTGCAAGAGTTATTATTATTATGAGGTACAGTTGATCTTCTTTTCAATAATTAAGCTTTGGAAATGAAGAGGGTCTGAAAAATTCCTAGAGTAGGCAAAAAGAGCTTCAACGTAAGTTTGATCTCCTATAAAACCCAATATGTTCTACCATATCAAAGAACCAAGTCAATTTAGGTAGTAAGATATAGTGTTACCTGGTGTATATGAGGTTCCCATTGCAGACATACCAAATGTGACAGGAAACAGGTGCTTTCCAGCGAACATAGATTGCCTTCTTGGACTTTGGCTCCATCATTCTTCTGAAACATAAATCTAGCAAGATCAGAAATCTGAATTGTGCATTATCACAGCTGTCTGTTTACTCAAACAGCAATCTTTCAAGCTTTATCACAAATTCTCCAACAACCAGAAATATATATGTTGAATTAACTATACATATGACACTGCCTAAGAGCAAGTAACCAGAGAGTTAGTCTTTAGAGCTGGCCTTTAGGCTTTAGATGTATGATGACATGACAAATGATGCAATATCCTCGAGTTTTATTATTTCGTATATATCTCAATTACCATATGAGCCCACAACACAAAACAATGACTTGCTAGCTTCAGGTACTTAAATATAAAATCAAGTATGTAAAAAAGTTAAGGATGTGTTGAATAACAACATTAATTAAGTTCAATCAAATTTGACAAGCTGAAAACAAAATAATTAATGACATCTCGTCATTATATATACTTTGAATATAGTTTGTTGGCAGCAGCTCCCATTACAAGCTTCTTGATATTGTGCATAGTTATGAGTTCCACGATGCCCTTCTCAATAGAGTCCATTTCAATGTGCACTTTTTCTGCCCGGGCCTAGAGAAATATAAAACGGATGATTCAATCAAGACAGTAAATTTATTTTCAGAACTTTGTAATATCCATTATCCATTGAAAAAGAACATAATGATGAACTTTAGCCTTTTGTAAGGAGAAGAAAGCACTTTTCATCAACATCTTATTAAGTGTAAAATATTCCGAGCATTTTATCTTTACTTTCAATGATAATGAAACTGATGCATTCTGCAATATGTGAAATCTGGCATAGCAAATGCAGAGGAGAAGAAAAGAGAAGAGAAGAATACCCCTGCTCGCTCACAGATAAGCTTGTATGTTTCTAGGAGATTATGCATATTTTGCCTCTCTATATTATGGTAAGTTCTGACTTGGTGCTCATCTAGTCGACTGATTGAAAATTTCGTACCCACTGGCAAAGAAAAAACTTATATAAAGAAATGCATCTATATAATAAGCATGATCTTGAAAAAATGATTCACAAAAAAAATTTGTCTTGGCAAGTATCATCCGAAACACTGAAATCAGTTTTATTACAATAAATCAAATGTCTAATAAACACGGATAAATTCTTTTGCTAACCATATAAATATAAAAAAGAAAGAAAGATGTTTCATACTAATGGGTATTTTGGTTGATGGCTGATGAACATGGAGGATGCACAACTTGTTAGCACCGAAATTCCTCAATGCCCACTTCAAAGTTGATCGACTCTCCTTGACATCTGTACCCACCAGCACATAGATCATCTCTGGTTCGAGGTCTTCCACAATTTCAGTTATACTCCCCATGAGGCCTTGTACTTGAGTATCATTAAACCTTGTCATAGTATGCGAAACACCAAATAATGGACTTGTCAAAGTCATCGAAATTCACTAATTTCTCAAACCCAGTTCAAGAAAACACCCTTCTACTAAACATCTTTCACAAAATCCTCAGAGTCTTTCAAATTCACAATCAATAATATAACTCGCACAAACAAATACTACAACTCACTAAAAATTGATTGTAACCCTGATTCTCAAACTTCCATACATACATATATATGTATGTATAAACTATGCAGATGGAAAGCAATTACTTGGCGATAAAGTATTATATTCAACTATATGATCAGCTGACTATGATGTGTGCGTGTATATATATAAGCTATGCATGTAAGTTGTAATAAAATATATCAATATTTAAATTAAATTACTCTACTCATGAAATTTCCTGGTAAATACATGTAGAATCTTTTGGGCGGTTGAATGTGTCTGGCCTTATGAGGATGACCCACATCTTTATTGTTGCAGTTGCTAACTACTAGTGTTTAAATTGTTGCTTTGCCTTCTTACCTGTAAAATTAAAATTTGATAGTGAGATATTTTATTCTAGTAGTACATTTTTATTTTTTTTAATTAATAACTCGTAAGTTCGAAAGTCAAAGTCACAGTTCTAACTTGTACGTTAAGACATACAAACAAGTTAAAAATTCACCTAAATTTTATAAAATACACGTATATAAGAAAGTTATCACTGTTTTCATATACATACATACAAAACACAAGATCATCGATAACACTCGGCTGTATGCATTCAGCAATGCTCCTATAATGAGAACAAAACAAACAGACGAAACAAGAAATGTTATTATCAAATTTCTCGTACGTACCTAGTCCACATCCCATTGTTCCTTGTATCTAAATTCTTATTAGCCCATAAACATACAAAACATAATATTAGCATATGCTGTAAGTATATACGGAGCTGACATTTAATGGGAAAAAATTAAAACAAATAAGATTCTTTCTTCAGTATACATTAAGCATTCATGTGTTTATTTAGGATTGGCTAACGAGAGCCTTTCCAGCTTTTAGGTCCCAATTAGGCCGAGTACGAGAGAACCAAATTATAATTCGGTTACCGGATGCCGAATATAAGGGAATTATTGACTGAATTATTTTTAAGTATTTTATCAAATTGAATAATTTGCCGAAATTAAAAAAAACTTGGAGAAAAAATATTGAAATTGTAACGGGACTCAGGGGTACGTAACAGGTTCTGCAAATCAAGAAAATGAAAACTAACAGTTTTAGAGCATAGACCAACACTTCTAGATTGGACAGAAAATAACAGAACAACTGAATTTAAATGCTAAGCAAGAAAAAACACTAAAGAGTAAAGAATAATAGAACATTAAAACTCAGCACCAGTAAACAACAATATTTTTCCGCGGTTTTTAAGCGTGGATATGAAAAAACCTAGCTAGCCCAAGCGCGGACGTGGTCCCTGAATTCACAAAAATTTCACGTGTTAATGTTTTTCGCGGATAAAAAGCGCGGAAAAATGGTTCAGACTATCAGAACCAGGACCCATATATGAAACCATCTATAACCTCAAGTCTTTAGGCACAAGAACCGCCATGTGCCAACAATATGAAAATATGCGGAGACTATAATCTCTATCAGACTATATCATGAGTCTCAAAACCACCAACAATTTATAACAACATAGTTCACAGAAATGAGAATGCAAAAATACTATAGTCCATCAAAATTTAACCAGGAATTAAAAATCAAAACTTAATTTCAGTCCAAGGCCTCAGCCTGCTGTCAATGCCAACAATTTAAAATGAAATTACAGTAGCTACTAGCTAGTGAAAACTGAAGTACTGAACAGTGAACAACATATTCACACAGTTATTATTTTGCTTGTGGATTCAAAGATCTTAGGTTGTTATTAAATTTGTAAGTTTTCCTGTTTGTAAGTTTTCCTGTCCGTAGAGAAAACATTAATTTTTTTATACTCATGCCTAGAAATGTTTTATGGACAACATGACTGAGTTATTATATACTCCCTCCGTCCCGTTGAGTTGTTATCATTTCAAAATGGGTTGTCTGGCACGCATTTTAAGGTGAATTTTAAGGATAGTTCCATAATTTATTTTTGAAATTTTCCTTTTTTGTATAAAAATAGAACAATCCTATTTTTATACAAAAAAAGAAATTTTTAAAAATAAGTTATGGAACTATCCTTAAAATCCACCTTAAAATGCGTGCCAGAAAGTGAAAAAAAAGTGATAACAATTGGATGGGACGGAGGGAGTAATTTTTATAAAACCTAAGACTTCCAAATTAGATGTCAGTGACCGTGGGGAAAATCTTGTACAGTATAAATCCAGAAGGAGCTATCAGAATCGTTACGAACTAATAGAAAGATGACAAACAGAAGGGAATCAATTTGTTTCACAGATGGGTCTTGAGAGAACAACGCCAACACGGGGATTATGCAGGGATAAGATGGCTCCATCATCTTTCTGAAACATATATCCAGCAAGATCAGAAATCTGAATTGTGCATTATCACAACTTTCTGTTCACTCAAACAGCAAGCTTCATAAGCTTTATTAAAAATTCTCCAAATGACATCTGGTTAGGCTTAGAGCATACCTTTCAGGTTTTAGATGTATTATGACATGCCAAATGATGCACTATCCTCGAGTTATATTATACTGTATATATCTTAATTATTGTAGGATCCTGCAGCACAAAACAATGGCTTGCTAGCTTCAGGTACTTGGATATAAAATCAAGTTTTTAAAGAAGTTAAGTATGTGTTGAATAACGACATTAAGTTCAATCAAATTTGATAAGCTAAAAACAAAATAATTAATGACATCTCATCATTATATACACTTTGAATATAGTTTGTCGGCAGCAGCTCCCATTACAAACTTCTTGATATTGTGCATAGTTATGAGCTCCACGATGCCCTTCTCAATAGAGTCCATTTTAATGTGCACTTTTTCTGCCTGGGCCTAGAGAGAGATAAAACGGATGATTCAATCAAGACAGTAAATTTATTTTCAGAACTTCGTAATAAAGAAATTTCATGCTACCTACAAATTCCATTATCTATTGAAAAAGAACATAATGATGAACTTTAGCCTTTTGTAAGGAGAAGAAAGCACTTTTCATCAACATCTTATTAAGTGTAAAATATTCCGAGCATTTTATCTTTACTTTCAATGATAATGAAACTGATGCATTCTGCAATATGTGAAATCTGGCAAAACAAATGCAGAGGAGAAGAGAAGAGAAGAATACCCCTGCTCGCTCACAGATAAGCTTGTATGTTTCTAGGAGATTATGCATATTTTGTCTCTCTGTGTTATGGTAAGTTTTGACTTGGTGCTCTTCTAGTCGACTGATTATGTATTTCTTTATATAAGTTTTTTCTTTGTCATTGGGTACGAAATTTTCATTCAGTCAACTAGAAGAGCACCAAGTCGGGACTTACCATAATATAGAGAGGCAACATATGCATAATCTCCTAGAAACATACAAGCTTACCTGTGAGCGAGCAGAGGTATTCTTCTCTTCTCCTCTGCATTTTCTTTGCCAGATTTCCTATATTGCAGAATGCATCAGTTTCATTATGAATGAAAGTGAAGATAAATACTCGGAATATTTTACACTTAATAAGATGTTGATGAAAAGTACTTTCTTCTCCTTACAAAAGGCTAAAATTCATCATTATGTTCTTTTTCAATAGATAATGGAATTTGTAGGTAGCAGGATATTTCTTTATTATGAAGTTCTGAAAATAAATTAATGTCTTAATTGAATCATCCGTTTTATCTTTCTCTAGGTCCGGGCAGAAAAAGTGCACATTGAAATGGATTCTACTGAGAAGGGCATCGTTGAGCTCATAACTATGCACAATATCAAAAAGCATGTAATGGGAGCTGCTAGTTTTCGTATATTTTGATGGACTGTAATATTTATGCATTCTCATTTCTATGAATTATGTTGTTATAAATTGTTGGTGGTTTTAAGACTTATGACATACCAGTCTGATAGAGATTCATATTGTTGGCACATGGCAGTTCTTGTGCATAAAGGATTGATGCTATAGATTGTTTCATATTTTGTAGTTTAAATTTGTCCATCATTTGATTTTTAATACTCGTGGGTACATGACTGTAGTACTGGTGTTGGAGTTTTGAGTTTTTATGTTCTATTGTTCTCTACTCTTTAGTGATTTTTCCCTTTTGTGTCCAATCTAGAAGTGTTGATCTATGCTTCCGAAAGTGTTGTCTTCATTTTCTCGATTTGCAGAAGTTGTTCCGTACCCCGAGTCTCTTTCAGTTTTTTTTATTTCGGTCAATAATTTCACATTCTATTTATACTGGATTCACGAATACTGGACCTATTTGGGGCCTAAAAGCCGTAAAATCTCGTCAATCAATCTTATTGAAAGCCAATCCTAAACAAACAACTGAATGCTTAATAATGTGTACTAGAAATCTAATTTATTTTTTCCCCATCGAATGTTAGCTCTGTATATACTTATAGCATAGCTAATATTATGTTTTGTGTGTTTATGGGCTAAGATTCTAGATATAAGGAACAATGGTGTGTGTACTAGGTACGCACGAGAAATTTGATAATAATATTTCTTATTTCGTCCGCTTGTTTTGTTCTCAATATAGGAGCATTTGCTGAATGCATGCAGAAGAGTAATTACTTTTTGTATGTTTGTCTTATGTTTGTATGTGTATATAAACGGTAATTACTTTTTATATACGTGTATCTTATAGTAAAATTTAGGTGAACTTTTAACTTGTCTGTATGTCGTTTCGAAAAAAAAACTTGTTTGTATGTCTCAACTGAAGTTAAAATTGTGACTATTGACTTTATGAATGTTTAAGAAATTATTATTTTAGCTATATTCATATTCAAAATACACACTAATATTTCAATTCTGACAAAAAAATATTTAAAAGCGTCAAAATAATGTTGAGGCGCGTATGATACAAAATGCAGCAACATCTCGAATTATTTAAAACCGCTTGCTCTTCTTCACGCTTAAAAAGTGATTTTTGTGTTATAATTACTAAACACGTAAAACTTGTAATGGATTTATGGTAAATGGCTCAATAAATTATTATTTTCATATTTGTTGCTTAGATATGAAATGATATTCGTAAAGATGAACAAAATGTCAATTTCCTATCATAATTAAATTATTTAGAATGAAATTATCAAAGTTTTAGGGTGCTAGATATTGAGATTTGAATTCGATTTATAGGAATGAGAATCTTCAAATTCAAACGGTCTCTATATATTGAGTATTCCTAAAATGACTCATTGATATTGCAGTTATTAATAAAATAATAAAATAAATGTACTACCAAGTCAATAGAAAATAAGAATATTTTCAAAGAAATGAAATAAAAGATGACCAGAGGAATCGCCTAAACAAAATTACGACTGTGAACCGTGAACAAGTATCTCAACAAAGGACATCTAATAGGAGGCAAACAGAAGCTAACAACCTTTTAGACATACATGAAGTGACCAACTGATCCTTTCAGGCTTACAAGTTAATTAATATAGCAAGATCTTCTAGTGATTTCAGAATGTAAACAATCATGTATCCGCAACTTATAGCTCCACAATAGGTTTTGTCTTTTTCACCATGAGCCATGTAATTTTGCAATTCAGGGACTAGCCCGATGGAGTGCTATTGTTGGTGCTATTGTCAGTTTCTGGGAGATTAGAACTTATTGAGAATTTCATAAACCTTTTTTTCTCGATATACTTCAGGCAAAGGCTTAATAGCCCAACTATAACGTCGATCATGCTTACAACAAAGACTGAGAGATGAAAGACATATAAAGAGATTGCTCACAGTAAGCAAGAGATTACTCTAGCTAACAAACAAACAAAAAACGAATAGATTCCTCACAAACTTGGTGACTAAAAGTGCCTGCAGAACTCAATTGTTACTCTTATTTGACCGCTGATAAAGCATCACAAACAAACTCCCTCTCAATGTCTATCAACCCCAGAAAAAGTTGAGAACAAAATTTATAAATTAATCCGTAATTTCATAATATTAGCAAATTGTCCCCCCATGTCAGAAGACACCTAAGAAACTTTAAACCATTTGACCCTATTCATGGAGAAATTATAAAATATATGCATAACACTCTAAACCAACACATAATAATTCAACAACTTTTATGAAATATGTTCCCAACCATCTTCATTGATATTACGATCTAATGAGCCGCTAACAAAATTGAAGTTAAGATTTGAGTATTCTAAAACCAATCAACATTTTAAAGAATAATACTATCGTACAATTATGGAAGCAGTCCGAATGAAGTCCGAATGAGGTGGAGTCTAGAATAACATCATTGTTACCTACAGATGTCAATTTAGGCAAGTAATATTTAAATTAATGTTACTTGGGGCATTTTCTCAAGAATTATTACGAGCCTAAAACACAAACAAGCAGAATCAAAAAAAAATTCTTAACTTCGCTACTTCCAACTCATCCTTTAAAACAGATCACGCTAATATTATAAAATCCACATAAACAAATATTTAGAGAGAGATGCAATAAAGAATTATGACTCTTCTAATTCATCTGAATAAGAAACTGGAATCCTTAAAACATATATAGGAATTCTTAACCGTGGCTATGCAGATTAGAAATCTTTAATTGTTTGACTAGCTAGTCGGTACTAAATAAGAACTATAACTTTTAATTCATCTTAATATTGGAACTTTAGTAAGAATTGCCAAATGATTCTGGGAATGCAGGAGAACCCCTAATCCTTTTAATCAAGTCTCTTAATTCAGAATCTGCATCAACAAAAATATCTCAGAATACACATCAGAAATAAAACAATTAAATACATATAAATTATCTATAAAACAGACATACGTCACAGATGAATCTACACCAACAATTTGATCTTGAGAGTTTGGCAAATAACGATTGATATGCGTGCAATGTTTGTCAGGCTCAGAAGCCAGCTTAAAAACATTCATTGGTCGAAACAAGTTTGCCATGTCTGATATCAAATCAAGATCAATTTCACTAAATTCACTATTAGCTAACCACCGTTGTCTTTGCTTCTCGTTCTCAGGAGTTTTCCGGAACACTTTTTTCCCAAGGTAGAATAAAATAAATGGATGGTTTTCATTCGACTCCAGAATATCATTGGCCACTTGGTTAGACATAGAGCCATTATTACTACTTGATTCCCAGAATGCAGCAAAATCCCTAATCTTTTTAACCAATTCCCTTAATCCTGAATCTCTAACAACAAAAATCTCATAATACACAGAAAGTACACAACTAAGGTACATGTATGATGTAACAAAAGAAAAATTATATTACGCAGATATTTCATAATGCAGAGCTGTAATGATGAATGAAAAGTAGCATACATACATGTAACATGAGAGTCTGCACCAACAATTTGATCATGAGAGTTTGACATATAACAATTGATATGCGCACGACATCTGTTCAACATAGAAATTGGTCCAAACAACTTTGCCATGTCTGATATCAAATCAAAATCATGTTCCGTGAATTCACTATTAGCCAACCACCATTGTCTTCGCTTCTCGTTCTCTGGAACACTTTTCTACCAAGGTAGGACAAAATAAATAAATCCTTTTCATCAGACTCTAGAATTTCATTGGCCTGTTGATTCGCCATGTATATTAGATTTATTACTCAGATCAGAGGCACGCATGAAGCAGTGAATATATACATGTACTACTAACCCTGATCCGTAACGAAAATGAAATTAGAAGAGTCACCAGGTATAGGTCTTCTAAAATAAGATAAGATATACTCCCTCCGTCCCAACCAATTCTTTACACTTTCCTTTTTGGGACGTCCCATCCAATTCTTTACATTACTAAAAATAGTAACTTTTAACAATAAATATATTATTACATCCACTACTTCACTCCACTTTTTCAACACTTTACACTATTACACCCACTACTTCATTTATTTTAACAATAAAATCACTATTACACCCACTATCCTTGGTCTCCGTGCCCGGACCAAATGTAAACATTTGGCCGGGACGGAGGGAGTACTAAACTATTGGAAAGAAAGGGATTAAGAAATACATTCATAATTTTTAGTAGATTGTGTCTCAAGTATATGCATTTAATTTAAATTCATAAATAAGTAAGTAAAAAAAATGTTGATTATATCAAAATTTGAGAGCACCAAGAAATTTAATTCACCATGGGTAAGGATATTATTGCTGACATAATAACTTCTATACGGATGACAAAATAATCCGATCCAATAACTAATTCTTTTATTATAACTATTTTTTTTTATTTTTTCCTTAGTAATTAGAAGTATTTGTTCTAATAAATTTCCAGGGGTGAGGTAAATTCGAACTCAGGACCACCCGAGTCAATACAAGGTAAACCTTAAACTACTTGGCTATCCAATTGTGCTCATTAATTAATTCTTTGTTTTACTTCAATTAATTAACGCACATTTTTTTATTATTATTAAGACTTAATTACACTTTAATACCCTGAATTATAATATTTTTGCAGAAAAATGGCTCAATTTATAAAACTTGTCACTTTGATGGTCAAACTATTTAATTTTTAACACTTGATTGTATTCTGTCAAATTTTTTTAACGATCGTTAGTGAAATAATATTTAATTATACTTTGATGGCCTGAAATATATATATATATATATATTTGCATAAAAATGACTTAATTATAAAAATTACCAATTTGTTAATCAAATTATTTATTTTTTAATAGTTGATTGCATAAAATATTATCCACTACTTTTGTATTATCATTATTAATACCGAAATTACTAGAATAATTTTACATTTATTCAAAAAAAATGATTTCGATGAGTCTCAATAGTAAATCAATACTTGAGATAAGGAAAAAAAATGCATTATTAGATTTTAGTTTATAAATATCACTCTTTTTAGAAGTAGATTTTCTTTTCTAATTTTAGATAAATTACCGAATCAACCTCATAAATATTTTTATTTTATAAATTCATATTATTAAAATTTAAAAAATGTAATAATCAAAATTATATAAACTATAAAATAAAGTGTGAATAAAAAATTATAATATAATCACTTATTAAAAAATAATAAATAGTTGGCTAATAAATTGGTAAACTTTATAATTGAGAAATTTTTCTGCAAAAAAATTATAATTCAAGCTATCAAAGTGCAATTAAGTATTATTTCACTAATGACCGTTAAAAAAATTTGACAGAATGCAATCAAGTGTTAAAAATTAAATAGTTTGACCATCAAACTAGTAAGTTTTATATTAAGTCATTTTTGTGCAAAAACATTATAATTCAGGTCATCAAAATACAATTAAGTCTATTATTATTTATTTGTTTATTTATTTGACTCAATTAATACACATGAATACAATTTTGTAACATATATATATATATTCACGTTTTAATTATTTCTTTCATAAATGTTTTATTTATTGTACAAATTTATTTTAAATAATTGATAATTTTTTATTTATATTTAATCCAATTAATGTATGAATATATAACTTAAACAAGTTAAAACAAATATTATAATTATAATATATTAATTTTTTTTAAATTATAAAAATATTAATAATTTTAAAATAAATAATTCAAATATATGAAAAATATCCAGTATTATATAATAGATAGATGTTATCTATCAGTGTACACAAATTTTTTATTATATTATTTGAAATCATCCAAATTTATATAGTTACAAGTTTACGATTCATGTAGTATAATGTATAGATTAATTTTTTTTAAATAAATATAGATATATTTATATTGAATATAATTTTTTTATATGATTGAGAATTTATATTTATATTTAATATAAAATATATGTTATATTTTTTGTTTTATGTAAATTTGTTAAAAAGGTAGATAATAAAGTAAATAAAATAGTTACCTTAATAATTATTAAAATTAAGTAAAATAGACAGAATTAATATTAATATATATATCATTTAGACTAAAAAATTAGTATACTAAAATAATATTTAATATATATATAAATTATTTCATATGAAGTTTGTTATTCATACACTAGGACGTGGACAACTGATTAAAAATTTTAATATTTTAACTTTAATAATATGATATAAATGTAACAATATTTCGTATTACTTGCATAAGTAAAAGAATTCTTAATGAGAAAATTTCTCCTAGGTTTATAATAATTATATATATAAAGTTAAGTAACATTTTTGTAATAATAGATTACAACCTCGCCTTCACAAAAATATCGCACATGTGACATTCTTTTTTATTTTAATCTTAGTTAGTTACCTAAGTTCATCATTTATGAGTATTAATCTCATTCTTAATTTAACTAAAATTTAAAAAATGCATAAAATATTTTATTCCTCATTTACTATTAAATAATCTGATTTATTTTTATAAATAAAATATTAATATGTATTCTTTAATAATATAAGATTAATAAATTTTGTAATTTTTTATATAAATATTTTTAAATATATATGTTATTTCCATCATATTAATTTATCTTATTTTTTAATAAATGGTTGATAATATTATTGAGACTTATGTATTTTTGTATTTCACTTGATTTTCAAGTACACGGGACGAGTGACACTACATGTGTTTTCTTATCGGACATTAAAATTTTATTGTTATGCGTTTGCATGACCTTAAATGATAAACTTTTTAAAATGAAAGGAATTATGTTATTGCATTAAGATCCAATTCATCTTAAAGTTTACAGTCTATCAAAAAAAGATTAACCACATTGCATGTGTATTTATTAAATATTCTTTTATATAAAGATTTTTTCGGACATTGTATAGAGGCTTATTTTTAAAAAATAATTTATGAAGAGAATATAATTTAATATTTATTTTAAGATTAAAGAGCGAAAAATCTTCAATTTTTAGATTTATTTTTGCAAAAAGGTGTGACAGATTCTTTTTTTACTAATTTATATAACATTATTATTATTATTATTTATTTTTATTTTGTAAGAACCAAAGCCAAACTAAAAAACATATACCTCATCCCTAATTATTAAATTTCTAATTTAAATCCAACAATTTCAAACAGAAAAAAAGAGAAAAAAAAAAAGAACCATATTCGCAAGAAGTAAGAACATACATACATACATCGTCATCCTCATCAGCACAAAAGAGTCAAACCCCCCCCCCCCCCCCCCCCCCCCCCCCTTCTTATAACAACAAACAAAACCAATCGCTTACTTTCTCTTTCTATACATACACACACCCATATATATCAGCTCTGTCTATATACGCGATTTGGCCTGTTTTATCTTTCAATCCCTAAAGTTCTATACATTCCTTTTTCGAATCTTGATTACCCCTTTCATTGTTCTTCAAAATCTTGACACCCCTTTTCTTCAATTTCCCTAACTTTCAAAACCCTAGTTCACTTTTTTTTGGGGAATTTTAAGTTAGTTTTAGTTTATCACAAGTACAGTATCAAGTTTGTATCTTTTTGTGCATATTCATGTCTTTTTGTTAGCTTTTGTGTTTAAAGGTATGTTTTCAAGGGAAATTTAGTAGAAAGATTGAATTTTGCTTCAGTTTTTAATCTGGGTTATGTGAGATATGTTGTGTTGATGTAGTTGCTTGATTGTATTCAGCTCTTATTTGTTTTTTATTATGTTTCCTTTTCCTTTTTTGATGAATTCTAAATGGAGTTTGAACTTGAGTTTCAGTGTGTATGTGTGTGTTTATATATGCATGATTGTATGTATAAATTAACTTGTCTGATTGAAGGAACCAAGTTTAGCTATGGTTATATCGACAAGATTTAAACTTGCACTGATTTGATTCGATTAAGAAATGCTAATTTTCTTCTCGTGATGCTTTATAAGTACTTGAGTTTCCTTTACAATTCATTTATTTATAGGTGCTTATGAGTGAAACCTAATAACCCATTTTATAGTCCGAATCTTTGTGATTGTATGAATAGTGAGCCCTAAAAAGGAATGTGTCAAATACGAGTTAGTATTGTGAGGTTGAGATTTAGGAACTGCTTGAAATAATTTGAATGGATTTGTTGGCGCCAAGTATTCAGGGGTTAATTTTTAGAAGTCACATGTGATTAGCGCCAAGTTTTCAAATTGAGGACTTAAGGTCCTTGCACAGCTTATAGGAATTTAGTTATGTATCGCATTAATTACCAGGTCATCTGCCTAATTTGTCTGAAGTTGTTATTCAATCTTTTGTGGAGAAGTCGGATTTTAAAGAACTTTATCAAGCGTGCTGTAATTAATGTATATGAGAGCCTTCTAATTTATTTCATATATATAAATGCTACGTTATTTCTAGATGAAGGTATTAGTAAAATTTAAATTTCCATCGAAAACCTTATCATTTTGTTGTAGCATTTGTTGTTAAACCAAGATATATTTGTAATGAAATAATTTTTGTCATTTATTACCCATCTGATGAAATTTAGCGAGTTTGACTCCTAAGATCACTAGAATGGGGGATGCGTAATAGAGTTTTTTATTTTCCAGAATTATTACTGTCAACATGACATGGCACATGTAGTTCTTAAATGCAGTTCATTCAAGAGTAAAATTTGAGAGTGTTTAAGTAACATTAGTTGGTATCAGGGTCAATTCAAGATACATTAAGTCAATTCCGAGTGCATGTAATTGCTACTTGTTCAGTCCATCACATTTATCTTGTTTACAAGTTATTTTCTTGGAGTTTAAAGTTTTAGTTACATATGATTCGAGATGATGTTACTTCCATGGTTCATAGTTATTTAAGTTACACATACCATCTGATGATCTGAAAGTCATTCTTCTCTACCATTCAGAGTGCTTTATCTTAATAATTGCAACTCTAATTTGGTTTATAAGTGTAGTTCTTAATGGATCCTATTCTAGTGAAGCTTTATATTTCTAGATCAGTGGTTATTCTTTTTTTAGTAGATGTTGTTTGCTGAAGAATTGCAGTGTTGAACTATAAATTAATATTTTACCTATTATTGATGCTTGGATAGGTCACTATTGAATAATGTTTTTGAGTCTCTTCTAGTTCTATGTGAAACATGCATTATGATTGATCCATATTGCTATATTGGCTATGCTTAATAAGCTGTTAATATTTTTCTTTTGTGGAGATATAGCCTTTTTGCATGTGAGGTAATATCATGCCATTCGACTTTTATGCAGTCTCATTCAATTAGCAGTTTGTAGTTCTTCAATGCCGGAGGCATTATGCCGGTGATAGCTTTTGGAAATGCAAAGGTATCATGCAACCAACAGCACTAGTGCGGTCAATAACAATGCTATTGGCGGGCGATCAGCCAAGGATTCATCTCGATCTGAGGCCTCTCCGGTTACCTCAAACTTTCCTCTGAACTCAAGGTTAATGTTTTCTTCATATAATTGTTCAGGTCTTGGGACTTTTTGTCTTTGTATATATATATTATTCATGTTCACTCTTGGTCCTGTTACTCCTATAGAAGGATACTTTTGTTTGGAGATATGCAGTTTGCACAGTGTAGATTGTAGTAATATACGGTTATTTGAAGTACTATCTTTTGGAAGAAAAATAATAGTAGAAAGCTTTTGTAAAACTTGATTTGTTCTGGCAGGCGGCAAATACAGGTTACTCCATACAAACTAAGATGTGAAAAAGAATCGCTGAATTCACGGTAATTTCGGAAACCTAATAACTGGTTTTCTTTTAACTGTCACTATTGTTGACAAAATCTGAGCCATTTACTCTTTATCTCTGTTTCTGTTCCTCAACTACCATGATATGCTCTAATGGGCAGCTCGAGTGCAAACTTATATCTAGACATACAATAGTTCTCCTATAGACCTGAATAGTTACTTTTCCCCTCAGGCTCGGGCCACCTGACTTCAACCCACCAACTCTGAATTGCCCCGAGGAGACATTCACCAGGGAATATGTGCAATCTGGATACAGGGAGACTGTTGAGGGACTCGAGGTATGTGAATCTGTATATTGTTCATAATTTAGAACTTTTAATGTTAACAAATATCTTTTGAGCATTCATTAAATTCTGAATTGTACACCCATGACTTGTATTACAACTGTTTTGTAAACATAAATATTGTAATGTTGCAGATTTTGGTAAACAAAACTGCTTCATAAAATGTGATGACAATAAACATTGGTATACACTTATACTGATGGTTTATGTATACTATATTACTATCCCAATATTTTGGGTGCGACGTGGATTCTTAGAATGTTTTATAATAAGATTTGTATAACCTGTGCAATATATAGTAATATAATATCTTGTACTTTGTTTTTACTATATCCATCAAAGAATTTCAGCACCCATTCCGAAACACAGATTAGTTTTTTATATGTTTTTAAAAGTAGTTGGCCCCATTTAGGGTTTTTAGGTGCGCAATAAAAGTACAAATTATTTTGTAACTGTAATATGAGACTTTCTTTGTATAGCAAAGAAGAAAACAAAGAACGAGATCAAGGTATTTATGAACGCTGCAACCAGACCTGTAACTAAATTTTAAAAGAATATATATCATAATTGTAAACAATCTTAACCGGTTGTAGTTTAATATTACATGATCCATGACTAAAGGTAGGCCATAACTGATTATGTTTTTTCCCTTAATTAAATTATACTGTTTTATTAAAAGGAATGACAACACATTATGAGATTTTAATTTTTCAGTTGAAGGTATGGTACGAACCATAGAACAAAAATTAACTGATAGGAATTGGTTTATTGAAATTTTATGTGGGATTAATATGAAGCTGTTATAACAAAAATAGCACATGGCTTCTGTTCATCTCAGTAGACTTTGATTTGCCTTCTCATCTATTTAACGGCCAACATGTAGTAACATGCACAATATCTATATGACCGTGTTTTGTTAAGTGTTTGTATCTCTTGAAATTCTGTCAGGAATCTAGAGAGATCTCATTATCACAGGCTCAAGCTTTTTCCAGACCTCTAGTCTTAAAGTGTAAAGAGGTATACATATTGAGTTTTGTAGCTAGTTCGGCAATCTTTAGTTTTACTAATTTCACGTGCTGGTTTGCAGTCAATCAGAAAATATCACAGGGCCATAAATGAAGCTCGTGCACGAAAGCGCAAGGTGATGTGATTTTCCTTCTTTGTTAATGTCCTGTCATATAGCATGTCCTGGTCTTCTCTAAAATATCGCATCTTTGTTCTGGTGTTCTGCATTATCACTTTTCTATTTTCATGCTATAATCTATATAGTTTGAATTTAATGATGAACCTTACATTATATCCTCAATGTTACAGGAGGGTCAAGTTTATGGAGTTCCCCTCTCTGGTAATTTATTGAACAAACCGGGTACTTTTGTGGAACAAAAGCCATGTGGGGAGGACTTCAAGAAAAAATGGATGGAGGTCAGGAATTTACTTTCAGAATTAACCTTTCAAATAGGAAACATATAATTGTTTATCCAATTGTTGTCTTGTATAAGTTAAAAGTGTGACTGTGTGAGGTTATATAACTTACGAGGCATGTTTAGGATAGGTGACCTGGGTTATGCCCAAGGAAATAAGTTAGTGTTTTTGTGACTCATAAATGTAGTACTGCTACAATAAAGACACGATTAGCCTGAAAAAACACTTTAATACTTGAGATGCAGATGGTGATACCTGAAATGCAATCCTGATAACTCTTGTCAGATATTTTGTGATCTTGGCAATTTTTAGCATGTTGTAATTCTTAGCCGTGTGTAGTAGCGTAGTGTTCATAAATCTTTTGAGCTCAGGTGGTGTTGAAATTTGTGTATGTATATATGTGACAAGACCTTGTGTATGCAAAGTTTATTTAGTTTTAACATACTCGACATAAAAATTGGTTTTTAATATATTCCGAAGTTTTGCTTGTAGGGTTTGTCTCAGCCGCGTAAACAGTTGCATTCACTTGCTGATCATGTACCACATGGTTATAAGAAGACAACCCTTTTCGAAGTCCTTATCCGGAACAATGTTCCTATATTACGGGCAACTTGGTTCATTAAAGTAACCTATCTTAACCAGGTAAGTATTATTGGTTGCGTGCGCTGTTGTTGGGTTGGTTTCTACCTTAGCAGTCTCGTGCTTGGCACAATGTGAAGTGTACTTAGCTATCCGCTAGGTCACTGTTGATGTGGGAACCTTGTGCGCTGGGTACAGAGATTATTTAGTGGTCTTTTATCCTTGCAGGTTAACAATTTATATTTCATCTTGCAGATTCGTCCAGGATCATCCAGTACCCCTGAAAAGACTCAGTATACCCGCTCAGAGCATTGGACAAAAGATGTGTTAGATTACTTGCAGCACCTTCTAGATGAATTTGTCTCAAGAAGTAAATCTCTTCCTATTGTAAATGTCAGGGATCGGTCATCACAAATTTCTTCTGGGTCGATGCATCAGAAAAATGGGAAAATATCATCCACAGTTGATAACGAGGATCCTCCCTTTCAATTTAAATGGTGGTATGTGGTGCGGATTCTACAATGGCACTACACTGAGAGGTTGCTTGTTCCTTCTCTCATCATTGATTGGATTCTTAAACAACTACAGGTATAATCTATCTAGCTAAACTTTCATAACCAAGTTATTTTTGTGTGAGAACTGGGTATCTTCTCTATCATTTCAATCAGCATTTATTATGTACTAAGCTTGTCTCTTTTGTTTGTACTCCGTCACTGTTACTCCTTTTCAGGAAAAAGAATCACTTGGAATTTTGCAGCTGTTAATGCCCATCGTATATGCTGTCTTAGAAACAGTTGTCTTATCTCAGTCATATGTTCGCAAATTAGTAGGAGTAGCTGTTCGTTTCTTACGTGAATCTTCTCCACGTGGTTCTGATCTTGTGGATAACTCACAGAGGACATACACTGCCTCTGCTCTGGTGGAGATGCTTCGGTATTTACTACTTGCTGTGCCTGATACTTTTGTTGCTTTGGATTGCTTTCCTCTGCCTTCTTGTGTAGCATCTCATGTAGTAAATGATGGGGGCACCCTGACAAAGTTATCTGAAGAGTCAGGGAGTGTAAGAAATAGTCTAATGGAAGTTTCTTGTGTGGGTAGAGACAGAGGGCTTGAGGTTCAGGGTCAGCCTTTGTCCATTGACTGTGTTATTTCATCAATCCAGAAACGGGCAACTAATCTTGCTAGGGCTGCAAGACCTAGCCATCCTGGTCATAATGTCGCTAAAGCTGTACAAGCATTGGACAAAGCGCTGATAAAGGGTGATGTCACAGTCGCATATAGATTTCTCTTTGAAAAGGTTTGTGATGGAGCTGTTGATACAAAGTGGATGACTGAAGTTAGCCCATGCTTACTATCATCACTAAAGTGGATCGGCACAATTAATTTGTCGTTTCTTTGCTCTGTGTTTTTCATCTGTGAGTGGGCAACGTGTGATTTCAGGGATGTACGGACTGGCCTATTTAATGGACTGAAATTCACTGGAAGGAGGGATTTTTCTCAAGTATATATTGCACTGCGTCTCTTGAAGCTGACAAAACAAAACATACAAAGTTCAGTGCGAGGCAAGAGTGATTACATCTCAGAAATTGATGACTCTGTTGGAGGCACTGGTCATCTGAATAATTTTTTTGAGAGGAGATCTTCTAGGAATCTTTCTGAGCTAAAAAGGAAATTAAAGAATCTAGAAGGGAAAAGGAAGGATTTTTCGGAAGTTTTTCAAAGCCCAGGTCCTTTGCATGATATTATAGTATGTTGGGTAGATCAACATGAGTCACAAAATGGAGAAGGTTTCAAGCGCCTACAACTACTTCTAATTGAGTTAACCCGTTCTGGGATTTTCTACCCTCACGCATATGTGAGGCAGCTTATAGTTAGTGGAATTATAGATGACCCTGTTGCTGATCTGGGCAGAAGGATGAGACATTATAAAATCATAAAGCAGCTTCCTGGTCCTTATATTCGTGATGCTTTAGAAGAATCACTAGTTATTGAAGTTGAAGTGATGGCAGAAGCCATGCATGTTTACTCTAATGAACGCCGATATGTGCTTTCTGGGCTTCTTGGTAGTCACAGAAGTAAGAATGGGAAAAATAATTTATCTCGGAAGCGAAAGAACTGTCTAAATTATGCTGATAATTCTTTATTGTTGGCTGCTGATCAGCATACAAAGGAATCCGCTTCAAGTTTTTCATCGGGGAAAAATGCCAACAGTGTTGCTCACCTCGAAGAATTGAAGGTTTCTATCTCAATGTTGTTGCAGTTCCCAAGTTTGTCTTCTACAAGTGTAGACGCAGGGCTTGTTGATATGCAGGGAACTAATAAAAAGTCTGTTGGGTCAGTAAGCCCCGTCAATGACAGTGGGGAAGGAACACCTGGATGTGAAGAATGTAAAAGGGTGAAGAGGCAAAAGTTAAGTGAGGAGAAGTATGTGGCAGGAATTTCACCTAATTCATTAGATGATGAAGACATGTGGTGGGTAAAAGAAGGGTCCAAGTCGTCGGAGTCTACTAGAACAGACCCCGCTGTCAAGCCAACCAAACAGGCTTTGCGGGGTAGGCAAAAGGTTGTGCGTAAAACTCAAAGTTTAGCCCAATTAGCATCTGCTAGAATCGAAGGTAGTCTGGGAGCATCCATTAGTCATCTTTGTGATAGTAGGATAAGCTGTCCTCACCACAGATCTGGTAATGATGTAGATGCTTCTATATCGATCGGGATTGGAATACCTGCTGGGAACATTTTAATTATTGGAAAAGCTCTAAAGCAGCTCCGATTTGCAGAGAAGAAGGTTATCTCTGGTTGGTTGATGGCAACTGCGAAGAAGCTTGTTGAAGAGGCTGAGAAGGATGTTGTAAAGGTTGGTCAATACACTAGACAGGTACCTGCTGCTGATGACTGTGCATGTCTACGATGGAAGCTTGGAGAAGAGGAGTTGTCTGCTATAATGTATTTGATGGATCTCTCTTATGACCTAGTTTCGGGAGTCAGATTTCTGCTTATGCTATTGCCTAAGGTTAGCTACATTGCTCCATTACATGGAGGGAGAAACAGTTTTATGTTGCCAAGGAATGTGGAAAACAATGTCTGTGCCATTGGGGAGACATTTCTTTTATCAATTCTGCGGAGGTGGGCCACAAACTTTTATCATCTGCCTCCACTTCTTACTGTATATTTCTGTAGTGAAATTTTATTTTGTTTTTGTTTTTCTATTGTGGAGGTGGTATCATTTATTTATTAGTGTTTTGATTGTAACATGATATCAATTATATGAATTATTTGCTTGCCTGATTCATTACCATTCTGATTCTTTTTGAACTTTCAGGTATGAAAATATGCTTGCTGCAACTGATCTTATACCTGAAACACTGTCAGCCTTGATTTATCGTGCTACAGTTGTTTTGGCTTCAAATGGAAGGGTTTCTGGCTCACCTTCCTTAGTTTATGCTTGCTATTTGCTGAAGAAATATAGGAATGTGAAGAGTGTCGCTGAATGGGAAAAAAATCTTAAAGCGACGGGTGACAAGAGACTTATTTCAGAACTTGAGTCTGGCAGATCATCTGATGGTGAATATGGATTTCCGCTGGGAGTTCCAGCTGGAGTTGAAGATGTGGATGACTTTCTACGTCAAAAAATTACTGGTATCCGAGCATCTAGACTCGGTTTGAGCATGAAAGATATAGTGCAAAGACATGTTGATGAAGCATACCACTACTATGGCAGAGAGAGCAAACTAAATTCTGGCGATACATTTAAGGACCACCCTCCTTTAGAGAAAGTAGATGATGGGAATCAGATAGCTCAACAGACAGTAATGGGACTAATGGAATGCATAAGGCAAACTGGCGGGGCAGCTCAAGAAGGTGACCCTACTCTGGTTTCTTCAGCTGTTTCTGCAATTGTTAATAACATGGGGCAAGTTATAGCTAAGATGCCTGAATTAACAGCCAGTGGAAATTCTCAGTCTACTAGTTCTTCATTATGCTTTGCTCGTCGGACTTTACGCATCCATATAAATTGCCTGGCATTACTTAAGGAATCACTTGGAGAGCGTCAGAGTCGCGTCTTTGAGATTGCTCTTGCAACCGAAGCTTCCACAGCCATTGCCCAGATGTTTGCACCAGGAAAGAATCCTCGTGGTCAATTCCATATGTCTCCGGAATCACAAGATTTCAATTCAAACTTATCTAGTGATACAATAAACAATACAAAACCTGTTCTTAGTAGGGCAGCAAAAGCTACAGCCGCTGTTACTGCACTTGTGGTTGGAGCAGTTCTGCAGGGCATTGCTACCTTGGAGAGAATGGTAACAGTTTTCAGACTAAAGGAAGGTTTGGATGTAGTTAATTATGTAAGGAGTGTGAGGTCCAACTCTAATGGGAACTCACGTTCTGGAGGGGGTTTGAAGGTCGAAAACTTGATTGAAGTTTCTGTTCACTGGTTTAGGGTCCTTGTTGGGAACTGTAGAACTGTTTCTGATGGATTTCTTGTTGAGCTTCTTGGTGAAGCTTCTATATTAGCTTTGTCGAGAATGCAGAGAATGCTTCCACTCAGCTTAGTATTTCCACCTGCTTATTCCATTTTTGCATTTGTAGTATGGAGGCCATTCATTTTAAAATTTAACACTATAGCCCGAGAAGATCTCCCACAGTTGCATCACTCCTTAACACTGGCAATCAATGACGTCATTAAAC